>CM076733.1:13854526-14297026 GCA_038501795.1 Pseudopleuronectes americanus | reverse complement strand
TTTTACTTTAACATTTCTCCAATGAGGAAACCATCTGGTCTTGTGTCCAATGAATTGGAAGAAGAAAAAAAGAAGCCTGGTAGTCGCCACCCACCTCCCACCACTCTCCAGACCTCATAATACTGTCTTCTCATGCAGCTCCAGCCTGGTTCCAATACCACCATCCCCTCATTAGCTCTCTCTTGCCTCTCAGGAGTGTGCGTATTTTGCCAGTATCCTATTCTATCTCCTCTGTCTTTCAGTCTCCCCCCCTTCAAAAAATTGATAGGAGGCTTTCTTCTAACAGTGCATCACTGTTTCTTCTGATTGCACCCAGAGGCTCCGCGGCATAGAAGGAGCTCAAACAGAAAACTGGATGCAGAGTACAAGTCAAGGGGAAAAAGATGCAGGGATTGTTGCACTGAAATAAGTAATGAGCCAGACACAGTCAAGAGAAGAAGTGGAATGAAAAGGGAAGATGATACCTCAGAGCAGCTCGACTCACAGCAGCGTAATGATTCAGGTGGAGGATATCAGAGGCTTCTTCTACCTTATTGTTCTAAGCAGCTGCAGAAGCATGAAAGTGAACTCCTACTTCTCCTCTTTTCACATGGTGTCGTGCACTTGGCACCCCCGCGTGACCTCTCTCTCTCTCTGTGGCAGCCTATCACAGGACTTAAATCAAGGGCATGTCGGGGAGATGACAGAGCAGCAGCATCAAATACATCACTTTGGAATGATTGACAGAGAGGACATGAGACAGAGCGCATAATGTACATCTCGCTTTCGGGCTTCTCGGGCCGAGGGAGATCTTCTGGAAACCGATGAGGCTTTCAGTCCCCTCTTATCGAATCTGTCATCGCAGCTTCGTAGGTTGCTGAGGAGATTGTCAGACTCTATAACGTCTTCACCCAAAGAATCAATAATGATGTTAATGGCCCTGGGTCTTTATCGGCTGCGAGGGACAGATGTGCAGCGGCAACATTTCTGCTCAATATTTTCA
The DNA here is from genome assembly GCA_038501795.1 of Pseudopleuronectes americanus. Taxonomy (NCBI): domain Eukaryota; kingdom Metazoa; phylum Chordata; class Actinopteri; order Pleuronectiformes; family Pleuronectidae; genus Pseudopleuronectes; species Pseudopleuronectes americanus. The sequence goes on along the minus strand of CM076733.1, from coordinate 14,296,044 downwards.
GTCATTGACACCAGCAGGTACATTTGGACGAATACAGGATTTAGTTGCAATTAACAGACGGATTTGTGGGTTGATAACCAGTTTTAGCATGTCCTGGATTCGGGCCTCTAAGTAACAATCTGGCTGCACTGGTGGGCTCTTTGCTTTTAATGTCACTACAGCCCAGGTGAGGTTTGATGATATGCACTCAAGTAAAAACCTGAAGTATACAGTTAGAAGCTGTGCCTCTTCCTGTCCTGCAAATATTTCACAATAAATTAACCTTTAAACCAATGAACGGACAAGTGATTTTACTTTGATACAGGAAGTGGTGAAAATGTCTATGTTAGTGACATATACGACGAACATTAATACTCATCATAGACCCTGAATATCTAGAGGAGCCGTGTGGCTAAAGCAGGGTGGAGTGGCCGGGAAGGCTCTCACGCATGCAAGAGCGGCCCGGCCCTTAGACGGTTGTGGGTTCTAATCCCATTTGGCCTCTCCCTGTGGAGTTTGCATGTATTCTGGTTTCCTCCTGCTGAACAATGACCTGCAGATGGGTTTAGGTTTGCCTCTGTTTGTTCACCCTGCGTAATGCATGCAAACCTGTCCATGGTGTAACCCAGTCTCATCTGGGCTCCCCCCCCCGTGACCCTCAAAAGATAAGTGGCTTAGATAATGGCTGGATGTCATGAATTTAGAACTGTGTGTGTTTCTGGTATTTGATCATAGTGGTGAACTCCTTCTCCTACTGGTGCCCCGGGGGAAATGTGTTTGTGTGTTCCCTGTGCATTTTCAAAGCAATATGCAAATAAAGTAATTCAGTATTTCTCTCTCTCTCTCTGTGACTTTATGAAGTAGTAAAATGAGTGAATTGATTTGTGTAAAAATGCTGCTGTGTCTCAAGAGTTCTGTGTAATCCCCGGCTCTTTGCTTTTTTGTGTGGATAATGCAAAATGACCATTTGTAGTCACACCCCCCCGTCTGCTTGTGTTTGATTTCACATCAGTGATGGATTTAATATCGTTGGGCATGTCGGTGATGTTTCCCACAACAGAGCTGCACGCGATGGTCCTGCTCCAGGGCTCCCCATATAGAAAACCTCAAATCAGCTCCATGTGGACAGTTCTATTTTAACCCTGGGAGCCCGGCCCCTCGTCGCTGTCTTCAACCAGATCAGGGTTTCGGCTGCCGCTGCCGCTCAAAGGCCCGGCTACATCTTGTAATTACGGTGGTTTCTGGTGTTGCACTGGTCCGCACGCTGAAGCCTAAAATAATCCACAGCGCTGCCAACTGAACTGCCAATAGACAGATTTAATAGTACGATCAAGAAAACCTCAGAGCAGCAACAAAGCTACTCTGAAATTGCTTGCAGAAATTGGCAGCACTATAATAAGTGTGGTTTGTGTGTGTGTGTGTGTTCAAATCAGTTTCTTCTTGTTTGTGTGTCTCTATAACATGCATGTATGGAAGAATGCATGTGTGTGTGTGTTTGTGTGTGCATTACTGGCCACACTGGTGATCTCATAGCTTGTCATTAGTATTTGTCCTTTCTCCGCCAGTCACAGCGGTGCAGATGATGGCGGGAAGAAAAAGAGGGAAGCGGAAGATCGCTTATCATCTTTGGATTCGACTTCCAGACCGTTGTGTGTCTGTGATCCCGTTTCTCTGCAGGTCCGAGTGAAATGAAGAGAACTAGACCAAGAGAGAGATTGAGTGGGTGGAAGAGACAAGCGTCTCCCCTATCACTGGCAATTAGGTCCACTTTCCTTTAGTTCTGTGTTGATACTCAACTTCTTATCAAGTGAATATAATGAGCTGATAACAGGCTGCAGAACTTTAAGTAGAACGCGCAATCTAGACCGGGTGTTATCCTGCAGTCGGGTCAGAGTTAGAGATATAGGACCATGCTTAAAAATAGAGTCAAACACATACAGAGACACGTGTGAGCGAGGACATGCATGTGTACGTGTGTGTGTCTGTGTGTATTTTTGCATGTGCAGTGTGGACATGCCAGTTGGCAGCATTCCTCCACTAACACCACAGAGACATTGTCTTGTTTGTGGGGATCACTATAGCAGCACATGGCAGCGCCTTCATGGCTTTTTTCGTGAACTTCATACAAGGACAGGACATAAATACACGCTCATGGGCAGAATGTATACAGTGTAAAGCTTTGAACTCTGGATGGAAGTCACGGAAATAGAAAGCAGCTCTAAGATCTATATGCCTGTACAGCTACAGAACATTAGTCTATTATTATAATGATTATTAATAAGGCAAAAATAAAATTTTGATTGAATTAGAAGTTATTGGAATACCAGCCCTCCCACTCGATCCATACAGTCTGAGGAGGTTGAACACTCCACTTGTCTGCGGTGGCTCCTCTACGGCCTCACACTGGGGGAAGCTAATAGTTGAGCCTGCAGACTTGTTGTTGTTTACGTTGTCCTGTACTTCAGATGGACTTCACACTGTATATTATCGATTTGAACAGGTCATTACAGTTTGAAAATGAAGTTCTCCCCCATATTCGATTGAATGTTGACAGCCCTTGTATTTTGCCCCTGGTTTCTGTAGCTTGGATTTCATTGACATTTTCCACATTATTTAAGGTCACAGAGGTTAATACCCATCCACATGTGATATTGATTGGTAATATGACTAACCTTTTATCTGGATTTCTTAAAGCTGCAGAAAAACAAGTTGCATTCACCTCGATTGAACTGACAAACTTTCTCTATAAATTCATAAAAGACTTCATAAAGTGTGAGTAGGGGAAACAAAATCCAATCTCAGATGATCACTAAACATCTGTTCACATAAAAGCGGCAGAAAACTTCAAGATCCTTGTCCTTGGATTCACCAGGATGATGATTCCAAACAGATAAATATCGACCGCGACGTTTAGGGGCTTCCTTGTGTGTGTGCACATGTTTGCCGACGTGTTGTCGTGCATTTGCCTTCTCCTTTATCCTCAGTATCAGGAGGGCGCTGGGTGAGCCTTATTCGATCCTTGTGTCTGTGGGCTCTGGCTGGATGCCACGCCACACGACCGCCCACAGAGAGAGCAACTTCAAAGAAGGTTCGGAGGCTCCTTCCCTCAGCGGAGCCGCTGGAACTTACGTCTGTTAAATTAAGCCCCAGTTACAGGGGGAGGTTCTAATTGGCCCAATCGGTTTGTTTATCTTTAATCGCTTGCCAAAAATTTCCCCAAAGTATCCAACTCTCGTGCATTCAGTCACAAAACATGATCATGTCCTGACATAACCTTTAAAAGGGTTCGATTACACGTCTTGTCTTTTTAAAGGGTGGATTTTCGGGAAGTGGGGAAGAAAAGGCCTTCTGTGCACTTTGGCTCAGTTGTAGTTTTACTTCTGTGGCTTTGAGTCATTAGCCAGGACGTATCCCTTGTCTCCTGCAATAATACACAGGTTAACTTGGGCACAGCACGGCCGCCTTTGTGCCAAAACGAGTCTCTAGTGCATTTTGTGGGCTTGTGTGAGAGGGAAGCTGCACAGATTGAGACAATGTTACCCGTGTTGAACAAAACCCCCTCAAACAGCAAAGTAAATAATAAATCAGCCCCAAAATGGAAAAGTCTGAACACTATGTAGATGCGCTTGTTTACTATTTTATGAAGAAAAACCCTGAAGCGTGATTAGCAATTGTACAATCTGCATATTTAGCTGATTCATGTTAAATTGAGGGAGCGCTTATGAACACACTCTCTCTTACACGCAGGTCGGAAAACACATAAATCATCTTTGATGTGTAAATTTTGAGCCTGAACAGTTTATACACAAACCAGCGGTTAACGTACTTGATTAACAAGACTCAGGGGCAGGGTGTGTGTGTGTGTGTGGGGGGGGGAGTCCGGCCTCCAGGCTGCTTGCGTCCCACCAGACAGTTTGATCTGGCCCACGAGACAATTCATAGACTTACGTGCTTCAGGGTGGTCCCCCCGCTGGCTGTGCTCCGCCTGTCAGGTCACAGTCAGGCTGAGGAAAATCACACACTGTTCTGTCAAGAGAAGAAAAAGGGTGGTGAAGAATGCTGTGTGTTCCCAAAAGAGGTTTTTACAAGTCATTACTTTATCATGGAAGTAAAAGACACATCAGAGTGTCTCGATCGTGGGGACGTGCTCGCAGTGACAAAATAAAGGCCAATCTCAAATGTCATTGCAGCAGGAAACATTAAGTGAAGCTGGATGAGTCACTTGGACGGTGATGAAACAGTTTGTCGGAGTTTGGGTTTAAAAGAACATATTCTGAGCAGAGAGAGGTTACATGGGCAGCTTCTGTGGTTAGTGGGCTAAAAGCTTCTGATTCTGAAACCTTGGAGGATTTGTGAAGGAGTCGTATTTCTGCTTCAGAGCTGCCAGAACTGGTGGAAGTGAAATTGTTCCCATATACATCAATTTGTCACGAGGATCTGACATGTTTTGTGTGTGGGATCTTTTCAAGCCAATTCACGGCCGGATAAAAGTGAGTATTTGTATCAGAGAGCTGTTTTGATGGCATCGAGCAGCATCATTATCATCATCACTACCATCTGACATCAGCCGCCTCTCAAAAGAGAAGCAATTATAGCCGTTTCATCAGAGGGTTGGTGTGACGTATGAGTTCAATAATTTGAGTATGGCCCTCGAAGGGGGGTTTTAAAAATTGAAATGCCATATAGGTATAAAGTTCCCCACCCCTCACTCCTGGTTTCTTATTGCAGTGGATGAAGAATATGTTCTGCAACGTCCAGCTTCAACCTAACTCTCTTCTCCTCTCTCTCCGTGTTCTCTCTGTTTCTGCATGTTTTCTTTCAACCATTAACTTCCTCTCTCTTTCTTCTTCAATCTTTTCTATTGCCTCTTTGTATTTCTCTTCCCTCTGCTTCTGTTTCTCCACACCTCCGCCTCTCCACCGTCCTTCCGTGCCGCCTGCAGGAAGAGGCAGGGGTTGTGTCTCAGCTCTCTCTGTACGACCAGCTGTTCCTATAAGCCCCGGGATTAAATGATTCACTTACAGTCATATTTTAAATCCTCGTCGTCACGCTCTCGCACAAACAAACATGCAAATTAGGACAGATTCTTCCTCCCGAGTGTCTCGAAAATGACAGTCGCACCTCGGCCTGAATGGGAACTGGGAATGCTGTCAACTTCCTGCTTAGGAGGGTTTGTAACTGAGTGAAAGGACTCATGGGGGGGAGAAGTGGCTGCCATCAAAAGGCTGCTGGAACTCTGTAATCGCTAAGGAAAGGTGCTTCGATACTTCCTTTCATATCTCCTTAAGCAAAGAGTATGCTGGACCTTCCCTTAGGAAAGGAATTAAGGAAATGACGTCCCTCACTTCCTTGCAGCAGCAACATTTATTGACCCATGCTGCATAATCACATATCCTGATTTAATGCGGTTGGATCGTCTTAGCGCTGCAGCTTTCTTTCCTTTTATCGAGCACCTGACACGCTCCATCAAAGTCAAGAAAAAGTGGATGGGAAAGGAAGTACTTTTTTCGGGGACCATTCAGAAAAAAGGCTCATCCGTCACAATGCACTGTATCGTTTCATCAAGTCAGACTTGTGTCCCATTACATGCACATTGTATCTGCAGCCGAGCAAAACACTGCCTGTGATTGAGTGTTTCAGCAGGTGGCGGGGGTGCCATCTGCTTGTATCACAGCAAGCTGGAATCTGAATGATGACTTCTCATTGTAAGCCAGGCTCTTCTCCGTCGTCTTTCCTTCGGGCTGCGTGAAATCGATGGAAAATAGTTAAATTGTAACTCATTGTAATCGAGGACAAAGTCTGCTTATATGTTATACAGCAGCAGCAGTTCCTTTCCTGTTTGGATTGGGCCTATTTAAAGTTTTATTTTCAAGGACGACATGTCTCATTTATATATTTTGCATCAGAGCTCCTGCTCAGAAAAACGGCTGCAACGAGCTGACACCAGTTTTTCTCCTCTCATCTCTTTCTGCCTCGCTGCAGACATCCTGATGATAGCTGCTCCGAGAGGAAACCTGGGCAGTAAACGAAAAGAACACAGAGCACTTTTGTCAACAGAAAGCATGAAAGCAATTCCTTTCTTCTACTCAGTTGATTATATGTTCTGTGCCTGTCAACTCCGAGGGATGAAAGTGATCATGGATTGTATTCTTTGTGAAGCCTCCTTGCGAACGGCTTTGTCACATCTGTGAAGCGCCTGGAACAATTATATCAATATTTTTTTGCAGAAATAGAGCTGAATATATCAGGATTGTTTAGTGTATAAGTCCTGGTGTGGTTAGAAGTCCATGATAATAAAGCTTATTGTTTTGCTGCATGAACCAATGACCAGTGTTGAGTGATGTCTACTTAATGGATGAGGGGGCTGTACAGGCTAAATAAGTTTCATAGCCATTAGCCAAAATGAATCACACATGAATCACACATTTCCAAGGAAAAAATTGGGATTTTAGTTTTAGCGTCTATTCATTTCAGGGTGTTACTGTAGAGCGAGTTGTTGTGAGTTGAGAGAGAGAGAGAGAAAGAGAGAGAGAGAGAGAGAGAGAGAGAGAGAGAGAGAGCGAGAGAGAGAGAGAGAGACCGACCGACCGACCGAGAGAGACCGAGAGAGACAGAGAGAGACAGAGAGAGACAGAGAGAGAGAGAGAGAGAGAGAGAGGTCATGTTTTTTTAAGCAGCGACAGCAGAGGTGAGGGAATTGCATCAGAGCGTATTGGTGATTTCTCAGCCTGGATTAATTCTCCGTCTTTTACCGCCTGCATGGCAATCCAAGCCGGTGTCATTCAGGCTGCATGTCACAGCCAATTCCCCTCCCCCCCCCCTTTGATCTTATCTGTTTGCACAAATGAGACTAAATCCTTCATTTCTTGGGTAAATTGTGTCTACGCTCAGGATGTGGCATTGGAACGATTTCAGGAGCTTCTCAGTCAAACACACTTCAGTGAGCTGTCACTCCTTGGATCCTACATCATCCCGGTGTAAGGCTTTAAGTAAACCGTCTGCCTGGCAGCAAGCCGCTGATTTAAAACGGGGAAAAAAGGCTGCCAGCGCTTTGAATAAAGATAAGATCTTTGTGCCGACTGCAAACGACCAGAGATGTTCCGATAACATTTTGTGAGAGAAATCTCCTCGGCGCAGAGCAACATGAAAAGTGGAGGATCGCTTGATGTGAGACATTTACATCTGTGTGATTTGTGTTTATCGAGTTTTGTGCCATTTAGACGACAAAGAAACGGTTTCAACTGATCCGCGGAGAGAAATCTCTGCTGTGCGTCGGCGGAGCTGTTTCTCGATGAAAAATCTTTCAGGGGCCCTTCCTGTTTGATTTTGGTCTGATCTATATCTGCATTTACAGATTGCACGGCCCGCAGATACCTCATCAGTTGTGAGATTGGAAATGTCAAAAAGAACAGAATATTTTTCATTTACAACATTTCACAACATGTTTTGTGGTTCTACAGAGACCTGGGGAATATATGGGTTTTGTCTGAGAGAGCAAAGATAATGCCTGTAAAGAAAAATGTCACAGCCAGGAATATAAACAGAAAAAGAAACTGAAAGAAAACCCACAAGCAAATAAAGGACAAATCTTCAAATTCAGAAAACACAAGCAAAGATTCTCAATCTGCTCCTGTTCTGGACGTAAAATAACTTTTCCTTGGTTATCTCCATTTCTCTATATCTCTATTTCTCTTGAATTGAGCTTTCATCCTCACAGTATTATTACCCTGATTGGAAGATTTTAGCAGAATTCTGATGCTATTTAAGAAACTGGGACAGTTTCCGAGAGATATAATTAGTCCGGTGATAAGATTAAAAACTATTTATGAAGAAGACAGTGAAGCTTGCAGCATCAGTAGCTTTGTGTCTTTTTAGTTTTCCTCAGCAATCGAACACTTCCTCTTTCTTCTGTGGGTGAAAACAAGAGTCTTGATGTTTTTTTTGTCAGCTGCTGGGAGGAAAAGGGGAAGTTTCATTTGTAACTGGCATTAATTATGACTGCGATGGATTCTTTTAATACATCACACACAAGGTCCACTTCTCAGACTCCCTTTCTGTTCCAGCGCTGCCTCACATTCTTTGACCTCATCCTGGAGGTAGGGAGGAACAATGTCAACACTATAACAGACTCCGCTACTTCGTGACCCAGTGAGAGTCACTGAGGTCGCCGGGGTCAAATGTCTCCGTGTGACTCATTTCCTGCCGAACATGAAGGGACTCAGCAGCTGCTCATCAGGACTAAACAGGGAGGTATTGTGGGACGGAGGAGGTCACAGGCGTGTTTTTCACACACCGCTTTGGAGAATTGTTGCTGTGGTGACACCATGGCGACAGAACCCATCACGTGTGTGTGTGTGTGTGTGGCAGCTGTCTTTCTATTTGGAGGTCAAAGTTAAACAACATTGAACTTTGACCTGTGAGTCTCAGCCGAAGTTACAGTGAAGCTGGTAGAGAGATGATGTGTCGCCATCTCGGGACAATTTCCCATTCATTTTATAAAGGTCTCTGTATTGTGAAATGCTTAACCAATAGAAAAATGGTCCCAGTGAACATTTGGGGAAGAGGTAAGTTCTAAAGAGAACGTGGAAGTCGTTGTTTTCTTGTGTCCGAACCTGACAGAAGTCGATGATTTCCCCAATTAGAGGGATGTGCATGTTCTGACGAGTTTAAATTGTGTATCCATACTCGTACATAGTTTGTACTTCAATAAAATCTAAGTCTAAAGATCTGTTCTGTTCCCTTCTGCAGTGGATTTATCTACAACACTATGGAGAGTTTCCACTGAAATATTTCTGCAACAGTCTTATTGTGAAGAAGATCAGATTCTCATGATCCACTGTAATGAAATACATCTTTTTACAGAAGGCGCCTCTTTTACTTCCACCTTTTTTCAGGCGAGAGTAAAATCAATCCAGACAGATGTCGGTGTCTTTTCTCCCACATCAACCAATAACGTACGAGCCAATCAACATAACTACTCACTGACTTATCCGTGGTCGAACTCAAGCAGTTGAGCAACACTTCACATTAATCCCTGTCCTGTACGTGTGGCTCTCTTCTTCAAAACACTGTTTTCTTTGGCTTGAACGAGCAGCAGAGTTATTCTCTTTACTAAACGTTGCCATTCAGTCATTCAAACGTTTATTTAATTAGGTCATTTTCTATTCCAGACACTGACGCCTCCCATCTCCAACAAGCTCAATCCTATTAATACACCAAACCATAATGTACTCCAAGTTCCATACCATCCTTTAAATACCGTCAGCTCTAATGAGGAGAGGAAAGACGCTGGCCTGCCTTGATCTCTGGAAGGACCATTCTACTCTTTCTAGTCTCAGTGCATGAACAGGTTCCAGGGACCGGGATGAAGAGATAAATCATCCTTCACATCCAGATACTGTAACAGACACTGGAAGTAACTCAGAGGATATCGTAGTCAGTGCACGCCTCAGTGATGTGTGAGAGGGGGAAATGCAGAGTGTATATGTGCGAGTGCGTGAGTCGTCCTTGGTGAATTAATGGTCCAACGTGGACATAAATAAATGGCTTGTCTGTGGTGGAAGCATGTGCATGAAATGTAGAAGGAGTGTGTGTTTGTGGTTGTGTGTGTGCGTGTGTGTGTGTGTTTGAATACTAAACTTAATGAGATGTGTCTTATAGACCTCTTCAAGGCACTTTCATTCAATTCTAGCTGAACATGTTTTCTTCCTCGCGAGGAGCCCTGAACCTACCAAGTGATAATAAACAAGGCCGGGTGCGGTCATTTGAGCAGCGTGTCGGCTAAGTGGTAAAGACCCCCTGGGCCTGAGTTAGGACATGAGGTCAAGCCCCAGAGTCAGCGAGCGTTTGACCTGCAGGAGTCACCGAATACTTTGGGTTCAGGGCTTCTGGGCTGCAGCCGAGCTACCGCCCTCACTTCAGCATGAGAGGAAAACACAATACTAGGAGACAGTTGGTGTTTTGATGTGGAACTTGCAGCAGTATGGTTTTGTGTGTTACTCACTGCAGCCACATTAGTCATCACTTTGTCTCTCTACACTGAATTGCAGCTTGTTTGCAGATTCCTCTCTACTCTATGTTCTATTCATTTCAGAAGGATTACACACAATTTGATTATAAATGAACAACAGAGGACCATTGTGTAAATTTAATCAGACAGAGGGAGTGAAGTTTGGACTGTGAGCGCATTCAATCTGACTTGTATGTACAAATACAGTCCAGGATAATTCATTCTCGGTAAACACCACATATGTCATATACTTATTAGCAAGTCGTATTCAAAACAACTTGTTAATATGCATACATGCAGAACCTGTCAAGGTATGCACAACAGACCACAGCCATGGAAACAAAAATATCAGGATTTAAAGTCAATGCACATCTTACATTTGCTCTATGTAAAATTACATTTGCAGAAAAAACAATCAAACGTAAAGTGTCTTCTCAGATTTTCTTGTTTTCAGAACTTCAAATAATTGTGACTTTAATGAGAATTTGAGCACTTTTGTAGTTTTTGTTTATTAAACCCTGTCGTCCTGTTTGTTTTGACAGCTTTGTCTCTTCTCTAACTTTCCTTCTCGTGCTAACTTCTACTCGAATAAATTAGTACGAGCACATAAAATGAAAAACGCTTGAAGCGGCGGCCGAACTCTCCTCTGCGTCTGTCAACATCGTCTTTAGTTCTGCTTTACAAGTCTTCACGGGAGAAGTGGACGTCCGCTAAAACACCACCGAGAGAACGAGTGAGCACGGTGGCATCAAAGGCTTTTAAAGAAGGCTTCTCATTGTGGATTCAGAATGCTAATGCACAGGTGTTGGAAATCAGCTTTAATGCATTCAGACTGCGTGTGTATTTATATATGTATATATACACAGGGGGGCCAGAAGTCTGAGACCACTCTCCCATTTGCGGTAAACACTTTTGACCTGACTGTACGTGTGTGTGTGTGTGTGTTGTGTCAGATTGGGAGAGGATGATGAATGAAGATGAATGTGTTCAACACACAAGACGCTGGCCTGTAGATGGATAAGGACCCCAGGAGAAAGATTAGTTTCTTTCTTTATTTGAACTTGTATAACTTGATCAAACTTTTAAACTTAAACCTAGTCTCACCTGAACACAGGGATTTCAAAGACCTCAGCAGGTTCCTGGACTCGCTCCCCCTGAGCTACGATGTCAGGTTTAAATTAGCTGCTGGCTCCACAGAAAAAAAAAGTTTTATGTGGTGACTTTATGGGCGGTGTGTGAAAACAGGGGGGTGAGGTTGTGTCGACAGCGCAGATGTAATCAATCACTGGCTCACCTTCCTCCCAGGGGGCGACAACGGGAACTTCCTCTTGTCCATGTGGAGGCATTGGACATTTTACACACTGCACACAGATGGGCACACACGTTTGTGGCTTTATTTACAACTTTGGTCTTATTTTCATTGTTTATGGTCTTTATAATATCATTCAATGCAGTATTTGCCCAATGTAAAGTATTAACCACCATATTATACTGTTTTGGCAGTTTAAATATATAATAAATATCAACATTTACTACCTTATACTAACAGGAAATCATACATGTGATGCTGGATGTCAATCAGACCTCAATTTCACAACATTTTACTGTGCAAATACACATTTTGTCTTTATGTTTATACCTTTTTGAAAGAACAAAATGAACAACAGTTTTTTATATAGAGATTGAACATGTAACCCACACCAAAATAATTATAGAACACAGATAATAGCACCATGTTTTCTCTCAGTACTTTATATTCCGAATCATCTTAGTCAGTGTAGGTGGAAGAGGCATTAAAACCCATATGTACAATAGAACAGAATAATATACCCTGGAAATAAAACAGCAGCTTTAAATTACACGCTGTGCACATCGCCTTTTTTTTTCTGGGGCTCTATCACCCACATCCACTGTTTTTATTTCCAGCTTCGAGCAGCGCCTCCATTTCCTTTGTGCATCGCCTTGTGGGTCCATATTTGTTATGCATATTGTCTGGTTCGTAGAAAAGCATATTTCATTTTATCACTGTTCCAGCATGGACACAACCTGCTTAGAATTGGTGTGCAGTGAAGGTTCTGAGCACACAAACACATCCGACATCCAGCACCATCCACTTTCATTCTCTCTTTCAAATAGCTTTGGGCTGAGCTGTTTGTTGAAACCTGTATAATGTGTGGATGCTCATGTTTCTTGTCCTGTCAGGCTTCGTTCAGCCATGTTGGTGAGAACAGTGTAACCACTGATGAGAAATAGATAAGACCTTAGATTGAAATTACCATTTGCTTCATTCCAATTTCACTGGATTATTTTGAGAAGCATTTTACATAACTCCAGAAAACTGTGTCACCGTTTTTGTTCTTTGTTGATTCAGTCTTATTAAATTCTCCCACCACTCCCACTTACCGCTGTCGATCAGGAAGTTATTGTTGCTATGGGTCACTTCCCCCTCTACACTTGCACTTCTCCCGAGCTCTCTGCAGGGATTTCAAACCCAAAGCATTAGATGGCAAATATGAACCAGCAGAGAGCTCACTAAAGCAGAGTCATTCAGTTAATGGGATTTCCCCTGCCTTGTCAATAAAGGAGGGATGCCTGCCCATCGATCAGTTCACCTCTCATGAGCGCCGGTCAAAAACCTCTTTACAACACGCCGCCTCCCATTGGCCGTTAGATCATAAGGGAGGAGGAGGCTTTAGCGGAGCTGAGACAGATGAAGGGAAGAGGGGGAGAGAGAGAAACCAGACAAAACGAGGGGCCTCAGGGGAGAAAGGGTTAGAAAGAAAAGAGGAGAAGAGCTCAGTGCTCAGGTTGCAGCTCAGATGCTTCCATCCGTCAGATCTTATAAGATCTAAAACCAATCAATGCTCTCAGCTGGGCTGCTTTGATTGACAGCAGCTTCACAGGCCCCAGATGGAGAGCTGCAGTTCTACCTTTTCATAGACACTAGCGTCTGTCTCTGCATGCATCCACATCATTCTTTGAAATAATCTTGTATCTATTATTTTAAGATCTATACAGTCACCAGTACAGGCCTGAGAGAAATATTTACCTCAGCCAAGGAGGTTCTGTTTTTGTCTTAATATTTAGCAGGATTATGCAAATAACTACTTTCCATAAAAGTTAATTGGAAGGATGTGGTGTGGGTCACCAGGGGATTGTTGGTATACATCACACTGAGTGACTGTTCCAGTTAGTCATCAGATTTTAATCAGGAGACCTGTCCAGACAAACTGGGATCGGCTCCAGCCCCGGGAGACCCTCACAGGATAAGTGGTATAAATAATATGGATGGATGAATTTTAATTAGGAGCCAGGTATGAACAAATAAAAACGTATATATATATCATCTATCAGCAGCTGTCTGTGGCTCGCAGATGGAACCCTACCATGTGTAGCTTTAGGATGAATGCATATGATATAAGATGGAAAGATTCAGAGCTTTCAGAGGGTCGGAAGAAACTGGGTTCACGGAGGCTGAGACAGGATCAATATATTTTTAACCATAGTTGATCTCCTATCTATCCATCACTGTCTTTTGCGTCTAGCTTGTTTGCTCAGACACAGACACACACTCACACACACACACACAGCTTGAATTCACACGTGTACAGACACTGAATCCACAGAGCGTAAACACCAACAGGTGCCTCAACCGTCTCAGCGGCCGTGGGATACTTGGAGTCATTAAAATGCCTGGGACGACCCTTGACCTTTGTGTCTGCTGTTTCCCTCTGCAGGACTGGCTGAGCAGGTTTGGCTACCTCCCGCCCCCCGACCCAGTGACTGGGCAGCTCCAGACCAAGGAGGCCCTGACCAAGGCCATCAAAGCCATGCAGAGGTTCGGAGGCCTGAAGGAAACCGGAGTCTTCGGTATGTGGGCTGTGTTTTGTTTGTTTGTTTGGATGGAGGCAAAATGAATAAGGAATAATCAACGATAACCTCTAACAGTGAATCAGCCACTCCTCTTCTCTCCTCTCCTTTTTCTTTTTAGACCCAGCCACACTGGGTCTAATGAAAACACCCAGATGTTCTCTTCCAGATGTGTCTGAGGCCGAGGGGACGATGGGCCGCAGGAAACGAAGCCTGATCCCACAGAACAAATGGAATAAAATGCATCTCTCCTGGAGGTAGGAACCACTGAGACATAAGAAGTAGAATTATTCGGTTGACTTGATATTTTGTTTCGTACAATTTGTGCTTCAGCTCAGTTTGTTTGAGATTAGTTTAGTCGATCCGGGGAGGGCAGATTTAGTCCAATATGTCTCATCGATTCAGGGCCACTTGCTCAAATCCAAGGTAATCCAAACTTTTCCCCTCCTTCTGTTCTTCCTTTGGTAGATGAGATTAGAGGATTCTACCTTCAGCTGGAAATCTGATCAATTCTGGCTCAGAAAAGTAAAAGTTTTGCGGTGATTGGAGAGAGACCTGGTATAAACAACAGATGCCAAAACACCTCCCATTCTGAAAACATCAATGAAAACATGAATCATCCAAAATAAGACGTTGTTTAAATGATAAATAAACTTGACTAGGTGCCGAGCATTCCTCCTTAGTAGAACATGGTGCATAATTGATTAAAAGTTGCATTTGTTGGAGGACTAAACCTTTAATTGTTTAGATACTTTAACAAATGTCTTCCCATCGTGCGACATTGTGAGAAACCACAGTGTAGTCCTCAGAAAGCTGAGGAGGAGGCAGAGAAACATCGGGTGGGCTGGTCTGATTCAGACGGCACCGGTCCTGATTCAACAATGAGCTGCAATAAGCCGTGTGTGGGCCAGTGTTTGTGTGTGTGTGCTGAAAGCGTGTATGAAATGAGAAATTAGGAAAATCAAACACACAACTCTATGGAGCAGAATATGCACATACGCACTCAGGTGTGTGTATGTGTGTGTGTGTACTGCTTCCCTCCGGGTGGGCTTTAACTTTCTGTCTCCTCTTTGTGCTGCTGCCAGTCAGCCGCCGCGCTCCTGTCGGCTCCCTCCACTCTGGAATAAGACGGGCTTGTCTTCAGTCCAGTGAAGCACTTTTGTATTCGCAGCACTCCGATTTGTAGAACAGTGCACGGGAGCGGTTGTGGATTATGTTCTAGCTTCAGATCCGGGGAGATTTCCATACAGAGCAGATTTTTCAGGGTAAAAGCAACATAACAAAAAACCACTCATTTCCTGCAGAGGTTTGGCCTCCGCTGTACTTCTCCTGTGTGCTTTCTGTTTCTGTCTTCTGTTGA
Source organism: Pseudopleuronectes americanus (assembly GCA_038501795.1). Lineage (NCBI taxonomy): Eukaryota > Metazoa > Chordata > Actinopteri > Pleuronectiformes > Pleuronectidae > Pseudopleuronectes > Pseudopleuronectes americanus. The sequence continues at coordinate 14,280,826 of CM076733.1, read as the reverse complement.
CGTTCCACCGCTCGCACAGCGATTCCCCTCCTGCCTGGTTCGGGAAAAAAAATCGTTTTATTATCTCATATTTCACGGTATCTCGGCTGCATTAGATTATATGGGCCAGTAACAAGGCTGACAGAATGGAGATAATGCGTGGAGCTGCTAATGAATCAGATGCCATGTGACAGGCATATTAAATGCTAGTGTGCTAATCCGACAGGAAGATCCCAAATATTTATATCGCGGAAACACACGTTTGAGTAAATACATCAATTCTAATTATTCTGTTGAGCAGCCAAAACAAAACAGTCATCAGGGGACTGTCATGTTCAGATCATAGTCAGGTGTTTATGAGTCTCAGGGCTCAGTGCATCATGGGAGTTGGACCATTGCATCATCTGAAATCCCAAAAAGGAAGTAACCTCACCTCACCTCACACTCTCTGCAGCTGGTTCACACACATAATCATATCATTACATGCAGAGCGGGTGGAGTAGTCATTTCTTTCATAGAAGGATGAAAAGACACAGAGTCAGACTGGACTTCCAAGTAGTTTAATCATTTTGTTCCCACAGTCGAACTATTAAATGATTTCACGATGATGTGTGGGAGAGTTAGTGTCAAAGGCTGAGCCCTAAATCCTAGTTTAACTCCGTCCTACCTTCTCTCTTGTTCTGTTAAACACACACACGCCAACACACACTGCATCACATTCAGCCTGCCTCTAAGTGTGTTACAGACTCTAACAGCCGAGTTGTGTAACACCCCAGTGTTTGCTCATTATCTCATATTGTTAGCCCATTATCACAGCAGACAGCCCGGAGTCATTAGCAGCCCAACTGACAATTCGAACTGATAGGTGTGGCGCTCAGTGGAGGAGTGGAAAAGATCGGGCGGAGGATGAATAACGATAATGGAGAAGAAAAGAAAGTTAACGCGCAGGAAGGAGATTGCATCTTTTGCTCTGTGCGTCGGTTTGATCTAATAAAGCAGGTGAGTTTAACACGGTAACGCCGGATCACAGAATCACCAACTCTCATCCGTCTCTTTAGGCTCGTACCGTTTCCTCTAATGAAACAAATGAAGCGAGAATGAGAAATGCACAAGTTGTAATGATCCATGGAAACAGGTCTGCAACGGCATCATACTCTCTGAATTGTGTTTTCATTGTATTAACATTTAAGCTCCGTGGTTTTATGAGACCTTCACGGTGAAGCCGTCGGCGAGCTCTGCAAACCCACTGAGGGATTTGTGAAAACAGCAGAGCTGCATTTAAAGTGGAAGGTGCTTGGTATTAACAGCATTGAGTAAAACCACAGTCATAACCCAGCAGCGGGGGTCCATCAGAGTACTAATTATAGCCATAGTTCATAGCTGTTGGCGAGCGTTAAGAAATTCCGCTGCTGAATCAGAGGAATTGTGAGGTTCAGTCGTAGAAGGAGCTCCGGGGACAATAAGAAGTAATCACACAGAGCTGCTCACAGGCGTGGCAATTTGTTTTTATTCTCTTACTCCTTTGGCCCATGTGGAATAACGGGACATGTATAGTGCTGAGTCTTTATCGGTTAATTTACCGGACAAGGCCAGTTGCTTTTTATAAACTGAGGAAAGCAGGTTTTAGCTGGTCTTTGCTCTTTTCAGACCACAGACCAGATTTGCTTCATCTGCAGGGAAACATAAATGTCATCGTTCATAATAGAGAGTTCCACAGCCACATTCACCCTCAATAGAAAAAAAATGCTGTGGGAATAAAATTGTTCAGGGACCAGGAAATGCTCTTATCATTTATAATTGCGTTTTCCAAAAATACATTCCCGTTAACAGTGTGGATAAGCCGGGGTAATCACATTAGCGCCTGACTCTCTTTGAATGGGCTATTTACTTCTAGTCAGGGAATCGTTTATCAATCACAAATCCATGATTGCATCTGAATCTCAGAGAAGTTCAGCCACACAGTTTATTGACGGTCACTGAGTTCAGCTCCTCTTTGCCATTTGAAGTCACCAACCTGTGAAATTGCTTGGTGGGACCTTGAGGAGCTTTTATTTACTGTTAACTTAAAACAACCCATCATTATTCCATTTTTTTGACGTAGATCTTTGCACACTAAGTTTGTCCTCAACACTGAGGATGATTTTAAGTTGGCAGTGGGCGATAAAATGAATCGAGCAGGAGTATTGAATTTTATGGTTGTCTCACTTCATCCACCCCTGAGAAGCCGTTAGTGACGAGGAGGATTTGTTGCAAAATGATCCAGAAGTCTGTTTGTAGGATGTCAGCTGTCCACGTTTATAAGCTACTCGCTCTTAGAACTCACGTATAAAGAAAAGAAGACAAACTTTCTGTGATCCAGTTGATCCCCGAAACAGCTCTCTGCCCCACCTTTGATGGCTGTTCCACGGATGGGAGTTTAATGCGTTAACGTGATGGACACACTGTGATGTCGTATTTATTTACAAGTGAGTCTAAATTTGCTCGTGCACAGAGTGTAATTGTTCAAATTAACTGAGGATGAGTGAAGAGGAAGATTCAGACTGAGACTTGTGGACATGCTGCTTAATTCAGTGTCTTTCACCCAGAGCCCCACTGACATGACGTGCGTGCTTCTGTGTGTGTGTGTGTGTGTGTGTGTGTGTGTGTGTGTGTGTGTGTGTGTGTGTGTGTGTGTTCGAGGGAAGCATGAGGAGGTTTTGATGATTCACAGCATGAGTGTCTGTCAGCAAAATATTTTCAAATATGTGAGTGTGTTTTCGCATACGAGCGTATGAATCACCATCAGCATATGAGCTTTCATTTTGCAGGGTAATCAGCTTATGTCTACAGAGGGTAACGGAGCAAAGGAGGTGAATATCATATGTGCGTGTGTGTGTGTGTTTGTGTGTGTTTGTGTGTGATTGCGTTTCCGTGCTCCTGCACTTTTAGCACCGTTTTCGATGTCGGCTCATGTCTCTGTGGAGCAGCAGAGCCACGGGAGGTAAGAGCCTGCTGGGGAGCTGAAGGCGGGGGGGCAGCAAGAGTCTCCGAGTTCTCTTGATCTCTTTCGCTCCCTCTCTCCATCCCTCTCTCCTCACCTCTCTAATAATGAATCATCACTCGGATCACACATGGGGAAAAGGAAAAGCTCTGTGAGGATTATGTGGGGAACTTAAAAGCCAAACAGGTGAAATGTAATTGCAGTTTGTGTGCGAGTGTGTGTGTGTGTGTCTTTGTGTCTTTCCACAGTCGATTAAGCTCATACACAACTTGCATGCATGCCAACACACACACACAAAAGCCCAGTGTGCTCTTAGTCATTCATCAAACGAGGGAGGAAATTGTGTCATGAAATTAAATAGGTCGAGAAAATGAAGTCCCCCTTAATCATCCTCCTGTCTGCACAACTCATTTAAAAGTCGGTTGAATCTTCGGTGCAGTTTCCCTTCCAGCTACAAAACAAAAAAACAGGTTGCAGTCCGGTTTCTTGTTCCCTCGGCTCTGTGCTCTGTCATGGCAGGTGAAATAGTGACCTGAAATATGACTTTGAAATGGAATTGCTCCTTGAGCAGAAATGAAAAACCTTTTATTGCCCCTAGAGGATGTTTGATTTACTGTAACTGTGGCAGATGTGTTGTGGAAACACGCTGTCTGATCGCACAAAAAGTTGGAAAGAGCGCCGGTTGGCAAAGTGAGATAGTCGTAGTTTATGATGCAAAAACATATAAACACGCTGAATCAAAATCAAAAGTTTGGATTACATCTTCAGCCTTGAAGGTTTCTCTCATTTCTCCTGTGAATTATATGTATTTACAATTATTCTGTGTCAAATGCCGACATTCATTGCTGATCTGGGAAAGTTGTGAGCACTTGGAGATACAGCAAGTTGGAGGTTGCATGAAACACAACCAGCTCTTCCATTTATTAGCTTGTGCTTAAAAGCATGAAATTGTAATTAAAGATGGACGCTCTGGATTTAGTCTCTCTGACCCTCCCACCTGATGGACCTCATCGGGGCTTCATGCAGCCTGACGAGGCTCTAAACCACAACCACAATCATCATTGCTTTGTGTATTTTTTTTTAGGTGATAATGTGCAATTATAGCCTTCATCTTAAAAATACTAAAGATGAAGGCAACTTTGGGTTTAAAAGTAAAATCTCTGCTTGTTGCCAGGTCTCTACCGATAGATTTAAATATAATTTTGTATCAAGGAAGACACGATGACTCATTCAATATAAAGTGCTTAGATGATGTAAGGGCCTATTGAGGAAAGAACATTCACAAAGTTTTATTTCTTCAAACCATTAAATCTTCACTTCCCACATACACCGCGTTTCATCAGCATAAAGGCGCAAGTCTCCTCTCTCTCTTTTTCTTTCTCTTTCTCTCTCTCTCTCTCTCTCTCTCTCTCTCTCTCTCTCTCTCTCTCTCTCTCTCTCTCTCTCTCTCTCTCTCTCTCTCTTTCCTGCTTTACGAGTCTGCAACAAAAGACATTTTTAAAAAGCTTTTCTAACGGGGAACACATTCTTTTGGGATGGGGGTGGTTAAGGAACAGCACACATCAGATAGACTGCCGGGCGATGGAACTGTGTCTGTGTGATCACTCATCTCTGAGATTAGTAGCCTGGAGAAAAGCTGGAACTTAAGGAAACTCGTGATTCTTAGGCGACTGTGTGATTCTGCAGTTAGAGCCGTGGAAGACGGAGCCATAGGGAGCTGTCAGAAGTATTTCTGAAATAGCAAAGTGTCTGTGCTTCTGCCTGTTGGCCCCTCTTGTCTCACCCTCCCTCGTGCTACGCCTCTGTTCTCCGACATGTTTTATCTCCCTTTTCCCCTGCGTCATTATCGACTCATTGCCTGCGTCTTTTCATTCATTCTCTCCCCGGTTGTTTCTTCGGGCGATTGGACACGTGCCGCGAGTTCCCCCGAAGTGAAATAGCTGGTGTCACCGTGCTGCGCGGCCTCGCTCGGCTGAATTACAACTGGGGCTGTTTGTAGAGGGTGAGCATTAACTTTCAAACCTCTGGGAGCTGGGAGCTGTCAGGGTCGGCACAAGTCCACAGAGCCAACGTCGGTGATGAGAGGCCGGGACTGAAGTGAGATAATCCCTCTGTACCCCTGTTTCAACAAGCTGATGGCACCTCACACTCTTTGGTATTCTGCTGTGTTCATTTATCCCCCCCCCAAAAAAACTGAGGGGTGAGGCTCCAGTGAGAGGAATGAGTCACCAGTTCTCAGCGGGAAGTCCTTAATAAGAAAGATTTCATGTTTGATTTGAAAGAAATGTCATGTCAGAAACTTGGCTGGAGGAGGTGGGAACCACAGAGGGCTTTTGTGTTCTGAGTGACAAAGTTTCAGTCTCTGAACTTATCTGTGACCTGAATGTTGAACGTGATTTGCGCAGAACAAGTTTGACGTCCCGTAGCTGGAGCAGCTTGTCTAAACCAATCAAAAATAACAAGGCTATTGTGATGTTAATGTTGCGGAGGGAGATTTTCATATGCACCATGACGGGGGAATGTAGTGGTTCCCAAAACTATGGGTCGGGAAAGAGTCATATTCATATTTTAGCCATAATGGTTCCAAAATATTTTATGAATAGTATTTAAATTAACTATAAGATCAGCAAATATAAAAAAAGTATCAATACCTCTGTCAAAGATGTTTTGTTTTCATCAGTTTATTTCTTAGTCATCAGGATTACGCTAAAAAGTACTTAACTTGAACGTAGTAGATTTTTATTTTAACTAGCTCTATTTAATATCCTTTGGGATCATCTGGGTTTAATTCTCTTGCACTGTTATTTTAGAAGTTAGGAGCTTAAAAGTTTGGGAACCTCTCCCTTTAATGAACCAGCTTCACATTTAACACCCAAGTTAGTTTGCTTCCCTGTAATGTCCTTTGTTCCAGGCTCAGAACCACTGGATTTAGAAGATTCTAGTATTCAAATACAATCACATAGTTTGGGATATATTCTGATCTTTTGCACCAGAAGTTGATTATGATTATTTTTGTTTTTTTTAATTTGAAATAAGAAAAAAACAGTGTGGCATCCATTGAGTGAGAGATAATTCATTCATAATCCTATTTATCCAGGATTTTCTGAAAAGTCACCTCACACTCACCCACCCTCCCCCCCAGATAATTCACACTCCTTGTTGCTCACGCTCCATTTGCCGTTTCACCCAGTTTTCAAGTGTTTGTTTCCTTCTTCATGCAAATTGCTGCACAAATGAGCTGCACAGGTTGTTTACAGATGGCACGACACTTGAGAGCGAAGTCAATAAACCCTGTGGTGTAGTAATGTGATGGATGCTACCAGAACAACCTTGAACACATACATGTATTCATTATATACAGAAAATCAGAAAGTAGGCAATTCCCTGTATTATCAGTTTTTAATGTAAAGCAACATTCAATAATCCATCTGTTCCGATGTTTTGTTCACTTGATATTTTAGTTTTAAAACGATGCTCCCTCAGTATCCCACTGATTTCCATCAGGTTGTTAGCTCTGTGTGGAGGTGAGGCGAGGCGGCACTCTCCAGGCTCCGAGCCCTGCTTTGCTACAGATGAACACTGATTGAATTTCCAATCCTGCATGGCCAAATTGCTTCTTGTTTTTTGACAAATTTCTCTCGCGGGGAGAAAGTAGTCAAGTGCATCAAAGAGGAGGAGGAGGAAATGGAAGAAGGGTAAAAAGAACAGGAAAAAGCAGCGGGGAGATTTAGATGGAGAGTGGGTACGCCGGCCTGATCTCCGGTTCCCTCTTGTCTCCTGTTGATGCTCGTAGGAGAGAAGTAGCTTGAGAGATGTTTGAAATGATGTGAGGACAGAAGAGATATTAAACAAGAAGGTATGAAAAAGGTAAAAGCCTGATGAGTTGTTCCTGGGAGCTGACGCAGTAATCTCTTCCAATTCCTGTTGTGGCCTCGAACTTATCAGTCCGGTGAGCGGCAGGAGCAGCAAAGCATGAAATACAAAAACAGATCACATAAAATATGCAAACAGTAACTTTGGTTTGTTCATGCAGGTCTGTCCTGGTGGCAAACATATTTGATCTCTATGGTTTTGTGCTTCAATGCGACTCAGAGCTCAGCATCCTGCCAGTACCAACCTCTCCTGAGCTCCGCCAATCATTCTTCTCTTCCTTTCTCATCTCTTCCCTGTTTCCATGTTCATCTCGGATGTGTCACCCTGGTACTTGGCCAACTCCTCCTTTTCTCTTATCTCTCTTCTCTTGTTTTCACGATTTTCTGTCCTGTCTCCTGTCGTCTCTTTCCCTTGTCCTCCTCCCGTCTTCTCTGTCCTTCTTGAAGGTAATATATCCCTTGTCTCTCTCCCTCTCTTCTCTCAGAGTGAGGACCTTCCCTAAGGACTCAGCCTTACTGGGCAGGGACACCGTTCGAGCCCTGATGTACTACGCCTTGAAAGTCTGGAGCGACATCGCGCCGCTCAACTTCCACGAGGTGGCCGGCAGCGACGCAGACATTCAAATCGACTTCACCAAGGCCGACCACGACGATGGGTATCCATTTGACGGGCCGGGGGGCACCGTGGCTCACGCCTTCTTCCCCGGGGAGAGGTTCACCGCCGGGGACACGCACTTTGACGACGACGAGGCGTGGACCTTCAGATCGCCAGGTGAGGCACATTACTATCAGATCAAGGAAAACCAGTTGAGTGTGTGTGTGCACATCTAAAGCATCAATTTGGTGTCACCGGCACAGACTGATATAAAACAGATTTCCACTGACAATGTGTTGACTTCCTCTAACGGTAAATATATATGTGTGTGATTCAGATGATTGTGTACATGCTGACTTTCTGAAATATCTACAAAACAGTCGAAATTGCTGGAAGAGCTGCAAAACTCTGGAACATTGTTTTCAAAGCTAGTGTTTGTGATAGAGGCTACAAATATCTTTCTGAACCCGACCATATATATATTTATGTATATATAAATATAGCATTTTATTTTAAAGGTAGGCTGTTGATAAAAAATGCTGTTTAAAAAAAGAAAAGATCGATCAATCAATATTCTTTATTTTACAAGCCAATAGTTTAAAGCCAATCACATTAACCTTTAATGTGGAGGCTGAAGTCTCAATTCTACAGATCTCATAACCTTGTCTAATAATCCATAACCATGTGTATAATGAACTATTGTTATTGGGTCTGTCTTTATTATAGTTCTGGGCACACAGGCTGTGTTTGGCTTGTGCTCAGTGAAACACAGTCACCCCGTGGGCTGTGGCTAATTGATCCTGCCTGATCCGGCCAAATTTCTTTCATCAAACAGTTTTCAAAGAGCCTGATTACTCGCAGAGGGAAATCTGCGAGTTAGAAAAGAGGAAAGGATGACCGCAGCTCTAAGTGGAATTCAATCAGCTCTGCCAATCGCAGCTCATATTGGAAATATCTGTCATTCTCAGCTCGGGGTAACACAACACAACACACTCTGGCTGCTTTTGGGCTCACGTTCACTGGTTCATTAATCCACTTGTTCTTGCTTTCACTCCCTCACAATGCGAAATCCATCCTCACTCCAGACATCATTATTCACTCGCCTCCTCTCTGCACTGTGCATCTCCTTGAATGAATAGTTGTGAAATCCAGAGCTTTTACTGTGTGAAAATGAAGTTATAAGCTGCACAACTGTACAGTTTTCCCCAAAACGAGTCCAAATGAAGCTCCACCGTCCTGTCACTTAGAGTCAACCTCATTTTCTCCCGACCCTCTTTTAAAAAAAACAAAGGAAGGAGGGAGGTGGCGAGGGGAAAAGGGCGAGGAGCGGCACAAGTCCACTCATCCGGATGGAAGGATCTGGTCACGCTGATTGGATCATCAGGCAGAGGCTGCCTCAGTCGCGGTCAACCGGATGACAGCATAAATCATTAGCTTTCTCCGACTTGCTTTCTTTATTCTTCCCTTCATGCGGATGACTTGACTTTAAATGACATCCCTCACTCCTCTGCTCGGCACCTCCATTCATCCCCCCGTCTTTTTGAACGATGGCTGGACAGAAGAGGAGACGGGACACGGTGATGAGAGCGGTAAAGGTTGATGTGAGAAATGATGAAAGTAAAACATTTCTCAAAAGCCCAAAAATAGAAGTGAAAGCTGAGCATGAAAGTTCATAGCTGACCCTGGAAACAGGTGTATGACCAAACTTAACTGAAGTTCAGAGGCATTGAGGCACGGTAGGGGAGGCAGGTAATTGCCTGGGGCCCCTAAGCTGAGAGAGGGAGGCCCTGAGAATGGGTGATTGCTCTTATCCACAGCAACAATGATATGTACAAGAGACTGTAATCACCCCATTCTTGGAAACCCCCTATAAGGAGGCCCTGTGCCGCTTTAGCGCTCTGCCAAAAGTTCTGTCTTCGTAGAGGTTTGATTGAGGACTAGATGTGTCTAGACTCGGATGGTGGGGGAGTCCTTATGTACCACAGGGAGCCTCGAGGAGTGAAATGGGCTTGAAACAAACATGATAACACAAAGTTGTAACGGTGCGAAGACCATATCTCTCCGAGTGAGCAGTCTCCAAGCTTAAACGGGCGAATTGTGATGAAGTTGTGGTGCTTTAGGTGAATGTTCGTAATGCATCTGCAGATATTATGTTTTCACCATTTGCTGCCTGACAGTGACATTCCGGCATGTTTGCCCAACGGTCATCAATAAAGTGTCATTTTCCAAAACATAGTTTATCATCTGCAGTGAGCTCAGTGATGATGAATCCCCCCAGAGACGATATGAATACACACGAAACTCGGTCCAAGCCTGTAATGAGAGATCCAATGGTGTATGCCCAGCCGTGTAAGCACTTATTGAAAATCCCCCCCGTGGTCACAATAACAGAGGACCGCGTGCAACATCCATTCCAATGACAGCGATCTCATCCCCACATGCAGATGTTCTATCAAAATGAGTCCGAGCTAAACGAAACCTCCTGCCTCCTGAGTTCAGCAGCGCTCGAGGCGATTGTGATTGTTTTAAAGAAATCGATGCTCTGTCGCAGCAGAAAGAAAAATGAAATCCAGCTCTGAGAGGGAATCAGTCACGGGAAATGACAGCTACGTTAATGAAGGCTTATTGCTAATTTCATACGCTGCTCGTGAGTGACTGACGTCTGTATCAGGTCTTTGTTCAACTGAAAATAGAACCTGAGCAGCTCATTGTTACTGTCTGTGCTGTTTATTCCAACCCTCTGCTGAAAAGTCTTAGGACCAAGAGATGACATAAAGTGCGGCCAAAAGGTTGGTGATATGTGGGGGCTGCCGTAATTCCACATCTATGACTGTAAGTGCCTTTTTCCAGTCCGGGAGAAAATAATTGCTCAACTTGGCAGCCCTGTGCCTATTTCTAAGTACATCTCTTTCTCCCCCCCCGACATCCCAAATAAGAGATTTTTTCTTTCATCTCTCAAAGGTGGAAGAAAAACCCAGAGAAATCCAGAAGCAGGAAATATTTTATTTTGTGAAGAAGCAGCTCAGATACGATCAAGAGATTTTGCTTTAATTTCAGTCTGACATTTTTACAATAACATGCACATTACATTGTTTAATGCCCTGTATGCCACTGCTCAGTTACAGCTCATGCACATTACGCAACAATACAGAAACACACGAATAAATATATAGCTGCAAGACAATTCTTTTCAATAATGTTCCGTTCTAACTTTACACAAACACAAGAAATCTCCTGCTTTCGATGTTTTGGTTGGTCATTCTGCTGTCGTGCTCCTTTCTGTTTTTTAAATCATTTTGACTTTACATGGTTTCAGTCGTTGCCACTCAACCAAGCTGCTTTTGCCGACTCATTTTCAAGCCCTGAAGTTCAGCGGGTCGTTAACATTCATATCACAAACGTTGGGGGTGAATTGCCGAAAATAAAAAATCTGCCCAGTTGTTTCTGGGTCAGTGTTTGAGCTCAGGTCAGGTCGTGGAGGGTTCAACACATATCATTAACAGTGAACCCAGTCCAAACAAACACACACACACACACCCCTTTCACCCTGAGCGATAGACACACACACACAAACACACACACAGAGATGGTTAAGGCACTGACAGCGCTGGTAAATACTTTATGGATTTCTGTTTGCCTTTGACACCGATGTGGCGGCCCAGTGCGCATGAAGGCCAGGACGCCGCTGGGTTTAACTGATGTCCACAAAACAGAAAAAGATCCAGAGCCCCATGTTGCATTTTGACCTCATGTTTCAGATTAAACCTCAGCGTGGAAGATGGAGGGTACAGACAGTGTGTGTCTGTGTGTGTGTGTGTGTGTGTGTCTGTGGCGGAGAGGCTGTCTGTCCCAGCTGGTGAGTCTGTGATGGGGCCAGGACCTGCCTGGATCTCCCTCCTTTGTTTTGCGCTGTCAGGGCTGTGAACCATATGTCACTGGACAGCGGCTCAGTCTGCTCCAATTAGACCTCCGACGGGGGGGCAGCGGTGGCAGGGCCGGCTGATGCTGCCACTTTACCGGAGTGTGTGTGTGTGTGTGTGTGTGGGTGTGTTTGAATAAATGTATGGGGGACGATGGCGGGGGGGCTAACAACAGCTGCAAAGATATAGAATCGGCTAAGAGGGGTCAGAGGTGAGATCTGTATGACTGTAATTGTTGTGTCATTGTCTGCCTGCCTCCATCATCCAGCGAAACCTAAACACTGTTATCACCGAGCTGCAGTTACTATTACAGCTACATGTACTGAAGGTTAATGTGTTTCCATTGGAATCACCACACAGACGTTAGATGTTCCTCCTTTCATATATAGTTCCTCACAAGTCGTGAAAATCGTGAAATCCAAATCCTGCACATGAGATTTTTTTTTAAATCTGAAAAGCACAGGCTGCTATTTTTAACTGGTTGAATCTTCTGAAGACAAAAACAATCCCTCCTCCTTCGTCTCTTTAATCAGCTCGTTTTTAATGATCTCTACAGACTGAGTCTGTTCTCTTCTTCTGTGGTGTCAAGGGTGATGTTCAGGTTATGTTTCTGTCTGTCTGTCTGTTAATTAGCAGCATTATGGAAAAAAGGATTTCCATGAAACTTGGAAGAAGGATTTGTTACGGGTCAGCGATGAACCCATTATATTCTGGTGTGGATCCGGATCCGGATCAGGATCAGGGTGCAGATTCAAGATGGTTGTCTTTTTCCCTTTGTTAACATTAGTTTTTTTTGATATTATCCGTAGATTTCTCATAAATAATAGAATAATTCATAGATCTTGATAAAAAGGAAAGGCATGTTGAGGTGAATGAGGGTGCAGATCTGTGGTTGATTGCTTATCCTTGGTATCCCTGAGTGTTGAATCTGTATTTTTTTTTACTTGAATTTTAGTATCCGAATTTTTGCAACCCTTATATACGTACAAATTTAACATTTTAAATCTTGAATTTTTCCTTTAGAATTTCTGAAGATAGAAATACAGAGGTTTTTAAATTTCAAATCAGCTGAGACAGATTTTCAAACAACCCAGACCTTGTGAATTTACATGTGGTCCCGTAAGGTGGCTGCTGGCGGAGCTGCTCACTCTGCCGTTCTAGGCAACACTTTCCTTTTTCCTGCTGGTGAGTTTCCCTTCTCTGTCAATCTGAGGCTGTTCGACTGACGCACTGAGGCATAGAGGAGGAAAAAAGTTAATTAAAGAACTCTTAATTTCTTCATGTCACACTCTGCCGGCTTCACCTCGCTGCTATCTCTCAACTCCTTCCTCCGGCGTCTCTCAGGCATTGTTCAGCAAATGTCAGGATCTGCCTCTGTGCATGGTTTGTGCCTGTCGGACGGGCGACGCTCAGCCTATCGAATCCATCAAGTGTTTGTTCTTTGTAACTTTTTCAATCGCGTGGCAGTCCCATGAGGAGAGGTAAACCTGTTAGGTCGGGCCCACAGGGTAAAGAGCGAGTGTCGACGCTTCAGCAGATTGTGGACGCTCTGTAATCGTCTTTAGAAAAATGAACCTTATCAGAACAAATCCGCGGCTGAGTAATTGCCTTGGCTAATTCCCCGGCCCCGGCTCCCGGCGCACTGTTCTCAGCAGGGCTCTGGATCCTGGGTCCGCAGAAGGCCGTCTCCTAATGTGCACGATGATGCTGAGCAGTGGAATATTAAGCACCACATTTAGCGGACCAGTTCACCCCACGCTGTGTGATGGATGGTGCTGGTGTCCATTAGCCAGCGCTGAGAGGTGGAATCTCATTGAGATCAAATAAGCCAACGCCTGTAAGTGCTGTTTTTTTCCTTTTTTTTTCTCTTTGACAGGCGCCAGATTGCGTCTATTAATTATTATGATCACAGCAATCTGCCTCTGCAAACTGATTACTCCGACTAAAACAAAAGCATCATTAAGCAGGTGAATTTTTCATGATGTTCAGTTTTTTTTTCCCATGCACGCGCTCCTGTGGCGTGCACGCAGCCTGGTGTGTTTGTTTATCTCTCAGTCAGGATGTGTTCAGCGTAAACACAAGAAACAGAAAGACAGTAGGAAGAAGGTCACTGTTTTATAACTAGTTCTTTTCTTATTATCTCGGACATGGAAGTTGTGCTTTCATTGAATTTACCGAAACTTGGTAGAACGCTGTGGTTTGGTCCAAGAGAGAATCCATTAACTTTGGGAGTAGATTCAATGAAGGGGTCGGATTTAGGAGTTGTTTTTCATTTTCTCCACTTTTTCCTTTCTTCTGAACTTTTTGTGGATTTTCTCAAGAAATAATGCTGACATTTTCGGCATATTAAGGGCTCTGTTGTGAGTGTGTGCAATATTGTGCAGCTTGACTGAATTTAAGGGGACTTTTGCGTCTTTGGCGGAAGTTTATAAAACGCAATTCCTATGAATATATCCAAATATGAGCGCCCTCTGCTGGAACCTGATCGTCTAATGTGCTTCCAGACTGTATATTTTGAATTTGAACGTGTTAAATAAAAACAATAAAGTTTCCCTCACACGAGATTAATGACTCTCCAATCTGACAACAGACAATGGCAATAAATCATAGTCATAGTCTTCATGAGGGATTGACTTGATTTTAACAAGCTCACTGGCTGACTCTAAATCTTTTGCATTGAAGGCCTGTGCAGAATTTCTTGATTTTTCTCCAGTTTCTTCACATTTTAAAATGTGAAAGTGCAGAAAATATGTTGCTAGGGGACAAGTCAGGTTCCGGGACCGTGGACAGGACAAAGAACCTTGTGAGTCTATCATTCTCTTTTTTCTTTGTGGGTGTAGGAGAATGAGAGAGTGCTGGAACAGCCTCTAAAAAGAACAGGTACTATGTGGACAATGGTAGACTTCAGTCACAATGGGCTATCATGCTGTTCCATGCTCCTTTATAAGACTTTATTAAAGTGCAATGTTGTTTTTTCTTGCGCTTCAAACTTCCATCACATCCTGTCTCCTTCCTGGGTTCCACACGACGGCCGACACTTAACGACACAGAGCGGACAATAAAATGTTCAAATACATACTGCGAAACAATTGCTGCCATAGAAACTAAAATTCCAACTGTACGAACAAATGGTCTACGATGAAAAGACCATGCTCATGATTTATGTGCTCACACTGTGATCGTTAAGCTACGACGGCCAGTAAGGAGCCTTTGACGTATTTTAAATTCTGTCCAGTTCTGCATCTCAGAGATCGAGCCGAAGATTAGCTTGAATCGTCCACTGGATGCTCGGCCTAAGTTAAACAGTTCATTTTGGGAATTTGAGATGAAGGAAGAGTACAGTTTCCCAGCTTATTAATTATGATATTTAAATTAAAAAGGGCCAAAAAACTACTTGAAACTCTGCAATAGTTACAACAAAAATTCACACCAAGTGCAAACATGGATTATTTCCATCTGCACTCAAAGTTAAGCCAGGTACTTGAGGCCCGAATGATTACATCACCTCATCGCAGCATTATACATGTTGCCCTTGACCGCTCCCACAACAGATGATGCTTACCTTGAGAACTAGTCTGTGATAACCAAGGTTATTCCATCACACTGTGGGAGAAACAATGGACACATCTGCCACTGTAGTGAGTGCACAGCATTGTTCCATTGTTTACCTTGTGAGACGCTGCCCGAGAGAGAGAGAGAGAGAGAGAGAGAGAGAGAGAGAGGTAAAATAACCTAATATTCTGATTCATTTCCTCAGAACAACGTTGACAAATTATTTCCGACGGAGCTGGAGAGGAACAGCGCTACAACACTGTTTAATTATGTGTTGTGTGAAGTTATTGTTTGGACCCATTTTTCAGTTTGCCAATTTCTCATCAACTTGTACAAAGCAGAAAAAAAACTTCTATTTGCCGCTTGAATAAGTGGAAGCAGGAATGAGCAGCACGATATTTTTACCGCAACGAAACTGAAGAAATTGACTCGTTAAAAATGTACACTTGTATATGTTTTAGTTGTAATAACATCAATAAACAGACAAATCCATCTGCAACAGACAAACGCAGATGAAAACTTTGGCCCAGGTAATAACCTTGGACTCACACTGACAAGCCACACTCAGTACTTTAGATATATTCTGTGTCAGAAAAAATGGATAAAGGTATGAAATACAACTTTAAGTACCGAGTAATTGACAATGAAGGAAGGGCACCATTACAGGGACAATTGGCTCTATCATATAATTCTGTGCTTTTCATTGTTCTGTTCACCGGTTTATGGATCAATGAGGAGCTCTGGTCGTGTCCCTCGGTTGCCTGCTGGAATGGAGACTTTAGATACTGTGGAATTAGGAGGTTGTTAATGATGTCGGAGGCACACGGCTGCAGCCGGGAGAGGCAGACATTTCGGAGAATGGGCGAGTCGTTGCCGGTGAACTCCGGTGACTCTGATTATATTTGTGTTGGTCTTTATCCCAGTGTGTCGTGGCCCGGTGGGTCCAGGCAGCTTGTCCTCAGCTGGTACATTAAGTGCACCTTCCACCCACCTAAAGACTATGTTTTTCTACATTTCCGAATCTGCTGCTTTAGCGTCATAGACTTTTTTCTCATTAGATTTCTCACTCATCCATCCATCCAATAACAACTCTTCATATCCTTAAAGTATTACTATGGGGCTCAAGCCAAATCCATTGGCCCAGAGTCGTGTTACACCCCTGAAGGTCGCCAGCCAATCACAGGGGCCAAGTTACAAAGACAAATAATTGTAAATGTAGAGTCTCCAATTAATCTAACCCCTGGAACAAACCCAGGCAGGGAGAATAGGAAAACTATTCCCCTAGCTGAACGGTTATTCTAACTAAGGTCTAAGAAGCTTGTCAATTTCTCACTCAGGAAATGTATCATTTATTTCCGATAACTAATATTTGGAGGTTATGCTGCAGCCTAAAATGCCAAAGTGACTTCTCAGTCCTCATGACTTTGAGAATAGGTCCGCAAAAAAGTTTGCCTTGTAGGAAAACTTCAGGGCTTCCAGGATGAACTGTGTAGAATGTTTTGAAGTAGCCAGACAGATGATTAGCAAATCTCCAGAGTCTAGAGTTTCTGGTGAATCAAGGCCTTTCGTTCAAATCATCATCACCGTGCGATGAAAGCCTTCAGTTTGATATTTAGCTAATGGCTCACCGGTGAGTCCTGCAGGAGAAATAATGAACCCCTGAACACAAAAGAATTTCAACAGTCTGTCGAGCTACGTGACTCTACTCTGACTCAACTCGGTTGCTTTCTCTCTCTTCCTTCCTCAACGAATCGGGTTCATCCACCGAATTCTCTCTGCTCCCGCTTTGTCCGCAGGCATCAGGTCTATTCTGTCTGACGCCCGTGAACCGTAGAGCTGATGACATGGTGCATATTCTGTTGTGAGCCCCTTTTCTCTCTCTCTCTCTCCTTCCTTTTGTTCACCTTTCCACTCTGCGCCGTGTGCTCCTGCAGATTAGAGCTGGCATTTGGCTCCTGCGTACCCCAGGTGGGTTCTGTAGTGTGTGCAAGGTTAACAGAACGCAGACTTGAGCTAAGCCACCAAGGAACCCTAAGCTAGCTCGGCTCGACATGCCAACTCATTCTGCAAATCTAAATCTCCTTGCCCCGGGTTTTGTCTTCCTCTGCAAAGCCAGACAAGGAGTTTCGGCTGGTTTTCTCAAATGTGCTTTAACAGCCCAGAGGCTCTTTAGGTGTCTTTCCACTCTCAGGTTTTGATTGGCAGTGCAGTATTACCATAGTTATCGCACCACACCACACGCCTAGCAGCCCTCAAAGCCCCCTGAGCTGTCTGTCATGCCTCTTAATTTGCAGATGAGTTGAGAGAGGATGAAATACCTGAGCAGGGGTTGGACCGGGTCATCTCAGGACACAGTGGTAGCTCATAGGTGACATCAGAGAGTTCAGCCGCTGGGTCATCCCAAAGTCATTCACTAAGAATCTGGCATATTCTGCATATTTCAAAATGTATTAAACAACACGTCTGACCATTTAAATCTAGTTTTAAGTGACTGATATTAAGCAGTTTGCCCTACGCCACTTTTCTCTGCTATATAACAGCTGGAATAAGGTTTGCCTTTGTCAGTTTGCTGGTTAGTTTGCTTTATTACCAAGATTTCATAAAAAAATACACATGGCAGATTTCCAAGAACAGGTCACGGAAAATAACCCTTTTAATTTTGGAAATAATGAGGATTTTTTGTATAATTTTCATTTGAACACAAAGGCTCATGTAACTGGTGTGAGGGGGTGAGCATGAGTTTGCCGTGTCCGTGTTAAAAGCAGGTTGAAGTGGGTTCATGGAGCCAGCTACAGTTTAATAGAAAAGTTTAAACCATTCAGTGAAATTAACTTTTACCTTTGGATTGTGCTTTTAATGGATTTTGCCTTATGTTTATTCTTATTCTCTTCAGTTCATGATCTACTATGACACTCATCCATGTTCTCTATCCATCCCCCCCTCTCTCTCTCTCTCTCTCTCCCTCTCCTCCAGACTCCCATGGGATGGATCTGTTTGCGGTGGCAGTCCATGAGTTCGGTCACGCCATCGGCCTGGTCCACACCTCCGCCATGGAGTCCATCATGAGACCGTACTACCAGGGTCCCGTAGGAGACCCTCTGAAATATGACCTGCCCTATGAGGACAAGGTCCGCGTGTGGCAGCTCTACGGTAAGTGTGTGTGTGTGTGTATAGTATTCCAGTAGCTGATTAGAGTACTGCTGGACCCAACAGGAACAGGAACCCGTTGGAGTCAATATAAGCTGCACTGAGTTTCTGTTCCTTTGTCCCTGACACTTGGCCCGACCCCAATTCAGATATCAATTCAAACTGATTTGTCATCACGTGGCCTGGGCTCGAGTTGGGTCTCCACTCTCTCTATCTGTATAAGTACTGGGAACACTGCTGTCAAAAACAGCTAAGTGGTTATATAACTATGAAGGAGCTGTGACTTAAAATGGAAGTAGGAAATTTATCAGAACATTTTCTTGTGTCTCCACCTGCCTTGCCCTTTAAAGTCATTACCGGAGATATTCATTTCCAGCATTATCTGCTGTATTATCTCATTATGAACGTGGAATTTACAGTAAATACTGGTTAATTCAGATAGATCGTGAAATAAATCTCTGCTTCTTCTCTGATAAATCCTCTTGTCTGTGTGCAACCCCCGCGGAGACCCATACATCTGCATTCACCGACACCTCCTCCTCTCCTCCACTGACCATGACTCAAGAGCCTCTGCTGTAATTACGTGTGTGTTCCCGGTGCAGCGGCGGGAAGGCAGCTGCTCACCGGTGGCAGCTCAGAATACTGACGATACGGAGAGACCTCCTCATGCAGGAAGCAGTTGATGAGCTCTGTAGAGCGAGGTTATTGATTTAATGAAAACAGGGATGGAGTTAATTGGGCTTTGCTGTGGCATTTGACCTTTTAACGCCGCGGGGTTGAGAGAAGAGAAGGATAAACATGAAGAGAGAGAATGAAGTGCGGGAATGAGTGGCGAGGGCGAGTGAATTGAATGAAGTTGAGGTGGAGTGAATGGAGGTGAAGTGGAGGTAAAACTGCAGGAGAGGAACCGCACTTAGTACTCCCGGTAATACTACGGTACAGATTAGGAAATTAATGACATTGCAAAAGAACAGAGACACAGAAAGTAACTATGAATCAGCAGAATTTTACTAAATATGTTGTGAATTCTCTTCCCAGGCGTCAGAGACTCGGTGTCCCACACGATCCGACCGGGCGGCACCTCGCAGACGGCTGAGCCTCCCGTCCTCCTCGACCTTCCTGAGAACAGGTCCAACGTTCAGTGAGTAAAAAAAGTCATGCAACTAAAAGTTACTGAACTGTACTCGCACTAAAAAAGTCCACCCCAGCCTCTCGGACACTTCCCTCGGGCTCTAACTCGAGGACCTGGACGTTTGAGCTAAGATAAAACGCAGTGACCCAGCGGCACCGGAGCTGCAGTTAAACAGATGTTTTTGAGGCTTCACTCGCTGCGGATCTCATTCAACATGACACTGCCTGTGCTTCAGTGGCCAGAGGATTGCTGGTGGACCCGTTTAGACCTGAGTGATCCGATCCAACGTGGACAGATGGCTGCTTGGGTCCCACTTCTCTTTCCGAACCGGAGATAAAAGTAATCGATCGTGACCCAGACCCGACAGGCGGTGTTTTTTTTTGTCCGATCCAAAACCGAGGCCAATGTTTTCCCCCGATTACAGATACATGCGTAGTGAGGCAAGAAGACCGAACCAAACCTCAACCCAGATAGCATTTCAAAGTTTTAGGCCAAACCCAGAATGAGCCTGGCACCAGCAGGCTTGGGTCGAGGATCCACACCCTCAAAACCCCCAAGATGCATTGAGGAGGCTTTTAAGATCTGATCACTCAGACCCAATTGGAGGTGGTCTGGGACCCGGGGCCTAGTTTTAACATCCGTCCTGTGTGATCTGATTGAAAGTGGTCCGAGCTAAGTACAGGACCGGATGCGTCACACTGAGAGTTAGCTTGGACACGTTCTTTTGAATGCATGACCTCAAATGCATCATGAGCCAAATTGAAGAACCGTGAACTCAATTTCACAATGAACCAAAATGATTTTTCCTCTTCTCAGTGATTTATTTGTGGCCTCTAACATGATATTTTTGTGGACCGATAAATGTTGATTTTCTTTTTTCTTTTGTTCAAGCCAATTTTGAACATTGTCACATCGAAGAGGCTCAATAAAAATCAGCTTTATCTTGACACCTAAGAGATTTCTCCACAAACACAACTTAGAGAGTGCTGCTCTATGATGGCTTCTGTTTGCTAAGCTGCTCTTGCACACAAATACACACATATTCCATGACTGTGCATGTTTACACTGTCATTAAAAATATGAAGTTAAAGCAGTAACAGAAGTTCAGCCGCATCAAATATGAACGCTAAACTTTTAATAGGCCTCGTCCAGGTGCTGTTTATTGCAGGGAAACTGTAATGCACGTCGTTACAGAGATATTTCTATTATTCGGATTGTTCCCTGTACGTCAGGATGATTAAGTTGTAATTGTATTTTAATTTTCTTACTTTTTTACCACTTCCACTGAGAGACGATGTTATGAATCCGGGCAGGAATTCACTACATGTGTAGTAAAGAAGAATTTTCTGCCTCCTGATATGAAATCATGAGGTGTCAACAAAGCAAATTGGCTCAGTAGTTCGGAGCCAGCTTGTCTGATTAGGTAATTCCCTGCAGCAAGTTGGGCGGCTAAGAGGCAGAAGTATTTTTTTATTATCGAGGATAATTAGACTTAATTTTGTCTATCAACGTATTTTGAATGTGCATAAACAGGCACACGCTCCCAAACCACCGAGCGCTAACCTTAAAGACGTCCCTCAAGAGGCTCGAGCAAAACAACTTTATAAACCTGTCTTCATTCGGATTTAAATTAAAGCTTCTTTTCTTTTCTTCTCCTCCACCATAGAGGCAACATTTTCCTCCCTTGTCCACATGTTTTTTCTGCAGGATTACACAAAAACTACTCAACAGATTACTACGAAACTTTAGGGAAGGATTTTGATTGGGTCAGGGAAGAACCTGATAGATTTTTTAGAGCAGTTTGGTTTAGGGGATTTGCTTTCATTGAAGTGACACCGATATTTCACCTGACTCTTGTTCACGGTGCCCCCCACTGTCCGTACATCAAGTGATTTTCCTGTATTATTTATGAGAAAATCAAGGGCAGAGTTGGTAACTTTTTCGTTACGACACTCATAACTTGCTTGTATTAAATATTGTTTCATCATGCCACGATGAGAAGCTCTGACTGGGCCTCTTGTGCTGACCACTGAGCAGTGGTGTGGTGCTATTAGAGCTCTGAATGGAGACCTTTGTTGGTGATACAAGGCCTGGCAGCGTCGTGGGGCTAATGGATTCATCATTGGCAGGCCGACCACATCAGGGCTTTAAATCAGTGATAAATGCACAGAGGGACTTCACCATGTAGTTGTAGTAGAATCTGATCTTTAGCCTGGTGTCACCGACTCGTGCCGGTATCCAGAAGAAGTGGGAGTGAAATGTGGATACGTAAAAAGATGTCGGAAAAGGTTTCCTCCTCCATCAGCTCCAGAAAACGTCACCCGATTGTAGTAGTTTTAAAGTTTAAACTGGTTTGACCAAGACGTTCTTCTCCCCTCGTTCCTAATCCTCTTCCCTCTTTCTTCACGTTCTCCCAGGCTGGCGCAAGACGCCCCAGACAGATGCTCCAGTCACTTTGATGCCGTGGCCCAGATACGAGGGGAGGCTTTCTTTTTCAAAGGTACAGCCGCTCAGAGGGAGAAGAGCGCGAGACGCAGAGCTGCAGAGCTGCAGAGCTGCGTGGGAAAATAAGATATTTTTTTAAAAAGAGGGAGAAATTAGCTAAATGAGCGGAAGTAAGATAGCGATAAGAAAAGAGGATGAGAGAGAGAAAGAGGAGCTGAGGGCGTGGGGTAGCAGCTGTGCAGACACCCAGCTGAGACGGTTGAGCCCGGCTAACAGACCCAAAAATTACATCAGGCTTTCATGCCTGCGCCTCTGGAGGGATCTAATTTCTACATTACACTTTTTTTTTGACTGTATCAGGCTTTCTTTCAATCGAGGCCAAATCATTTTGTAAAAGTAATTTCATGTTCCAAGTCACTAAATATAGAGAACACAAAGTAAGATGAAAATGAAAAGACTGGGAAACAGTTCAGAGCAGGTTAATGTCGATAGGATTTCAACACAATACCTGTGACAGCACATGAGATGAATTCACATTTGCGCTGTTAGGAAATGCACAAAACATAACAACCAATAACAATATCTCTGGCATGCAGCCTGGATGTGGCTGCTCCCTCGTACTCACACCTGTTCTTTTCCTCGTAGGAAAGTACTTCTGGCGACTGACTCGAGAGAAGCACCTGGTGTCTCTGCGCCCGGCACAGATCCATCGCTTCTGGAGGGGCCTGCCGACCAACCTGGACGGGGTGGACGCCGTGTACGAGCGACCAGGAGATCACAAGATCGTGTTTTTCAAAGGTAGAATCATAGGAGCTTCTCTCTCTTGTTCATACTTTGGTACAAACTGTATTTTTAGTGCATCCGGTATATTTTTAAATTGCTGATGACCTTGTGTCTTTCTGAAGAGGCTGTTCACACCTTTAAATACAACGTGACTGGGACTTTGAGAGGAGATTAAACACAGGACTTATAAACTGAATAAAACAACACAGGTGCAGGAACAAGGGCACAAGTCGGTGTGAGATTTTCAACAGTCTTCCAGGCAGAGAACATTCGCCACTGGCTGCGGATCCGAAAATATGTTTAAACCATTTTAATTTATTATCTTTCCGTCCTTCACGTGTCTTACAGGTCTCTCATCTTTTCAGGCGTATCATCTCGAGTGGAGAGCGTCTGTTATGTTATCTAAGTCGATTCTCCCTGTTCTGCCTTTTCAGGTCTGAAGTACTGGGTGTTTAAAGACAACATCGTGGAGGAAGGTTACCCCCGTCCGATCAGCGACTTTGGTTTGCCCCTGGAAGGCATCGACTCTGCGTTTGTTTGGCTGCACAACGAGAAAACCTACTTCTTCAAGGACAACAGCTACTGGCGCTATGACGACCACCTGAGACGCATGGACCAGGGCTACCCCAAAGACAGCTCGCTGTGGAAGGGGCTGCCGCTGCACCTGGACGACGCCATGAGGTGGTCGGACGGTGAGTGGAAGACAATGTGCTTAGTTACAAACAGGAAAATAAACAGGATAAAGACACATCTGACCTTTTTCCAGCCATTTAAAGAGCCACAGACACTTTTCCTATGGTCCATTCATGTTTTTTTGGTTCAACTTTTCAAGTTCTCCTCAAAATAAAACTGTCACGACCGTGGGGATCTTTTAAAATCATCATCAGGTCAAACTTCTTTGTCCAAAACATATTATTTCTAATAAACCATAAACGCTACCATGGTCAAAGAAAGAAAATTCATGTTTCTTTCAGTATAAGACTCAAAATACTACAGACTTGTACGCCTGGAATACTTTAGACACTCAAGAAATAATCACTGATGTCACACATCGCACAACTTTTTTTATTTACTCTTTTGCGTCTACTTCTGTCGCTCCGAGATAAGACATTCCACCAGATGAATATATTCCCTATTTCAGTATTTGCTGTGACTCATGCAGTTTGTTTTATTTGAGTTTATTTTGGAAATCCCTGTCTGCATCCATGCTCATGCTTTTGTTTGGCATAGCTGCGGTTTCCAGATTAGAGGCACATTTGCATTTGATTTGTTTTTTCTGATTTGAAAATAATTTTATTTGAAACATTTTTATCAGGCGAACACGCTCGAGCCTTGGAGCGAACCCAGTGTAATCACAGCCAGCGTCAAGGTCACACCGCCTGCTCCCGTCAGGCAGCCACACTCATCTGATCACAAATGCATGTTAATGGAAAGGTCTAACGGGGGGGCAATTGTGCAGCATTTTATTTTCTGTTAGAGCCTCGTGTGTGTGTGTGTGTGTTTTATACTCTACTTATACCTTTGTGAGGACTGTTCTGGGCATAGACCCTACAGAGTGAGGACAGTTTTGGCTGGTCCCCACTTTTTCAGAGGCTTGTTTGAGGGCTAACACCTGCTTCTAGGGTTATTGTTAGAATTAGGTTTAGCTAGGGTACTGGTTAGGCATTTAGTATGGATGGTTACGGTTAGGGTAAGGGGCTTCCAGATGCATTGTGCAGATGAGTGCCCTCACTAAGATAGAGGTATAATAATCTCTGTGTGTGCATTGAGCTCTGGGTGGTGCTAGATTAAAAAAAATACCCAGCAAAGGAAAAGCAGCACCTGACTCTTGAAATGTGAGACCACTCCTCAGCTGGAGCCAGGTTGTTGTGTCCCCGCAGCATGTGAATACAAGGAAGCTCTTTCCCCTGTCAGGTGTTTAGTGGCCTGGGTTCTGTCTCCTCAGCCTGTAGACTCAGAGGTCTCGCTCCCAGCTCTTCGATGTCGGTACGCACGTGCATGAGCGTGCATGTGTGTGTGAGAGAGATACAAGAGGCCCATCTCAAAGTCCCAACCCTGCTGCACCCCCGGCTATTATCAGCACAGAGCCTGCAAGGGTAAACTTGGAAACATATATGCACAGGCTCACACAGGAGGAGCATGGGGCCCGGGATCTGGATCCACATCAAAGCCGGTCCTCTCTGTTTGTCTCAGCAGCTCAGGATGAATATGAAGAGAAAGGAGACAGAGGGGGGAGAGGTGCGACAGCACGGAGGAGAGACTGCGACACCTCTCGATGAAAGATGAGCAGAGAGATGTGAGGGATACCTGAGGAGAAAGATGGAACGGGAAGAGAGGAGATGTGTTAGGAGGATGGATGACTTGACTCAGAGGACGGACAGAGGAATCATAATAGCTGCTACATCTCTGGAAGAAGGGAGAATACAGATTCACATTCGTCAAAACAAAGTTACGACATCTGTTGCCACAAAGTTTGGAAGTGGACGCTGCATTTTTCATACGAGGGGTTTTAAAATAAAAGTTTTTTTCAATTTTAGACAAGGCCTCAGTCCAAAAAATCTGACTGAACCTCCTCTGAACCGAGGCAGTCCCCCGGTGGTTTCTACGGTGGCAATGTTTGGAGAAAAAAACAAAACAAGAGACCAGTGAGTAAAACTGGCTGCGACAGAAATCTCTCTACAGCCACAGAATTCCCTTCAATCTGTTGTTGTCGTATTGTCAGCAAATCCACAGAAAATACCATGAGCAACAATGAATTTATCCCACTAATAACTGTGTGTGTGTGTGTGTGCGTGTGTGTGTGTGTGTGTGTGTGTGTGTGTGTGTGTGTATATATGAGTGTGTGTGTATATATGAGTGTGTGTGTGTATTGAGCCACAGCCTGAAATAGCTCATTCCACTTCCATTGTCCAGAAACGAATACAAACAGTGAGCCACGGTCTCAGTCACATGCTCTGTTATTACCTAAAAGATGGGAAATGCAGTAAATTAGGAGCCAGTCCCAAACGCCATGTACAGCAGAATACTAACTGGCATATTAATCAAAAACTAGATAGTTCAATAAATGTAGTATTTAGCCCTGTTTCCTTTTATTTAACTTTGCAGCAGCAGGCTGGAAATTAGAAATGTTTGGTTCCTGAAATTAATTCACAAATACACATACACACAAATAACCATGATACCTGCACAGAACATTTAAAAGGCTTAAATGGATAGTTCACCAGAAAAGTCCACAAAACACAAGAGCCCTTTGTTTACCTGGTTTCACACATGAGCTCTAGAAAATGTCCGTGAAAGAAGCTTTTGTCGACTTCGTTTGCTCGACGTTGCTGCGATTTATCTTGAGCATCCAAAGACGAGACTCTTCTCAAACTGATTCAGGAGATTTGTTCACCGACTTTGACGCCTCTCTGACTTCTGGTCTCCGAGGAAAAGAGGGAAGCTGGAGAAGACTGTGTCATTCAGGCCTCTGGGCTCTGTCCTGCAGTAACGATGACAGATGGATACGGAAAACACCGAAAGAGGGAATGTGAAGAAGAAGAAGAAGAAAAAAACGTTAGCCGAAGATCTTATTTGGAAGAGATTGTCAAGTCAAGTGAGATTTATTCATGCAGCACATTAACAACACCAGTTGAGCCAAAATGCAAAGGGGAGCAATTACAAGTGTGGATAAGAATTAATAAGATGGACTGAATATGTTTGAAAGAGAAAAACTGTAAAAGATGAGGATGGAAAGAAGGAATAAATGTAAACATACCAACGGAGGATATTCAGGAGTGAACTGATGCTCTGATTGGTCCGTTTTCAATCTGCTCTGATTACATCATCTTCACTTCTTTCAACATCTTCAACGTGACACCTCGGAAACTTGATTTAAGGTCTATAGACTTTACTGAACTAACACTAGCCCCAACAAAAGGATTGTTATGACTGCAGCTATCACACCGAAGCTATTTCTTCATATTGACTTTGAAGGCTTTGTTCCTGAAACCTGGTATTTCCACAGCGTGCAGTCTTCGTCTCCAGATTCTGTCGGAGCCTTTTTTAGTATTTTGGTGACAGTAATTAACTTAACTATACTACAGTGAAAGGACAGGCGCAGTGGGGGGGGGGCGGTCGGTGCAATTACGGTGTCAAGAACGCCCACCAGGCCTTTCTGTGATCTGGGCTGTCCAACAGAGAGCCGGCAAAGTTACCACATACTCACATGTATTTTAAACCCTTTTGTGAATGTGATCCCCATTAGTTTTACTTATCTATTCGTAAAAAATTTGACATTTGTGTCGGTGCAAATAAAACTAGATTTGAATCAATTAAAGTAGCTGCTGTTTTCATATGGAGAGAAAAGAGTCGACCTATTAGGTTCATCGGGAGGTTTTAGCTTTAAGAATCGTTTTATTAGGAGACTCAAAGGTACATTTGTATCAGAGCACATCAAACAAACAAAGTTACACAATTACAAATACAAGCAGAGTCAAGATGATGATTGTGTTTTCATGCCACTGAAGGAATAGAAACAATAATGTGTCCAGTTGTCCGTCTGAGGGAATTTCTACAAATTTGGTACCAAAATTCAGTTGATTAGATTTCTGATGAATTTGATTTCAGTGGTCGAAGGTTGAAGGTCACGGTGACCTCTTGTTGTAAAGACAATGCGTCTGACTGAGACTGCACTGGTCTGTGGACGCAAACAACTCACAGCAACACTTTCAACATCGTTATTGTTAACTTATATTTGCATTAATTTTGCATTAGATCTTTTCCGTGATGAATTTGTTTTTCCAAACACTTCCCCTGCTGTTATGTATCTTCTGCAATCACAATCAAATTATTCTCCTTGCATCTCGAGTGTGTGTGTGTGTGTGTGTGTGTGTGTTTGTTTGTGGGGGGGGGGTAATAACAATGTGGAAGTGCTTAACATAAACACTTTCTACTCTGGATCACTGGTTCACGAAATTAAGGCCCTCGATGTTTCTACGTGTTCGGAGCTTGTTGTGTGTTTGAGATGAGAGCAAAGATAATTCTGTTGATAATAAAAGAACACGCAGACACTAACACACACACTCTCTCTCTCTCCTCTCTCCTCTGTCTCCTCGTGAAGGCTCGTCCTATTTCTTCAAGGGGAAGGAGTACTGGAAGGTTCCGGGCAGTGACATGGAGGTGGAGGCAGGTTACCCCCGCCTCATTGCCAAGGACTGGCTGCTGTGCACGGAGATGCAGTCGGACTCTCCCGACTCCGAGCCCAAGAGCACGGAGACGAGGGTCAACGTGCACCGGCAGCCGGACCACGCGGAGAACGGGTACGAGGTGTGCTCCTGCACCTCGGACTCCGCCTCGCCGCTGGGCGCCCGTCCCCTCCCTCTCCCCCCCTCTGGCTGCTGCTGCCGCTCTGGACGCTCTCGCTGGCCCTCAGCTCTGAACTGCTATGATACCAGAGCACGGGACCAAGCTCCTGAGCCGACTGGTGGAAGGGCCAGTGGACCCCATCCTGCAACTGGAATATTTAGTTCTCATTTTTATCATTGGGCATTGTTATTGCTCTCGTTTGGTTATTATTTATTTGGCGTTTTGTCGGTGAAGACATCAACCGGCCCACAGCGCTCTATAACTGTTTATTGAAGGAGGAGATCAAAGGACTGTTCTTATAAAGCTCTTTCTCACTAAGTCACATTTACACAACATTCTATGTGCAGCACTTTTTCTATCCCCCCCCCCAGCATTCAAACTATCGTCAGAGCCATCAGGGGCAATTTGTTACCTCAATATCTTTCCCAAGGTCACTTTGGAATACAGACTGCAGGAGCCAGGGATCGAACCACCTTCTGGTTCGTGGACGACCCGCACAAGGGAAATGGATATTGATTACTTCTCCTCACGAGCATTGATCGATGTTTCACACACACACACAAACACTGATGGATACAAGGCTTCCTGGGTTGTAGGTGAATGACATGCCGACACACACTGTTTTGCCTATTTTATGAAATGACAGTTGGTTGTTTCACCAAAATGGGAACAACAAGTGCCATAAACGTATGATCACACTTTCCTCTGGTGGTATCTGAGTAAACAGATGGGTCATGTTTTATGTAATAGTTTCTGAAAAACAATATCAGGATTAGCTCAATGGAGAAAATCAACACAGACAGATAGATACAGATAAAACAGATAAAATGGAGCAGTACCACCGGAAATCGTGGGCCAATAGATCAAGTCATAGGACACTTGACTCTTTGCTGCCCTCTAGAGGACGTATTATGACAACCATGCTAACTTGAAGCATGCTCGGAGGAATGTGGGCAGTGAAGGCAGCACAGATCGTCCACAGAAGTCTTTGGGATTCTTTTTACAGAAACTAGAACAGAACTTTTGTGAATTTGCAGGAAACCACCACAGAGAAGTGAGATTTTTTGAATCATCTTTAGTATTTGAGGGAACTGACCATTTATCATAATCCACACATATCCATCAGTGTTCAACGTGAGGTCGGAACCAGACTTAAGTGCTTGTGAAGAGTCTGACTCTCGCCGACAGTTTGAAAACTTCTCACTGTGAGAGCGAGACAGATGCTCGACACTTCATCTTCTTCTAAGTCCCACAGCGCTGCTCCGGAGTGATGTGCTGCTGCTCATGACTACATCTCCATGGTTTCATTATTTCCACCTCTGGGTCGGAGGTTTGTCCCGGTTCTTGGTTCTCTAGTATTTTTATGTAAGATTTCCCCGTTGACTTTTTACATTGCTTGGATCAGGTTATAGAGTTTATAGAGGCTTTTTGTGACTGTTGGACAGTTTCCCTCTTCACCTCTTCTAGTCCTTCTCCAACATGGCACCCAGATTTATTCTTGCTGTAAAGATATATTTACCTATAGACGGATATATTTGAGTTGAGAGGCGCTGCAGCGGCTGCATATCCAAGTGGGCTGTGTATATTTTAAGCTGTGTTTTCTAATGTAAAATATTTTTGTAGAAAAATAAAAGGATCTGACTTTATCGGCTTAGTGGGGTCACATGAATTTGTATCAGTGTTATTTAAGCTGCTTTCAGACATGCATTTAAAAATGTTAGGGTCGGTTTCTCTGAACGTTTTCAGTAAACCCTTTTAAAAATGTCGATAAAGTGGGGAGCATACAGAGAGAGGGAGAATACAGCAGGAAGATATCTGGAAAGTTCACAGGGACTGAGTGTTTAAACGTTTCTAATGCATAATGAGCGCACAATATATAAAACATACAAATATCTTAGGAGGAAAAGTTGGCACACGCTATGAAGACGCCGAGGAAGTTTTATACCTCATGTCCTGCCCTCTGCATATTCTACTCAAGTTCCTGAATGCTCCGGACATTTTCCTGTTTTCATGAACTCATCAAACAATGTGTTAGGGTTAGGGTTAGATACAGAATCCGAAAAATGATTCAGTGTCGATGAAAAGGAACCTGGGATTCAGCTAGTGGTAAACCAAATTGTGTCAATCCCAATACACTAACACACACACACACACACACACACACACGCACACACATTGAGTGCATGCAAAAATGTGTTGACGTGTTTTTTAAGGAAAGTAACGTCACCTCATCCAAAAATATTCACCTGCTCTGATGTGACTATGACAGAGATCAAAGATAAAATCATGACAGGCCTGTCGTGTCTTCACACCCACACTCTCTCGAACACACACAAAAACACACACGCACACACACACACGCACATTTAAGTAATGTCTCACCCACGCAAACGGCTGCAGACCCACAACCCTCATTCTGCTTTGAGGTTGTTTTCTAGTTTAAAAGTTTAAAAAGTCACAGAGTCACTACTTCTGCCGACAGCAGCAGTTTCCCTTCCCTCACTTGACACAGTCGAGTGGTGTTAATTAACTGGTGCAGCTCAGCAGCTGGCAGGAGGGCACCTGCACCCACAGGCGAGTGAACCGGGGTCACTTTCTGGCCCCACGTCCTGTAAGATGTGATAAACAGATCGATTAGATGTGTTGGATTCGGTCATATCGTATGTTTAAAGAATAGGAAACTGGGATTTTTAAACACCAGAGATGATCAAATAGAGGCATCAGACGTGGAGCTTCCTCGACAGCTGACACTGTCACAGCTTGAGCCTCCAGATGGGCCGGGCCGAACCGATCAATCACTCTGCAGCTGAACCACTGAAGACCGGAGGAGAGCTGAGGAGCTGCAGTGGGAAGGAAGGGTTCTCTGGAAGAGAGCGTTTCGGTAAGAGGAGAAAGACGTGGACTGACAGTGAGTGATCGCAAGAGACAGGGTTAGAAACGGAGAGAGAGAGGAAAACTGGAAATAGAAGAGTCAGAAGAACAAAAACATCAAGACGACAAACAGATGTGAGGAGGGATAACAAATATATATTTAATGTCATCTCAAGACAGCAGCAAAGATAAGAAAGCAATTGAGCCGTACGATCATTATCCACAGAGGAGACAGGAAACAGGTTTCATATGGTAATTGAGCCACTTGTGTTTATTACAAAATGGTCTTGTATTATTTGTGATGATTTAACAATCTCACAAGTTATATAGATTGTTCTGTTCGTTCAGATGGAAAACAAATCTCACTTTACACAAGTCTGTGCAAGTCAGTCACGACTGTCAGTCACGACATAGCTAATTAAATCCAAACTTTAAACATACAATATGTTACTTTGGCCCCTAGGGGTCACTAAATCAAAACAACAGCATAAGACCTAATTTGATGACTTGGAAATGGAATCATTGGAGTTACTCTCTTCACAGGACAAACAAACAACCATTCCAAACAGGCAGGTTCAGAACAGCCACTGCACCATTATATTGAAATGATCCCTGAATGAGTTTAGTATCAAACTTCTCGTTGTCAGACCTGTGACAAGGACACAGTGACATCAGTAACACATGAGTTTGCCTCACACAAGGAGGTTAGTGCTCTGCAACAATGATTCTGAACCTCTCTCTGTTCGTCCCCCCACACAGACTCCTCCAGCTCAGTGTGTCTGGTGCTGGGTTTTCAGACAGAGCCCCGGTCATGGGGGAGAGGAGCAGCTGTTGTGTCTGTCCATTTTGCATTTCGCCTGTCCTCACGCACACACACACACACACCTCTGCCCTGAAGGCCTGGAGCCCTGGAGCAGGACCCCCCCCTCCCCCCCTGACGCTGGCACAGGTGCTGAATACACAACATGGGCCTCTGCATATCTGACAGGGTGCGACACTCGAGCCACAGGAGAGGCTGCGAGGAGACAACATGCTGGAGTGGTTGTTTTTGAACAATGAAAACACCATTGTTGTTTTTACTATGTGAAAGAGCAACTGTCAGACTGCAGGACAGACCAATGAAACCAGCACATGCATGAACACCAGTGGATCTGCTTTCTGGAAATGAAACTTAAAGGGAAGTACAACGAGTAATAATACTTATAAACTTTGGTCTAGTTCATCAACCAGTCAAATTTTTACCAAAACTGAGGTTGAAATATTCACTGCCGAAAAAATGTCCAGTAAAATTCAGCATGTGTTTCAGATGGATAATGAAAGGATGTGATGAGGATGTTATTTAATTTTCAGCAACTAAATATAAACTTTTTAAAATAAAAATAAAAATAATCAATCAATCAACTTGTAAATCAACTGAACCCTGTTTTACCTTCTTTAATAATTTAAATGTAAATGTGCAGAAAAGTGAAAACTTCTGTTCCATTCACAGCTACTCATTGGTGCTCTGCTGCCCTCTGCTGGTGCGAGGATATACCATTTTGCCATTAGTTGTCTTATCATTAATCATTTGCAAATTCATGTATAAGAATAAAATACTTGCATTGTTTTCATCAATCTTAGTATTTAATGAATGAAAAGTAAAAACAGTAACTGAACCATGGACGTGCAGGACTGTGTTGTTTTCCACAGACTAAAATTCCACATGAGACGAGTCCACAATCAACAAAGACACTAAATTCATTTTGAAGAACTTTCAGCAGCTCTTAAATTCCTCCTTAATGAATCTTGAACGAACATATTTTACTTCAGAACTTCTGAAATAAACTAATCTCTGCATGAAGCTCTGTCTGTTCTCTACCTCCTTGTTTTCTTATCCCCCTTTTCCTCAGATGAGTAAACGTCCTTTCAGTTTCCTTCTACCTTCTAATCTTCGGCCACCACATCCAGACTCAGAAAGTTCTTCTCCTTCATTCAATCCTTCGGTGCCTCCTCCTCCTCCTCCTCATCTTTCATCCTGTCCTCTTCCCATCCTGTTGTCCTTCTCCTCGTCTCGTCTGCTTAACTTTCATCCGCCTCTAATTTATCATGTGAATCATTTCATTAGTGTCTCTCTCGCTCTCTTTCTCTCCATCAATTCCTTTTTCACATTTCTTTTCATTTGTCATGCTGTTCACGCTAAACGCCCCAAAAAGTCATTATTTTCCTTTACATGAAAAATGTCTGAGCGTTGAGATGTCCTTGATCAGGCTGCACCTTCAGCACCAACAGGCAATTTGTTTCCCTCGCGCTTGAAATGTTTCTCTTCTGAATCTTAATTTCCTTTCTCCTCACACATCTCTCTCGTCTGTTGAAAAAACAGTGATATTGCAGCATCATACTTTTCTTTTTATGTCATAAGCTGCTTTCAGAGATTCACCGAACTCCGAACTTCGCAAATGTCTGCCGATGTGTCACATGCTTCTTCTACTTCTCTGGACATCTTGTGGAGGTCGTCTCTAAAGAGAGGAGGCAGGGTTTCTGATCAATGCTGCAGCCGGCCACCAGGGGGTGATCAAGATATTCAGGCTTCACTTTCAGGGAGCCGTCATGTCGTCCATCTTTATAAGGTATACTGTTACAGAGCATTAAACACATCTCAGGGTTAGTGTGTAATAACATGAACATTTCAAACACAACATTATACAATTCATTATTGATATACTGACTACATTCAACATCAAAAGTAAAAATAAATCGTTTCATTCACCTTCATCCTTTTCTACACATGATTCTTTTTTTTTGTGCTGGAATAAATTTCACTCATGAAGCGTCTGACAATATATACAATAAAAGTGGTTCAGAGAAAAAGGCTGAAAAGATTTTAAATACATCTTTATCCGTCCTTGGAAATGACATTATCCCTCCTAACGCCGGTGAAACAGGATTTTACATTATGTGCAGAAAGGCTCATTTTCCCAGCTCAGCAGACCAGGAGGTGATGATGCATGGAAAGTGCTGCGTCTTCTTAATGCTTATAATATATATATCTATAGTTTCTTCTGAGCCTGTTTCGTACTGAAAAATGTGTCAATTTGTGTTTTATTATTATTCCTTTCAGGTTGATAATTGCTGTGTAATAACTATTAGATTATGTGGGTCAAAGGTCAAGGTCACAGAGACCTCATATGAATTTGGAAAGAAAAAGTACGTCGACAGAAATTGCATCGATAGTTCAAGGTACACAACCTTACATATTAACATGAAGGTTTGTTCGATAAACATGAATATAAGGTATTTTTATATATGTACATTTTGTTTATTATATATATGCATTTTTGAGAAGTCTACTTTTATATTTTTACATTTTGAGCATTTGAAGACATTTGTACTTTAAACAGTGGCAAATCAAAGCTTTGAAACTAAATTAAATGTTGTTTTATAAACATTAATGAGCATCATTATCTCATTGAAGTTTGGTGAGGAAGTGTAAATCGAACTGATGCAGCTTACACGACGTCTCTATCAGAGAAGTTACAGCTTGTTTTTGCAGAATCCTGGAGGAGCTTAAGTACAAAGGAGGAAGAATATAAATAATTCACACTTTACTTTCTGTTTCTAGTCGCCCAGGATCCTTCTTCAAGTGGTGGAAAGGTCACGAAGAAGAGACACATCCCTGAATCACCAGTGCCGGGCTCATGCAGCTGCAGCCGAGACCATCTCATTGAAACTGTTGAAACCACAGCGTTTCCTGTGCAATGACATCTTTTTTTCACATCAGGCAGAAGTGACACCTTTGAAAAAACAACATGGCTCAGATGCAGTGCAGGAGAAATGCTGCAGAGTGTTTATCTGTGATCTGCACTGAACTACACTGTTGGATTCACTGCAAATAAAACACGGCGAATAAATCACCTTCAACCTAATGTTAAAAAAAATGTTGACAGTGCATTTCTGCATTTACCACTGCAGCACCCCCCCCTCCCCCGCCTGCTAAAACACCATTGGCAGCAGCAGATGTGAGTAATGTCCTTTCTGCACGAGCTGGACTCTGTGGAGGAGCTGTGGAGGTGACACATGCCGCAGGTGTGAACAAAACCGAATTCCACGTTCAAGCCCGAAGTTGATTTAAGCCGAGGAGAAATGTTTCAACACGCCTGAAGTCGGAAATGCCTCACAAACACACACACACACACACACACACACACACACACACACACTCCTCTGCTCTCTCTCACTGTGCAGTGACATCCAGAGAGAGGTGCATCCGTCTGCTCAGGGAAATTATTCTGTCCAGTTTGTTCGTCCCACACACGACTTTCCAAATTACACAACTATTCACTGCGACGCTGAGCTTTTAGGTTCGATATCTCTTGTCAAGGTTTCCACCTAAAGACGGAAAGTCTCACATCCTCTAATCTGTAAATTTGAATTAAGCACGACAAAGGTCAGAGAAACAGCGAAAAACAGAAGAACAAAATTCCAAGTAATTCATCACTCTTAGTTTTCCTGATGGCTGATGGAAAAGGAACCAATAGTGTTTAGTGGATTTTGCTGGAGTTAAACACATTTTGAGCGAATGATCTCGGTGATTGTTTAGCTTCAGGATGATGCAGCTGAAAACTTTGTAACCATGTAAACCGAACAAACTTCTTGTTTCCTTAATGTGACCGTGGGAACCTTCAGGATATCTCCTCATCAAAATGACTGAGAAGAAACTTTGAAACCACACAGTGAGAACAAAAATGTCTGCCTGACCTCAACGTGTGTTTCTTGAATTTTATTCTAGGTAATGCACTGTGTTGTCTTTAGAAATATTGTGTCAATTTGTGTGCTGTACATAAAGATAAGTTATGTTACATTTTTGTGAGCATTAATGGACAATAAAGTTTTGAATCCTTCCTGTGTGAGTTGACATCATGAAGGTTTATTTTTGGACACCCATTACGTTTTAATGCTAATTAAATTAAATGATCAAATTTCAAAGTCCTGCACAGATTTCCACAAAACTTGGAGCAAGGACAGTGCACGGGCCAAAAAGGAACTTTACATTTATCTTTTTTCATACATTTCCCAGATAATCATTTATGGATCACGATTAAACGAGTCAGGAACATTTAGGGGACTGATATCTATGATAATTGGACCTTGGCCGTGGTTTACGCTCTAGTACATGTCGCTCTAATTCTTTAAAGTCGCTTTAATGCTGTAAAATGCAACTGTTTTACCTCATCATTATTCAGCCTGTTCCAACTCTTCATTAGATCTAAATGATGTTTACACTGATCTAGTATTCAAACCCCTGATGACCACTGGGTTTTGTTCTGTCTGCAACATTCCACCCTGGTGCATCATTTATAAACATGTACCCTTCATGGGTCGTGTCTTTGAGAACTTTGAAATATTCATTGGGATTTGAAACCAAACAAAACAAAAGGCAATCCTGATTTAAATTAGAACTTTAGCTTTGATTTCTTTTTCTTTCATGTAGGATTCGAGTGACTGGGCTGTAAACTTTGAATCTTTCTCCTCCACGGCCCACAGTTGTGCCCCCCCCATCTCCTTCCTCCCGTGGGCCTTTCATGTGAACGGGCTGCTAACTGCTGGCTCCATCTGAGCGCTCGTCCCCCTCCCGGGGCACTTAAGGTAGCATGAAGGGAGGTGGGGGGGTGGGGGGGAGGCATGGGGCCAAATGGCTTCATAGGATTAGTGGCACTGCTCGCCATTGTCAAGGCTAGACCCCGACCACAATCAGCCCCTGTAATATCCCGGCTTGTCCTCAATACACAACCTGAAGCTGCCAGGAAGGGACCTGTTTGTCTGCCCCCCCCCCTTCCACAGGCACTTTGAAATTCTGCTCAGCCGTCCTTCAACTTGGACCAGGGAGAGAATCCTTCATGCTTTTAGGCCGGTGCTGTGATTGTTTGTTGGAGACCAAGCAGAAAGAGAAAGTAGAGAAATTGAAAGATGGATTTAAATGATTATAGATTTAAGTTTTCATTAAATCTTACATCTCTTCTGGTAATTTTTACGTTTTTCTCTGTGATTTCACCCCCAACGTATCAGTAGCCAAATTATAAAACAAATAGAAACCAACATTTACCCACAATGCCACAGATTTGGGAACAGAGCGTGTGAACTTCACAACAAAAGGCCCCAACATCAGGTAACACTCTCTTACCTGCACACACACACACACACACTCGGACCATCCTGACTACACCCCCCTCGTCTGTTTAGACTCCGCCCTCTCTGCAATAACCAATCAAGTTCAAGGCCCGAACATCTCCAGGATAGAGACCCTGATGGATCTGACTTCAGAGTTAGAACTTCTGACAACAAGGCAGCACTTTAGTCTCTGAACCTCCAGGATCCACTGGTAGAACACTGGGAACAGGACATGCAACACTTCTCTGGTGAGTTTACATCTCAGTACTGGTCTTTTCTGTGTAGAATGAACGTGTGCAGCTTGATACTGGATCTAGTGATGCACATAAAGAGAGACATTTAATGTAATGCTTTGTTTTTGGGCTGTGGATCAATTAATTCCAGTCTTGCAAGATGCATTTGGTTGTGAAGCATTCAAATAGTTATGTAGCTGTTTTCCACCAGATTACATTCTTCCGTAAAAAGGACATTCTCATAATGCATTGAACAATTTGCAACTTTATTGTTTTGAAGAGGAATAAATACAGAGATCAAGTTATTTATTCTGATCCACACAGCACATAATACAATCTGATCGCAGGGAGATATAATCTGGTTGCTTTGTAAGAGCTGTTTTAGAACTCTAGACCTCCAGCTGCAGAACTGATAAGATGTTTATTTCCATTGTGTCCTCAGACTCTAAATCGAACATGAGCGTGCCTCGATCCCCCCCAGCGGCCGACTCATACCAGCAGGGCAGCATCAGGATGATCCTGGAGAACGCAGACCTCTGGAAGTCCTTCGACCAAATCGGAACAGAGATGATCATCACAAAGCACGGAAGGTAAAATCAGTCGCTTACTGAGCTGGGAATTAAGGATAATTCTGGCTTCTTGATAATATAGTGTTGTATATGTATGTGAATAGTGTTGCAAAGCAAAGAGTTTGTACATGTTCAACAGCTCCGTGTTCAAGAATCACAACAATTTGATTCCACTTGCAAAGAAAACATTTGAAACCTTCACTGACTGAATGATTTTGTGTATTTGTTTCAGGAGAGTGTTCCCCCACTGCAGCGTCAGCCTGACAGGGCTCCAGCCTTTTGCCAATTACATCGTCATGATGGACATGGTTCCAGTGGACAGCTTCAAATACAAGGTAAACACACGTGTAGCATTGCACATCTTTAAAATTCAGGGAGTGTGTGTTTGTAAAGAAGCAGCAGTTTGCTCTGCAGCCAGACTCGGCCCTCCCCACTGTGGGCCGAGCCGCCTGCATATCAAAGCCTTTCATTGCTTCCTGTTTGTGCACTCACGGCTGGAGGCCCAATCAATTAGCATCCCTCCTTATTCACGATCGGTGAGTGAGGGGCAGTCGGCCAGCCACAGCCTCCTGCACCCACTGATGTGGCCCATTTGGTCACAAATACTGCTCTTAGCACACACTTGAAAACAATGAAGTACACTATAAAGGTTTTAAAGTACTGTAGAAGAGCTGTGAATGAGTTTACAAGGGAGGCGACTGGGGAGGAACAGGGATTTTTACGATTTACGCTAAAAAAATCTCATAAAAATCAAGGAGCTTCCCTGAACCCCCTGTGACCGAAGACCACAAAGAAGGTCCCTGTGATTAATAAGAAAAATAAAAGATTTCCTCCACCACAAGGAAGAAAGAACCATGTTTCATGAAATTGATTAATCAAGTCTTGTCCTGAGGTTTCAACACTCACCCTTGCATCCCTCCCCCAATTTCTCTGTAGTGGAAAAAGGATCAGTGGGAGGTCGCAGGGAAGGCCGAGCCCCAGCCCCCGTGTCGGACCTTCATGCACCCAGACTCCCCGGCCACAGGAAGTCACTGGATGAAGCAGTCGCTGTCTTTCCTCAAGGTGAAGCTCACCAACAACACCTTGGACCAGCACGGCCACGTAAGACACCACCCACGCTATCTTTAAATAATCACACCATGCTGTTTATCAATCTGCATTTGACTCACTCCACTCTTCTTTTCCCTCATCAGATCATCCTGCACTCGATGCATCGCTACTTCCCCAGGTTCCATGTGATACAAGCAGACAGCCCCTACACCGTCCGCTGGGGACCCTTCCAGACCTTCTCCTTCCCGGAGACGAGCTTCACCTCAGTGACGGCTTACCAAAACCCAAAGGTGCAGACCCAACTTCATTAAACACACACACGTTTGAGCCAATATCAGAGAGAAAGAAACACAGATTAACAGTGAGGTATCTTTGTCTCCTTTAAGATCACCAAATTGAAGATTGACCACAACCCTTTCGCTAAGGGCTTCAGAGAGGGAGGCACCCACTCCCACGGCAAAAGGTAAGAATTCATTTGCAAGCAGTCGAAAGCAACCCTGTGCTACTTTACACGTTTCTGTGAGTGTGTTACTCTGAGATTTAAATGTTTTTATCTCTCCATAGGTGTCGGAATGGAAGCCCTCCTGCAAAGAGAGACACGCTGGACAGGAAGGCCCTTTGTAGCACATCCCCAGGTTTGTTTTTTAATCAACTTACGCCAACAGATACAAACCCTGTGGGGGATTATCTAGTATTTTCGTTAAGCTGCGTTCCAATGCCTCTGAAGTATCTGTGAGATCCCACATCTAACGTTGTATTTCCCTCTCAGACCTGCAGAGGATGCCCTCCACCTCTCAGTCGGTGCAGGCAGAGAAGGATGAGGCCTCCTTGCAGCCCTCACCGAAGCGGGGTCACCTCTCGGCCTGGGCGGCGGAGCAGGACCCGTCGGAGAGGCTCCACGCTGAGCCCCTGGAGCTGCACGAGTACGACTACAGCTGTGAAGAA
Organism: Pseudopleuronectes americanus; assembly: GCA_038501795.1. NCBI lineage: Eukaryota > Metazoa > Chordata > Actinopteri > Pleuronectiformes > Pleuronectidae > Pseudopleuronectes > Pseudopleuronectes americanus. The sequence goes on along the minus strand of CM076733.1, from coordinate 14,241,263 downwards.
CAGATGGTGCCTGCGTCCGTGGCTCACCAGCACTACAGGTCCGTGTTCAGATGAAAATCCACTCAGGCTTAGCGCAGGGGGATAAAATATAAACTGAAATGAAGCAGTAATACAAAATGTGTTAACCCTGTAGTCAGACCAGTTTATGAAACTCAGGGATGATGCATTGATATTAACCCAGACATCTCTTTCTTTCCTCCAGATCTGTGGAGTTCACCAGATTCCCCTTCCCGTCCAACGATGCAGATCCAGCCCACCCCCTCGTCCCCCCCCCCTCCTCACACACTCTCCACAGCGGAGCACGGAGCCCAGCCGCCACACACCTACCACCACCACCATCAGCACCACCATCACCACGGCAACACAGCGGACTGGAGCCAGTACCCTCTCTTCTCGTACTCCTGTTGGTGAACTTTGACCCTTTGCAATGGGGACAGCGTCAATGGAGGATAATGTCACTAAGGCCTTGAAAAGAACGAAGAATGCTTTTATTATGAGCGGACTAGAAATGGATACACAACATGGTGTGTGTTAAACATGTGTACAAAGCATCACATATTTCCAGGACCTCATGTGTAAGATAGGCAGAAATCAGGGTTTTTTAATATTAAGATTTATGTTCCTGCAAACGTGCTTGAGCTTTCACAGGTGTCTGTTGTAAATAGATGAACAGTATATAGATGACTGTGTGTTTTGAGACGTATATACTGTATATTGAGCTGTTTTCAGAATGGAAATAAGTGAACAAATAAAAAGACTGTTGAGGTAAAGAGTCAAACTTCAAGAGTTGTATTTTCTTAATACAAAAATGACATTGCATTAAAAGATCAGAAATTTTATTCAACATCATAACTGTGACATTTTTTTATTCAGACAGGTCATCATGTATCATCATAATAACATCAAAAAGTGATATGGTTTCATATTCAAGTTTAGATGCTAAGGAAATAAACAGCCCGATAAATGGAGATGGAGAACGACATCCTGTCTGCTTCTGTTTTCATGTTTTAGGACCAGATTGAAGGACACAGCTCATCTGACTGCGATCCACTGAATACATTAAAATAAAAATGTCAACATCCAAACGTGAGTCAGAAACCCTGAAACCAATAATGTTTACAACCACGTCAGCAGCTCTGCAGAGGCTTTATTTAGGCACAGCAGCAGCATCGCTTTAGGCTAAATGCTAACTAGCGCTCAGTGAGCAGGTCTTGTGTCATCCTAGTTTACCTAGTGTGCCAATTATCACTTTATATATATATATATATATATAGTGCATATAGGTTATTGTGCGTTATCTCTGCAAATGTTTAATCATGAAACCTAAAATCTGATATGTTAATTATGTTAGATGAAAAGCTGAAGGATCACATGACATTAATATCTGTCAAATTTCATAGGAATTCATTCAATATTTGTTAGGATAGGAGACATTTGATGAGGTATTTCAGTGTCCAACCAATGGACCGTCATCACCATCAATAAAACCAGTATTTACAAGCCGAGTGGCAACCATTGCTCCAGTTACCATCAATATCATCTAAATAAGGAACTCGCTCTTCTCTGGAAATTCAAACACAAACAAATAGAATGTCCCTCTCTGCCAAGGCCCACAGTCCACATCAGATTGCAATCGACACCATTAAATATCAGTCTCGTAGTTATGCCTGGTGAAAATATTAAACAAAGTGAAAACATGTCCTAGTTCTGCCCCTTTGTCCAGATCTGTAGCAAAGATTTTATGGGTTCCTCCCTCATCCTTCCACCGTTAAGTAGTTCTTGGGGTAATCCTGCTGAGAATCAAACAAACAAACAGACAGACAGAGGGGAACATAACCTCTTAGTGGAGGTAATAAAACATGTGTAACCGTTAAAAGTGTTGTTCTGTAGCCCATCAGCTGCTCTGGAATCTTCTGGGCTGGAGCATTATTCCACAACCTCTCTGGGATGAGTTGAGAAAGGGCGAGAACGATGGAGCAGAGCGAGACCGTCCTCGAGCGGCGAGTCCGACCTGAAACAGCGAGTGTGGAGCTACCATCATTGTCTGGCACAGTTTCCCCAGCAGAAGGCCGGAGCGTCTGTGCTGTAAATGTTTTACGAGAGAGGGAGAGGGAGGACATATCTGGGGCACGAGGGGGAGCAGACACTGCAAAAGACATTTTCTAGAGCACATAATAAAGTTTTTATAGATCAATATTAAAAGAAATGTAGAAATAAGTGCATTTCATCCAAGAGGACAAGACACAAATGTTGGAGCAGGTTTGGTTTGAGTCACTCAGACATGCTGCCTATAGGGAGGCTTTCAAACTGTGACTCTGTTCCACCCTCCATGTCTTCCTGTGGCAGCCTGGGTCATCTGGGTCACCCACATACAGCAGCTCATCCTGGATTCCTCTCACCATGCTGTGAAATGAATCATCGAGCACAGATGGGGTCAATTAGTTTGCTCGAGCTACGACGGCAGCACCAAAGGGCATGTGAGCATTTGGTCAGGACTTCAACCGGAGAGAAACCAGTTTCACGAGATCTATGCTAACCCTGAACGATACCATGAAAAGATAACGTCCCAGAGAGAGGAAGATTTTACAGGGTTGAACCACACTGATAAATACATGTATTCAATCTGTTTGCTGGAGGGGGTGAATATCTATTACTGGAATGAGGTGTGTGGATGACACGCTATTCTACAGATGGCTGTGCTGGTTTTACTGATGAATTAATTTGTTTACCTGGCACAGGCACCCGGGACTTATTTCCATACAAAGACAAGCATTATGCCTTATAGACCATTTCTATCTGTGCCATGGTGCATCCAATAAACTGTTACATCATCTTGCAGATTCAATTAAATAAAGAGGAGGGTCCCTGCTCGTGGTAAAATCAATATGCAGTACAGTTATCTAAAGCTCTGTTTTGCCAGTACCTGCATTCGTGTCATATTTCTCGTCTTTAGTTTACGAAAGACATAACATTGTATTGTTGTTTGAACCTAGTTTTAAGAGCTTAACAAACAGCCGCTGTCGATGCCCGTCAGAAAAGTCGCCCTTGAAAAGTTTTCCACTCCCCTCCTCTAGGTCAGCTGACTGTCTTTTAATAGCACTTCATTAAAATTCATTAATTGCTTCCTTTCTCCTGGGCGCAGCCAGATATCAAAACTGGAACTGTCAAAAATGAGAGCACAAGCGAGTGTCCTGTGCTCCAGATACACAACCTGTGACACCAAAACACCCCCCCCCACACAAACACACACACACACATCTCCTATAACGACAACAAGCACATGGACGACACCACAGCGACTTAAAGAAGTAGACGTAAATTTTATTTACTTGTTCTGTACATAAAGGGTCAATACCAGCACAGGTGTTAACCATGGGAAATATTAACACATGTAAATGGTATAAGAAAATAAAAGGCACAATTTTCAAATCTTAAGTACAAGACAGGCTTTCCTAGAATATGAGAAGAGAGCACAGTAATACTGTTAATGCCATTACAAGGAAACAACTCAGAAGCATGAGAAAAGCGAGTTCACCTTAAGAAAAAGGAACTAATCAGGGCATATTGCTTAATTAGTAGATTTCATTATGTCTGATGAGGAAAACCCCCAACACCGGTTTGTTTGCACAGACCAGCGAGGATTCAAATAAGAGAAACCTTTACTCAATAAGGAGACGAATGACATTAAGCAGCATTCGGCCGAGCAGAAACATCTCCCCCGGCCAAGAGGTCATGCACAGAGGCAACCAGCAGGCATTTTTCCCTTTTGTAAATGTCACCGTAGGTACTTTTTGTTTAATAACATCACTCATTTTAACAAAACTAAAAAAGGCTTGATTTAATAGCTGACTACAAACAAAAATTTGGATTACGACTAAAAGCGGCACAGTTACTCAGAGTCAACGGCTGAGTAATGATTTGAACAGAGAGCACTGGGAGGGGAGGGCGGGGGGGTACACGTGAGCAAAACATTTTTTTTACAGCAGAAATGTAAAGGGGGTCGGCAATGCTTTTGTAACCGTTCGATCCTCAGCTCCCACTAAACAAACTGAAATGGTTGCAGCACAGTTTGACCTAGTCCGTGGAGTCCGTTTGCATAAAATGAGTAAAAAATTGTGCAGAGACTGAATGATGAAGGAATAGAGCAGGTTGTAACATCACATTTAAAACATAAGGTTAGAGAGGGCGTTGCATGCACTAAAAGATGCATTTACTATCTGGAAAGAAATGGCATCTCATCGGCTCGCTGAGACATTTCCACATTTCCTGACCTACACCACTGACATAGCTTCTAGCTTCAGTTGAAGCCTTTAGTCCCGAGTGCTCATGCTAAGCTTTAAGCTAGCTGTTCAAAGCTCGGCACTTCACTGGAGAAAAGTTGGAATATATCTTCCAGAGCTTGTTGCTGTTGGCACTAAACAAACCTGCTCGTCTATAAGTTTAAAAAGAATGAGAATGGCAGTCAAGCAGTACCAAGTGGGCATGCGGAAAAAAATAAAGAAGACCCTCCACAACACATCTTCATGATGTCTCCATTAAAAATAACAATGAACAAAGAAATATTGTTGATCACGTGGCACAAATAAGGAGCAGATGAGATCACACAATGGCCGCGTCATCTCATCGACAGGTGGATAAATAATCTCGTCAGCCAGACTTGTGCCAGGTTGGATGGGATTATCGGATCTGTAACGTCAAATGAAAACTGCGATCTTCCACATCTGCTACCTCCCGACTCCGGTCGCACAACACATACACAACAAGGAACCGTCAAACCTGAAAATCCTCGTGGCCAGTAAGTGTGTGATGGTGAAGTTACAAAAGTGACTGATTGTTGATTGTTTGGGGGGAAATAAGGTTCTGACTGGCTGGTTAACTCCTCATAGCCTCAGTGCTCTCCCAAGTCCGAGTCCTCTTACAAACGTCTCAGCATCAACTAGACAATCGCACAACCAACGCTTTCTAAAGTCCCCAAGACTTCAAACATAACAGATACTCACAAATAAAATAAAAACAGTCATGTGATGTAATGTGGTAAATATCTATTGTGAACACACTCCTACACACATGCTTGTATACATACATACATACATACATACATACATACATACATACATACATACATACATACATACATACACACACACACACACATATACACACTCACACTGATGCCCAGTGAATTGGAAATGAAAAGGACACTAATGCGGAAAAAACACTGCCCAGCCTGTAACCAAGACACAGGGAAAGGGGACGGGGGGGAAGTGGGGTCAGGTTTTTCTAGCTTGGATCCGCTGTCCAGAGCTGTAAACAGTCAGTAAGCCCTGCGACGGTCGGCAACGAGAGGGGCCGCAACCACGGTACAGCCCCAAGCAGGCAAGCACGCAACCGCGGTAACAATGGCGAAGGGGAAAGGGGGCGCCGGCCAGCAGATTTGGGTAGACGTCGATACTGGCAAGAGGCTCCAGTGGGAGGTCAGTCACAGTCGTCCGGATTCTGGGGGTCTATGATTTTGACGTGGGTGAATGGGAAGAGGCCTCGCCGTCCGTTCACCTCTCCCTCCCACTGACCGTTTATGTTCATCCGCGTAACCTTGACCAGGTCGCCAACCTGAGGGGGAGAGGACAAGAGGCGGAGTTAGAGGGGGGGCAGTGTATGAGTCACAGAGGGAAACATGTACACATGTATCACAGTTTAAGTTCTGTCAAGTATCAGTTCCACATCAAACGGACGATATGAGTTTTTCCAATGGCATTTAGATTGCATGTTAAAACTGTTATATTTATTATAATTCATATTCTAAATATTTGGTTGCATTTGTCTTGTCTTTATAAACATAGTTATTAATAAAAGCATTTATGGTCACACTGTATAATACCAAGCCTTCTCTTTGTCATAAGGATTTGATAATGACATCTAAGGAATCTTGGTTAAATATATATTCTCCAATATAAACAAACAGTCTGAGCTTCCCCATCAATGAGAACAACTGATTTACCAAATTCCCTTTTTCAAAATAAGATTTTCTCCACATGAGCTTTATACTGTGGTTTTAACAGATGACAGGGACCACAGAGCGGCCGCTCAGATTGGTTAGTGACACTGCATGTGACCCCAATCTGTCAAAGCCACGTTCTTCATCAGGATTAAAAAGGCGGAAAGTCGCCATCGTGATTGAAACATGTATGTTTAAGGCACCATTGTAGCTTTAACTTCGAAATGAGGCTTCAAGGACATCCAGTCCTAGACATCATCTGTAACAATAATCCTTTACGCCACTCTGGAATGATAAGAATGCAGCTAAGTCATAAAAGCTGCTGTGAAATCTGCATTTCAAAGAATTACTTCCATCGAATCTGCCAGTTTGGAAAAAATTATGAGGATGAAAACTTAGATTAAGATCACAAAAATTAAATAAAACATGTGAAGACAGAAAATATTGCCTTTAAATTTCCAAAGCTTCAAATGTGAAGTGCTGGATTACTGTTATGAACGCAGACTAAAATATTCAAGAGCGTGTTGAAGAAATCCCTGTAAACCCAGTACTCTCAAAACAGACTCAAACAGATCAAATGTATCATGACAACGCAAAAGCTCAGGGTAAAAGAGTTGTGGCAAAATCTAAAATCTAAAGAATCGTGAATTATGAAAGCAGTAACAAGCAGAATAGTACATTGCAAAACAAATGAGTGCAAACAAGAAGGACATAACCTGATTTCATTTATTGTGGACTGTCCATCTTTGAAGTAGATAATTAATGACTCAGGGCTTCTGCTTATTAAACCCCACTGGCCCCAAAATAGCCACAGTACAAAACGAAAGGGTTTGTGCTGCAAGCCTGGACTTTCTCTGAGGCAGACACGGAGAGAGGAGATAAGATGAGACGTGGCGAGGTGTTCTCGGCTGAAAACTAGAACTGTAAATCAAAGATATCACAGGATATAATATATTTCCCCCCCAAAGGCTTGATGTCTAAGGTGTCTGGTGTCCTTCTCCCCTCAATTCAACTAAAGACAATACTCATTGTTCAGTAACTGTGCAGTAACTACAAATTCTAAAAAATCTGAAAACAATCGAGTTGGGCCATGTCCATTTAGTTACGCAAAATATTTAAGAAGTAAGATTAGTCATAATGTTCAAAAACAAAGTAACAACCACATTAACATGTCGACAAGCAGAAAAGAAGAAATGTGATTAAGAAATAACATTTTCTCAGAAATCCCAAACAAGGGACGTCACAATACCAGTGATTTGGTTGTCAATGTCAATACCATGGAAATGTCCTAATTTCACAGCGTGTGTTCATTCATCTACGGATCAGTCTAAAGTCATAACATGGACAACATGTAGAGACACATCTGAACCCACTGAAACACAGAGAGAGGGGGAGGGTGGACACTTAGCAGTTATAATTTCAAGCCTACCAATGGTAAATCCCCAAAATATGTTTGCTGACGTTATCAAATAAACTTCATTCAACCAGGGCAACAGGTGGTGCGTGTAAAGTTTATTGCGTACATCATACTGGTCACGATCAACCAGTTTTATGGGTTAATTTCCATGAGGCGAGAGAAACCAAAAGAAAGCTCCTTCTAGACAATCTTGAACCTCTTTAAAGCAGAATTAGCCGTTAAACTCTCATTACTATAACACAGGTCAACCTGATATTTAAAAGTTGATTGACTCCTTTCCCATTGCCAGAGGAGGAGTTTGCTTCCTGTCTAGTGTGACAATAACGTGTAAGTTAAGTTTGCTGTTAGTGTTACAATCTTCCTTTAGATTCTTCCTCACTTGTTTTGGGTCGGAGACAGAAGGGCACCAGTCTGAAGCAGTTGCTGCCTCATGGATTTAAACAGCCCCTTTTTGTCCACTGGATTAACAAAACTAGTTAAGTTCAGATGCACTTTTCACAACAGCAGCAGCACCTCTGAGGTGCAATAATGTAGGTCTAGAAATGACTGTTGAATAAGAGGCAGCGTGACTCATAATCTCACAGCAGCTATATGCTCTCCATCTGGGTGGGCATCTTCATTTCCACTCTGCGAGGTGTCAGAGAACAACGTGCATGTTTAGCATATGGGAACGGGGAGTCGAGATCGTCTAGGCTTGATAAAGGCATTACTGATTGAGAACAAAATATTGAATCGGTTCAAATACAGATAATAATCCATGTAATATAGTATTTTGCATATTATTTTGGGAATGAAACGTGTACGGGGGGGAAGCTGCTTGAGAGGAGTCTTATAACTATTTTTACAGATAGACGATCTAATAAATAATCCTGGATGAGACCACAGCTTCAGAACAGTCCACAGCTCAACTGTATGATCACACACAATATCCTAGCACAAGTGCCAAGGTAGGTATGTTCCGTGTGGAGCTGGCTTAATGAACAATTCGTTATTCTTATTAAATGGAACCATCTCTGCTCAGTGCAGCCGCTGACAGAAGATGGGTGGTGACAGGCAGCGGAGCCATTTCTTATTGACCCGTTTAACTCAGTGTCAAGCAGAATCAGGTAAAACGCATCTCCTGTGTTAATTGTCGTCATCAGTTTATCGATTTAAAAAAAGGGGGGGGGGACAAGGAGGAGAGCAGAGATGACAGGAGTAATTCTGTTAGAGGACGCAGGCTAACCTTTAGCAAGAATACCATTCACCAGGTTTAATCATGGTCCAAATTTACACTTTCATTCCTGTGCAAGAGTCACAGGGACAAGTATACCACAGTGCAGCACTTCCTACAACCACTCACACACTCTCGCTGACGAACAGCCTAGCAGCAGAGCTAGGGTAAGATTATGGAGGCACACTGAAAACACTGTATATAACACATTGTGAAAATGTGGACTACGAAAAACATCACCATGGACGCTGGGGGAAGGGAAAAACAAGTCTAGCATCTCAACAAGCGTTATTACTAGCGATGCAGTCCGGAAAAAACATTTAGCTGCAGTTTGTCATCTTTGCTCGTGCTGAGCGTCGCTATTGCAGGTAAAAATAACTGCTGCTCTGTAACACCTCTGTGGAACTGCAGAAACACTGACATCATGCTACACAAAAATAAATGCAGTATCATGAGACATCTTAGCCTCTTGCTTCACGTCACTGTCGAGGATGGCCATTTCCATATTGAACTATCATTGATAAATAAGGTATTAGGAAGAAGAACCTGATACAAAGTTAAGATGTGTCAGTTACACAGGGTATTTAACATGTTAGGATCGAGAAGTGTGGGAAAGGGAGGAAACACCAGGGATTTGTCGCAACCTGTCAGTGACATACAGGTGAAATGCAGTAGAGCTTTTATAGCCTGAGGTATGGTATGTATGCTAGAGCTCCACACATGCAGCTTACTAAATTAAGGTAATGTGAAGAAAACATGATCCTATAGCTCAAAGATTCAATCTGAAATGGTCAGAGCATCTTTCAAAATGTCTCAACGTCATAGTTTCAGATCACTCAAAGCAAACGACCTCACAGTAAAAAGACAACATCTGTTTCCTTGTTTCTGTCAAAACACCACCCATGAGAATAGTGTGAAAGTACCTGACCAATAAGCAGTATTCGGTAGTATTGTTCAAACTTTAATGATAGCCATCTCTAGCTAAGATACCTTTCATTTTCAATCCCTCCCCTGAGGGCATAGCTGCAGCCCGCTCTCTTTTGGGAGCCCCACTATAGATGTGGAGTGCACGCCGAGCATTAGATCACATGCTTCAACATGTTAGTACAGTCAGGGCAGATTTGTATTAGCCGGAGTGCACTGCTGAGAAATGCCACAGTGCTGCTGCCTGTTTAGCAGCTAGCCGGCTAGCAAGAAGACAAAGCCACCGTGTGCCACAGACAAACAGTCCAACTGGGTTTCTAATGGCTTTTCAGAGGAAGTCAAGTGACAATATGTGGACAAATCAGACTACACCACCAGCTCCTTCACCCAACCGTGACTTCTAGTCAAATCAGAGGCCAGAGAATCAGTGTCTAAAAGTGTCCATGAATGCTAGTAGCAACACACCACGTCGTAGGATCACAACGTCGTGCAGCAAATGAACATGAATCACCTGCAGACAGGGTGTGGTTTCGCTTAAACCCCCAAAATGTCATAATAAACACAAACAGATGAGGTACATTCAGTACAGCCAGCGAGCAGTAGCACGAGCGTAGTTTTTGAAGAAGCACCACAAGCCTTTTTACGACAGTTTCAGATATAGAAACACTGCTGTGGCTGTGGTAGGTGTGTGGGCAGCACCGGTGTTTACCCCGATGCTCCTTACGATCTACTGACTACTGCAATTTAAATGGAGAATGCAGTTCAACATTTCAAGAAACTGTGCAGTGTTAGATATAATCTGCCAAACGTGTGAAACGGACGATTCCTCATTTCACTTTTTTGAAGGGGTTCTTCGAGGGCTGTCCAAATCTGAGACATTTCTAAAAACAACAAGGTGAAAATAAAGAATTTCAAAAGAATGATATTTTCTCATTTGCATACCAATAACAAAAATTGCTTAAGGCGTCTACCAACCACGGAGCTATCATGTGGTCATCTGAGGCCAAATCTCTTCCTAAAGGGAAATACTTCTGCACTGAACAAAATATTCTGTGTTGTAACTTAGAAACTAAAACGAAGGTATTGAATGGTACATTATTGTTTCTATGGTTAAGGCTGAGTTGGTCCCCAAGTGTCAATTTGTAAACACTGCAACTGGACTCATGTTTGACTTGAGTATTATCAAAAGATAAAAACCAGGCACTGTAGCTTTAAACCAAGTACAGTTATGTCTAAGGCTATTTCCGTGGCATTCAGATTTAATCCATGTTGTTACAGTACAAAAGAAAAGCAATACTGGTTACGTGACAAACAATAAGCTGGACTTAGAACACGACCTGTGATCTGAAAATATTACGGATTGTTGCTCTTAGCGAAATTTTTACCAAATGTTAATACGTTTAAAGCTCAGCATTAATCTTGTCTGCAGAATCCACAGATTTGTGCTGCCTTTATGAAGACCAAAGACTTTGGGGTTAGCTAAAATATCCCATCTTTTACAAAAACAGCACATTATTAAGGTGTAATATTGAATGACTGGGGATTTCCACGTGGAGTAAAGAGGTAGAGATGACAGAGCGACAACAGACAAAAGACACATTTTAGATCAAATATGAGGCAAGAATTGAAATTGAGCGTTTAAATACCTCTAGAGCAAGCGCCGTCTTATCGTAGGCACATGGCACTCGTCTCTGAGTGGCCTTCGCCATGACAGGGCCGTTCTGCATGGACGGTAGAGGATTGATAACCGCTCCGGGTGTGCCAGGGGGCAACGGCGACGGCGTCTGGGGCTGAGCGTAAGCGTGGACTAGAGCGTGGGACGGCTCGGGGATCCCGTAGCTGTTGGAGTTGCGAGATCCGTGGGAAGGTTGGCCGGGGTGGGATGAGGGTCGTACCACTTTCTCCACGTAGGGCACGGGGATCATCCCGATACGCCCGTCTTTGCTCTTGGCGCTCCACCACTGCTCCTCTGGCTTCTCCAGGATGATAAGGATCTCCCCCTTCTTGAAGGGGAGGTCCTCCGCATCGCTGCCAGTGAAGTCGTACAGAGTCCGCACATACTCCAGGTTCTCGTCCGGGCCGCCCATTGGCTGGATGGGAACACTCACTGTGCTTGGGTACCTGGGGAGATCACGACCATGGGGCAAAGGAGGGAGACATGGTGAGGTTATCAGAAGAAGGAGGCCTGTGTCAAGCAGATCCTGGGTTCCTCTAACACAACCAGTTTGCCATTAAATGGAGTTTATACAACCTACACGTGGACATGGATGTTTGCTTATGCAGTGATACAAGTGGGTGAGCAGAACGCTTTAATCAGAGCTTTGTAATTGTGTCAAATATTGCATATTGACATACAGTAAGGATACACACTTTTGGCACTAGAGATATACATGCTATATCTGGTTTGAGTTAAGGTAACACTAGCAACGGGTTAGTAACACACCAACCAGGGGCTTTGTTTTTGTTGGGACACACACCACAGAGCTCTAATGAAAGCACTAAACTGGCAGAGCTTGTGACAGATTTGGCAAACTGGGCGCACTGCAGACAGGTTACTGCAGTCTGGCGGAAAGTGGGTCAGTATTTGGAGTTTTGGTATTTGTGTCCTCGTGAATGTCGTGAAGGGGGGGGGCACTGGGTGAGTTTCCTACCTGGAGGCTGGCTCGATCAGAGTGGTGGTGTCCAGGTAGTGGATCTTGTAGAACTCCAGGAGACCCGGGAGGTGCTCGAACTCCTGGTCGCCGATCTTGAACCTCTTGCTGGGCAACGAGTTGATGATGTAGTGGGACACTTTGGAGTTCTCCGACACCGACAGCACGTAGTCGCCGGGGCAGGTCGACGAGTCCCGGACCAGGAACACACCGTGCCGCTGTCCTTGCAGCCGGGTCTGTGCCTCCTGTCTCGACACGGGCCCGAAATACCAGGCCGACCGGTCGGCGGAATCGAACCGACCGGACATGATTGTGTTTTAAAAATTAATAAGTTAAGTGAGAAAACTAGAGAATAAGTTAAACCGTGTGTCGGTCGATCACCGCCGGGTGGAGGGTTTGGAGGCAGGCAGGGCAGGGCATGTGTCGCCCCGTCCGACTGAGAGGGTTTCCCCCGAGTGATTTCTACACAAACGCCGCCGGCTCCGGAGGGTTTTTAAATAAGCAGAATTGATAAAACAATAAAATACAAAACAACAACAACCTGGTGTTTTGTTCAGATGCAGGCGGCGACCGGCTGGTTCCAACTTTGGAGCATAATGTGTCTCATGTGCTCGGCGGAGGAAACTCAACACAGGGCGAAGCAACAACTGATGGTCGAGGCTTCTTCCTCTTTTTTCGTTCCGAGAAACACGCACCAGCTCCGGTTCCGGTGAATCCTCCGCCTCGCTCGGTTGTCAGTTAGAGGGTGGGGGGGAAACAGGGGTGGCGGGGAGGAAGGCAGGGAGGGAGGGGGGGGAGACAAATATAAAAAAGATGGCCCCCTCACTTCTTCTTCTTCTCCTTCTTTATATCCGCATGTCGCCGGTGGGCAACGCGACTCGGCGGCTCCTCGGTGTCACGGAAACGAACCCGCTCCTCGACTCCTCTGAGGCGGCGCGCGGAGAGAAAAATGGCGGCTCGCGACCAACACGTCCTCACACAGAGAAGCGATCTAACGGCGGCGGCTCGTGTCCCGCGCGTGCATCTCTTCTCCGCCCCCCCCTCCTCTTCCTACTCCTCCTCCTCTTCCTCCTCTCTCTCCTCCGTTACGTCGCGCGGTGGCTTCCGCGTGCGCTCACCGACAGCAGCCCGCGCGAGGGATCCCCCGGGGGCTTCACGAGACTTTATTTTTTTATATAAATACTTTGACCGTGTTTTCCGCGCGCGCGCCCCTCACACACCAGCGGCAGCGCGAGAGTACGGGACCCGGAAAATGGCGACGGGAGGGCGGGTCTCGCTTTCCGCATGACGTCACCGACTAGGAGTGGGGGGGCTGTCCCCCCTCCTCCCCGTGCACGGAACAGAGATGTCAATCATGTTTGCCATGACACAGCGACAGTGACGTCAAGACCGAATCCAGAACGGATCAATTTTAAACAAGAACCGGATCATTAATAAATGAACCGTTATCTCTGCCTTTGTTTTTTATAACTGTCACCAAAAGCTCAATAATACAAAGTCTGTGGTGATGAGGCAGGATCAAAAAATATAATTTAACAATATATAACAACATATATTTAACGACAACAACCTGAACAATGTAAGAAATGTAGTCGTATGTGCCTCATTTAATTAACCTGCTGCAGACCTCGCATTATATTAAGTTATTTTATAGAACACGTGCCATAGATGGTACCATATGGAATTTTGGGGGGCTGATACAAATATTATTCTATTGTTATTAATAATAGTAGTCAAAAATATTTAATATTAATATAACACGTTTTCCAATGCACACACACATTGTGTCATATTTTAGGGTTAGGGGTTAGGGAACAATACTCACATTTCAAATGTAGTTAATCAGTTACCATTTAAGATGTTAGGGTTAATGGTGCCCAAGCATAATTCAGAGGTACATTTGACTATATTTACCTTATGATGATAAATGAGTGTTTGCTCAGTTTACAACTATTTACACCAGTAGAAAGTTTTTTTATATTTCCCTATTTCCATTTCCTGTTGCTCTCCAACTTCCCCCCTCCATTCAATCTCATAAAAAGTATTGTCTGGCACAGGACTGTGACACATCAATTTGGCGCTCCCCAGCCTACCCAGCTCACAGCACAGTATGCTGAAAGGGAGAGAGTGAATTAAAATGCAGGGGACAGTGTCTCCAAAGACGCCTTTACAAAGATTAATGCCAAAAAAACAAAAAGACAAAAGCGTTGGAAAACACTGATGACCCTGACAGGCTGTCCAATGAGGTGGGACAACGCCTGCTCATCGATGACAGTAGAATGTACAAAGAGCCAGTTCTGCTTCTCTCGTTGTCAAAGTTTCCGATGACCCTGCCTGATGAGGCTGCAGCTGGCAGAGAGCTGCTCTCATCACTGCAACACTGGCTGAATCTTAATAGATTTGCTCCCACTGGGTTTTACTGGCTAGCGCCTGCCAATTCCCACATTTCCACAAAGACACAGTGATGCAACAAATTGGGATGAAAGAGCCTAACAGGACTTTCTCCTCTGCAGACCGATTAGAAAAATAAAGATACTTACAAACTATTTAACCATGGTTTCAATCCTTGGTTTTGAACAGGTTATTGTTTTGGCTTTCCTTTCTGTCACTTCACCAGATAGACACACTCCATGCAAGAAAGGAAATAAATCCAATTCCTGTGAGGTTTTGGAAATGTTTAAGACAAGTTATGGCAAACCTGTAAGTGACCTGCTGACGATTGGATCTGTTTCTTGTTTATACATAATAGTGATATCTTAAACCTTTATTTGTATTGTCTGGGCTGGTGCAAAGAATGTCACACAAACTTAAATATATAGAAGAGATTAAGCACAACGGTTGTCTTGTGTACATCTGGCTGAATTCAAATATAAGACTATACCATGACCCTCCACTAGGGTTTCCTGTTCGCTCTACTTCTATATCAAAATACAAAGGAGAAAAATCCGTGCCCTTAAGGAACATGATTACTGTTTACACTGCTGTGTGTTATTGGCTGGGCTGCTTCCTAAGAAGTGAGTGTTGTAACATTTGAATGCAGCCAGTTGAATCACATTCTTTCTATCGTCCCAGTCGATTACAGACTGATCATTCCATTGAAGTATGAATAAAGGTTTATTCCTAATGGCTCTAGAGGTGAAAGATGCAAAGTCAGGTTCATTCCAGGAACTAGCCGCCGCGCCTGGCTGCATGCAGATCTTAACCTGCCCCTTGCTGTTGCACAACTACGTGCAAAGTTTTGACTCATGTTTTGAAAGTAGGCCAAGTGCTGCTGAATGGGTTTATTTTCCCATGAGTGAATATAAAGCTGCAGACATTAGTGGTATTGCACACATGTCGTTTGGAGAGTTATATAGCAGACACATAGCAGAGAAACCAGCACTAACATATTTAGTTTCTCGCTTTTTTTGAGTCATATTCTGGTGTTAAATATAAATTTGTGAAGAAAAACACAGGCACAATGCTGTTTTGTGTTCAGACAATTTATTAGAGTTTTCTGTGTTAATCTTGCTCAGTTCAGTAGCAGGTGATACCTGCCCAGTCAGGACTTGACACTACTAAACATACAGTGGTGACCAGTACAAAACCGCCTGAGAAATAAGCCTGTCTCATTAATTACACATGGATGCTTTATAGTTTGGTTGTTTGCACTGTTTATAATACTTTTAAGAAGTTTTAAAATTGACAAGTCATCAGTTCCATACTGGTATTAGGAAAACAGTATTTCTGCCACGATTTTGGCAGAATTAGAGCAAATGTGCAGTGAAAACCAAAATGAACCTAAACTAAAATCTGACTTAGTTTAAATGAGCAGCCTTCTCTAAGTCAGATGTGGTCATTGTTTGGTGAAAATGAATAAATAAATACATAAATTATCTCCAGTACAAAGCTAGAATTGAGAGATACTTTCTCGTCGTTTGTCTGCAGTACTAAAAGCTTTTAGTCATGTTGTTTGTCTTTATATTACCTGTAACATACGAGTACATTTCCATATACATACACTCATTGTGCAATCATTGCATCGCTGGATAGGAAGGTTTGTTTTAGAAGGATTGAGAGAACCCCAGCCCTGAGGATGATGTTGCTGATGCTGTTGTGGTTTTGATCCGGTCAATGCACAGTCCTTTTAAAACGGTCTCTCTGCACGGCACGAGTTCTCCTCTGTCTTTCTGCGATGGTGGAGCTGAGGCTCTGCTTGAGTGCTGGGAGGACCACGCCAGAGTGGGAGGATTCAGACCTTGGAGAGGAAATAGGCTGTTTGTGACTGTATCTAAGAGGAATGGTGATGGTTAGAAGTGGCACCAAAAAATGTTGTTATAGAGGTTTGAAAAATGTGTTGTATCGAGTCAAATGAATAGAAAACCTTTCATATACAGTAAAATCACAAAGCATCGTAGGAGGAGAATATACATACATTTTTCCTGGATACGTCTGAAGAGTGAGTTTTGGAAATTTCTTTTCTTCAGATAATTTGCTGAAATGAGATAAATATTAGTCCCAACTGTGGTATTTCTTTTCAAGCTGTACTCTATGTTTGTGATGATGAAAGTGAAAATGCTCTTTAACACTTTACCGAGTGCCATCAACAAGGTAGGCCTTGGTCAGAATGTAGTTTTCTGGCGTGATCTTCTTGCTCAAGACAATATCTCTCAGTAGAGTCTTCACACGTATAATCTAAGTGAAACATAGTGGTCATGAAATACCAGATTTAGCTAATTTCACAACACTGGAATATTCTGTCCAGCGGGCACTTACTTCCTGAGACTGTAGACTGTTAGCGTTGTAGAGCTGGCGGATGATAACCTCACACTCCTGTATTGTGGGAGCACGCGGCGGATGGGAGGAGTTTCTGTGAATCCGTAGAGGCTGTAATGAAGTGATGAGCCCGCCCCTAACCTCTGGGCCGTGGTCCTGCCGGCTGGATCCCAGAATTTCACCGCCCTCTGCTGTGCTTCTTCAGTCAGATAATATCAATTAAAACTTTAAGTTATCTACAAACCATTTTGGTTGCCAAGTTGTTATATATACAGCTGGGTGGAGAGGTTCAGGCTCAGAGGTTTTGAATTCTTTTAAATTTAATATATAATATTTAGCTGGATTTAAATTCACCTTAGTGCCTGGTCCTGTGATGGTCGCGTGTCCTGTAGCTGCTCCTCCAGGTAGAGTCCTGTCTGAGCTTCTCGTCCCTGAGTTAGTGGTCGAACGCCTCGTCGACTATTTGTCGGTACTGGAAGAAAGATGGTCAGGTATTGTTAGGAGCTGAGGTCTTAATGTTATTTAACATGCAGGATTTCACATAACTGCATGATTTTCCTATTCTTGCAGAAGCTTTGAAGTGATGTTAAACTGCGTTGAAATAGGTCTTGCTATATTTTTTACATGGGCGCTATCGCTTTCAGAAAATTCATAATTTCTGTCCATCTTACAAACAAATTAACAAGAGTGTTTGGTGGTAATATTGGATTTAGAGGATTAGAGGATTAGCCAAAAGCACACATTCCCAATTGGGTTATTTTTATTTTAATCTATAAACTCATTCTCAATTGAATTAAACAAAATATAAAATTACACATACAACCAGAGAGGAATCAAACATGTCTGCTTTAACTATCCAAGTCCTTTAAGAAGATGTGGGCCTTACCTTTTCTACTAGACTTGGGAGGCTCCATTATCATCTTATACTGCAACTCTGCAACATCCATAACAAGAGAAATTCAGTGTGCGATGCACCGTGAGCAACAATCATATAAACACAGTCCCAGCAAACTGGGGGAGCAGACCCAGAAGACTGGGAAGTCTCCTGGTGGGTGCAGATGAAGTTAAATGGACCAGCATGAGGCCTGTTCAGTGACGTGACACCGGATCTGTGTTCACCCCCCCACTGAGAGAAACCCTCAGAACCCTGGAGTTGCTATGAGACCACCGTACCGATTGAATGTCTCTCATGTCAGCACCTTGTCAGACGGACGGGTCATTGCCATTAACTTGAATTCATTATACAACAGGCACAGACAACACAGGTGACTGGGTTCATCCCTTGTAAATATGGGAAAGAATGATATGGATTGATATGATCTGATGCCACTGAGGGTTGTGGGTCGGTTTTCCATGTCACTGCAACTTTCCTCTGGGAATATAAAAGTATATATCTTTCTATTTCTAAACTCTGAGGCTCTGGAACAACCTGCCCAAGGAAATACTACAGACTGAGTCAGCAGCTTCCCGTATTCAGTGTTTTCATTCTTTTGTTATTGTTTTATTACTCAGTTTTTATTTGTTTTATGATTGGATTTGTTTTCTGTGAAACACATTTCAACCATGTTTGGGGAAGTACTAAATAAATAAAGATTTGTTATTATTATAAGTGCCAAACTGAGCACAAAAACATCTTGAACCATCTTAATGTGTTATATTTCATAACTTTAAAAATCATATAAACTTTTCTCTGGTTCTTCCTCAATCCTGTTACTTCTGTTTTCGTTTATAGTATTTGTATTATGCAGTTTACTTATATTATAACCCTAACCCATTATTTATGCTCATTATCCCAAATTATTAGGCTGCATCGTCCAGTGACTTCCTATAAAGTCTCCATTACATCATACAGGCTGTGGTCCCGGTTCCCTTCCCCACCACCGGCCCCTTCACCTTTATTCTCCCGTCTCAGATACTCGACCTCCGCATGCAGCCTCTCCAGCGTCTCCTTGTGCTGCCGCTGGAGGAACTGGATGTTCTTCTCCAGCGAGACGACGCGGGGGTCCGGGTCCCTGTGACCGGGCAGCTCCTCCGCTCGCCCCGCTCCCCTCCGGTCTGACGGGACACCGGGGAGAGGCTGCAGGTGGTGGAGGTGATGGTGGCGTTGGAGGTGAAGGTTCACCGCCGGTACATGTCGCGGTTTCCCGGGACGCCCGACCCGGGTCCAGTGCGGCAGGTGGCTCACCGGTGGGAGGCTGTTCCCTGACATGGCGGTGGCTCCCCCCGGCTATAGGATCATGACTTTAAACCAAGTTAGCATCCGAGCTAGCACCACTAGCTAACTGTGTTTTCCATTACAACCATGCTCCCAGTGAGGACAAGCTAGCGTTACCAGTATCAACCAGCTAGTTAGTTAGCTAGTTAGCTAGTTAGCAGCAGCTTGTTGCCTGTCAACAACTTAATTACCCAGAATGACTCTGGAAGTTCACACGCGCTTCAGTCACGGTCATACACAACGTTGCCGTGACAACAACGTGTCCAATCAGACCGCCCGAGTACAAGGCAAGTCCCGCCCCCTTGCATCAGCAGTGACAGATGCATCCACCAATCAAACGTGGTGGAGTGTTTAAACCTAACTATCTGATTGGTGGATGTAGTTGAGGGGCGGTACCCAGTGTCAGGCACAAAACACACTTAAAAGTTCAGAGTGTAAGATTTAGGTCAAAGGGATCTATTGGCGGAAATGAAATATAACTAAACACTAGTGTTGTTTTCACTAGTGTGTATTAATCATATAAACTATGCAAATGTGTTTTCTTTACCGTAGAATGAGCCTGTATATTAAAATACATGATATGTTCATCAGGGGTGGATCCTCTCTACGGAGGCCGCCATGTTTTTTGCAGTAGCCCACACTGGACAAACTATACACCGTTCTGAGTTTCTACTTGTTTTGTGGCTATTTTGAAATTTAAAATGATCCACAATAACAATAAGTGAATTTTCATCGTGTGTGGATCAATTAAGTTGTATGTTATCTTTGTAAAGTATTTTTGATGTAAATGAAAATATCAAGCGAAACGTGATTTTTCACAATCTAAAATAGAGGCAAAGAAAATGTATTCAATTTGATTATCAAACAGACAAACACACAAACACATGCAAATGTAACTGAACCTCTTTGGCGGAGGTAAGAGGCTTATGTGAACAATGTTAAAACACTGGTATGTTCCTTTAAGTGGTCTTTATGTTAAGTCCCATTACACTTGGTTTAATAGGTCAGCGGCAGGATAGTGGCTTTATCCCACAGATAACGGGACAACTGAGTAATCTGATTTGTTCCAAGACCAAAGCAGCCATTGCGAGGTCAATTAAAGTGTCATATAAGGATTCCTGTCGGACAAAAACAAATAAAAAATCTTCATAACTGAGGCGACACATAAGCAGAGAAAACTCACATCATCTTAACACCTGTCCTTTCACTTTATTCATGTTGCAACTCTCAAACAGTGAAGGTTACATCACACGGGGACGCTGAGTTTGTGTCCGACAGCTTTCAACTGCTCTTGTGACAACGTGGAAGAAGGAGGCGTTTTCTTTGGAAATGTGCCGGTGCAATGGTTCTGCCCTCTCTATGCCTGCAGCGTCATTTATACTGTATATATATATATATATACAATAACAACAATAACTTAATTTACAATATGTACAGGAAATACAGAAAAAAGGGAAATCAAAACATGAAAATGAAAACATTCAGGTATGTTCTTTGCAAACATACGGATTGAGAGTATGACAGATTATCGTGGGATTGCACAGAGCAAAGGCTTAATCCTTATGATGGTTACATTTAATTTCACTTTAGACAGCAATCCAAGAGCTGGTAGGGAGTGAGTTACTTGCTCGAGGACTCTTCAGCAGAGTGGAAAGGTTCTTGTCCTACTACCTGTTGTTCTCCATCATTGTATATTTCAGCTGCTGCACAAATTATCCTTATGGCAGCTACCAGCGCCTCGTTGTCATTAGGATGGCTGACAGCAATGATTGTAGGGAACATAAAAAGTGACACATGCATCAGGTTTTTAGAAAAGAGGCCACCACCCTCTGCTACCATCTCTTGAGACATAGTCACAGTGTCCTGCCTGAACACAGCATCACGTGTGGAGTCTGTGGATGAGCTTATATATGGAATGTACACTCACAGAAACGATGAATACACACGGAGAATGTTCTCGGTAGAGTCGCGTCAAAGAAAACTTCAGACAAAAGATCTCCAACAACACACAAAAAGGCCACAAATCAAATACACATGTCATGTTTATCTAGAGATATCTGCACTAAGAAAAAAAACAACCTTTCTTCTGTTTTCTGCTGCTGCTGCTGCTTCCACACTGGCTTCACCATCTCTTCTTCAGTCCTCACCACACAAATGATAAAATATGAACTAATCCACCCTCTTAATAAAGTGACAAAAGACCACAGGACGATTCACATCAGGGAAAAGAATGTCATCCTGGTTTCGTATGTAAAAAAGTGGGAAAATCCCACTTTAATACCTCAAACGCCACAACTTCACTTCACTCATGCACGCATGCACACACGGAAACGTCTCCTCCAAAGCAACTCAAGTAGAAGTTGACCTTTCCCATTGGCCCACAGTTCAGGGGAGTTAAGGGGATGTATGGTCGAAGGTCCATATCAGCATTGCACAAATAAAAACTAGCACTCCAAATCAACACGTCACTTTTTTTTTAGAAAACCAAACACAATCAGCACCCACTAGCTACTCTCAAATAAAACACAGCACTATTGATGCAAATCTTTTTTTTGTTTTTCAGTGTAAAGCTAATTTTTCCTTTTCCTTCGATTTGTCCTGAAGAAATCCTCCAACGGTTTCATAGCTTATCTCTTCGTCAACAGTCACACATCTAACACACATCAGCTTCAGACAGTAACTCAACTAAAACTGCACTAAAAGTAGGGAAGTAGAAAATCTCTACATGAGCAAAATCTGTCCAGCAATGTCCACTAACTATTCAGCATGTTCCACTCAAGCTACAGTACTTTAACAGTGCAAAAAACATTTAGCCCCCCCGATCAGTCGTAAATGTTCGTTATCTTACATCAGGATAATATTGAAGGTGTCTTTCTCCATTCAAAGTTGATTATACTTGCAAAACTCTGACATTATTGACAGATAAAACATAAAAAGACTAAATACAGAATCCGAAAGCGACACCTCAACCTCTGATGTACACACCTCCAGTTGCATCAATGTGATTGTGATCAGGGAAGCTAACAGACCAGTTTCAGTCCCTCTTGAATTAAAAGCTATAACGTGCACGGTGCAGGATTTGCTGGGCTCATTTTCTACATGAGGCTTTAGTATCCTGTTGTTTTATTCAGGGGATCTTGGTCTTGAGCGAGTATAGAATCAATAAAATGTCAACACAAGTATTTCTTTTTTTTTCCAAACCAGGTTAGTGAATCAAACATAAAGCAAAAACAAAACTGCATTTTAAAAAAGTCATTTTTTTGGCAACTGTTTTGTAAAAGTACCTGTACGTTCCTCCGCTCACCGACTGCAACATCGTCTTATTTACATCCCTTCAACTAGTCACAATAAGATTAAAACAAGACAGAACAAACTGAGCAAAGCATACAAAGGGTATAAGACAGAGAAACGTGTGATGAGCATGACTCTCTCCTGGACTTCATCAGCAAACGTCCAACATGTAGGTGCGCAGCAGAACACTGGTCCCTCCCTCCTGCTACTGATCTTATCTACAGATTTGCTTATTGCAAATTTGAAGCGTGTAGCCTATATTTACTTCTTACAGCGCTAGGTGTTTATATTTAGTTAAGAGCTGAATGTGGATACTTGGCAATAGTTGCTCCTAAGATGTGTTTACGCCGAGTGGGAGGAATCCAAAAAAATACCATCCTGGCTGCCATGAGCTCTCACAGAGACCAGAGAGCAGACATTCATTTACAGCCCAAGTGCTTCATGTCCAGCACTGAGCCTGGTTTACTGTTGGGGAAGTCACCGCCACTGTCCAAACAGACAAAGCCATTCGAAGAGCTGGAGGCTTTCGTGAAAACAGAAGATTTTGTGGAGACTGAAGTATTTGGAAACTGAGATCCATGTCAGGTGGGTGGACATCTAGTTCTCTGGTGAGGAGCACCGTGCAGAAGTCCGACTCTCAGACACAGAGTCCCGACTGCAGAGCGGTGAGGCGGCGCTCAATGCACTCCTTACCTGCAGACACACAAAGAAACAGGGAAAGTGTCAGTGAGTGGTTCAACATACATCACGTCCATTAAAAACATGCAGGTTTGTTGTGTGCGAGCAGCTTCGGCTTTGTGACACCTGCCCAGGAGGAAATATCCACTTTAACGTCAGAGGAAAATGGTGCAGGGATGAATATTTCATGGAAGGCACCCGGAGCTAAGTGGACATGGCCCCCTGCTTTGTGTAAGATGAGCCGATGGACACACTTACACTTGCTAACACGGAGGATGTCATCCTGTTCAGTGAGCAGCAGAGACAAGCCCTCCATTAGCAGCAGGGCTTTGTGGTAGCGCAGGACCGATGCTTCCCCCTGGTGGAACATCTCATCCAGCGCAGCAGACTGAACCTGGGACAACAACAGGAGCTTGATTTGAGCCTTGATCAGAATAATAATTATAGAGCACAGTCAAAATTTAACCAGCACTAATTATTAACTGGATGCCCATGGATAGAGTGTCTGACTGACTCCTGCTAAGTCTTTCGGAGCTTTACCATCTGCACGGTGTGGCTGAACAGCAGCCGCTCTGCTGTGATGGAGGTGATTTGGTCCATTAGTCGGTGCTTCCTGGAGAAGAAGCGTTCCAGACGGGTGCTGAGCGTGCGACAGGACGCCACGCTGGACTTGTACACGTCGTTCAGCCTCCTCACCACTGTGAAAGGACAGAGAATTGAAAACAAGTGAGTTCAGACACGTGCGACATCTCTCTCTTATCTGAGGAAACGGGTCGTACCTTGTTTGACTGTAGCGGATGGGTAGAGTTTGCCCTGTTTCACTCGCTCCATGGCTGTGTGTAAGGCAGTGGACACGAGCTCTGCAGTCTTAAGGTAGAGGACCAGCTGTTCTGCATGACTGAAGACACACACGGAGACACACAGTCACACACACACACATTATAAAATGTAAGCTGTGGAACACAATCTCTGCCGCCAGCTGACTTTAAAAGCAAGAATCGTGACCCTTGATCTAAATCTTCCTCTTTCTCTACATTCAAACTCCTCAGTTCACTACTCCGCAGAACAGAAACGTCTCAGCCGATTGCATTTCAGTCTCTGTTTGCTGTGGTGCAACTCTTTATTCAGAAAAAAAGGTTTCGAGAAGACTCGGCACATGTGCTCACTGCCTGCTAAAAATCTCAATGTAGAAATCTCGTTAGTTAATTTGCTTAGTTACTGTGCAAAGCCAGACGTATCTTTCCCTTCAGAGGGAATTAACAGTATCACTGCCATCAGCACAAAGACTCCCAGCCTGACTTGATGTGGCCTCACCTCCACTCTCGGCTCAGCGAGCTGATCTGATCGGCCACCAGGCTCTGCTGCTGAACGAGGCAGGCCTGAGCAACCTCCAGCTGCTCCCCCACCGTCGCCCTACCGCGGGCCCCGGCCACCTCCATCAGGCAGCGGGCGAAGTCCAGCGTGAAACGGAGGCTTTGCACCGTGTCCGTGTGCTCCTGCTGCGCTCCGACAGAGAGAGAACGTCAGACGGAGAGGGGAGGAGAGGGAGACAATTTCATGGTAGAATTAGAAACGGAGGAAAACAGATGGGGACTATGTCAAACAGTCTGAAGGCATTTTGACTACAGACACCTGAACAACCCCATGCTGTCTTTTATTCTGATATTCTCTCCACACTCACTTGAAGGAAGCTGAACAAACCCCCAGGTTGGTGCAACAACAAAAAAAAATCATCACTTCCTACATGCTTAGAATAAAAAGTGATGACTCCTTTATCTCTACTTTCCAGAGCTGCGAGTGAAACCTGCTCCTCACCTCCATCAGCGTCTCCTCAGGCAGCTCCGGTGCCTCAAAGGTTATGGGGCCTCCCATGTTGGCTGTGATGGGATCAGTGAAACTGTAGCGAGGACTGGAAGGAGCCTCAAAGCCGTCCAGATAGGTGCCTGTCTGAGGATAGCGGCTCGTGAAGGAGCCTGCGGGGCTGACTGATATGAAGGAGCCTGCAGGAGTCAGGAAAAGAGAACCAGTCATTTCCATAGCACTTGAATAAACAGGTAAATCAGCATGCAGACCACAGCTACTCTGCTTGTTATTTCTTAAATGAATAGCTGCATTAAAATGAACGTTCAAGCCACTAAGTTAGTTTTTATTTCAATAAATACTCTAATTACCAATTGGAAAATTATGTGTTAGGAAAAGCAGTAATTTGGGTTATAACTCCCTGAGTGGAACTAAATCCCTCCACAGCTTGGCTTCATTTAAATCTGGGGTCAGCTGAAAATCAACCCTGGATGTTTTTCACAATCAATTTAATTAAGCTTTCACATCATGGAAATTGAAAACAGCAGCTTCCCGATGCTCCGTGTTGTACGACACGTGGAGCAGAATATTAAAGTAGCTGTGGATGTGTGGTTTGATTCCCACTTGATGCAGAGGCAACATTAAAACAAATAACGTGTGTGCATGTGATACCTGAGTATTTCCTCTGTCTGGAGGTTTGAGGTGGGGTGCTGCAGCTGGGAGGAGAGCCCACAGTGAAAACCACCTGTGCAGGGCTAATGGATCCAGGTGCAAGACCTACCCCACCACTGGGGGGCACTAGAGGAGAGAGAAGAGGAATTAATAAAAGGTAATGGTAATATATCATGAGCTTAATCACAGAGTTATAGTTTTTAGTGCTCAAAAAGAAAAATCTCTCTACATACAGACCCTGGAAAATCAAATAGAGTCGCCCACCTGTTATTTCTATGGCTTTGTCAGGGGTCAGGTTCTCCGTGCTGCCTCGTTCACCCCCAGGTCCGCCCGGTCCAAACGCAGCCATCAGCAGCATGTCAGACAGACGGCCGGCACTCTGAGACCTGCACCGGAAAGATGGGGAGGCAACAGAGAACATAGGAGCAAATAAACTAAAGAAAAATAATAAAATGAACAAATTAGACCAAGGTCTAAAATGGAAAAAAGTAATAAAATGTGTCTTGTATCTGTAGGTGAACAAAAGCAAAAACAACAAACTAACCTCCCAAAGCTCTGGGGGTCATCGTTCAGTCGGTGGATGACCTGAGTCTGGGCTTGATGTCCTGGGTCTCTGAGCTCTGTTGGGGCAGTCCTGCTGCCCGGAGAGCCGAAGACCAGACCCTGCTGCGTGAGGAAGGTCATCAGGTTCGGGGAGCTGGGGGGCTTGGGGAATTCGAACGGAGGGATGACCTGGAGAGAGACAGTTGAGATATATCAGAGGTCGGATTCGGCTGCTCGGTGTGTACTTCTAGTTCTCTGTATCTCAACGGAGCCGACTGACCCTCGAGGGGGAGCCGAGGATGGTGGGAAGGGGGCTGCGCTGCATCAGCTCGCTCAGTCTGGGGGACGAGTGTAAGGGGCGGACGGTCATCAGGCCCGACGAGGGGCCGACCACCGGGTCCGAGTGCTGCTTCCTGATCTTCTGCCTGGCGCCACCAGTGACGCACTCGGAAAGACAGGGGGCACTGTGGAGCCGGGTTCCCAGTCCTGCCCTCTGAGGGTGCTGCTGAGAAGTCGGCCTGGGCTCCGCGTGCTGAGGAGCTGCAACAGAAGGGGGGGCAGAAGGAGGTCAGGATGTATTGATATATATTTTCTTTGTCCTTTTATATAGAAGGTGGTGTTGCAAACATTTTTTAAATGTCAGACCAGACAAGATAACAACAAATCTGCAAAGAGATGGCAGAGACAAGTCCTGCCTGACTCTCACACTGCCCTGCTGGCATGCATGTCCGACAGCTTAGGAGCTGTGTGAGGCACAGAGGAGACGACAGGGTGTCTGTGTGTGTGGGCGGTTCATCTTCTCAACCAATAACTTTCAAAAGTACAGACCAAAATCATTTAATTCCTCGTTTTATCCAACAAACACTTCCGAACCTGAAGATATCTGATTCAAACCCTCAGATATGAGGAGCTTAAAGGATTAATCGATGCAAGTTTTCATCAAGTAATCCATTGAGTTCCTAACTTGCTCATCAGGACACCCGAAGATGTCCCAAAATAAATCTGCAGGATCAAAAGCTGATTAAAGAACCAAGTTTGAAAAGACTTGGTTCTTTCTGACTTTTATGTTTTTATCTCTTTTTGTGAGAGACTGAAATCTTTTACCCTTTCAAGCCTCAAAAAAACCCTTCAAATTAAACTGTCCCTGCTGAATTACACAGTAGAAATCCACAGCCCATAACGAGTGGTCACAAGTAGACACGAGGGTAATGCTGAGCTAATCAATTGGTGGACTCATTGATTCAACACAGCTCCCTTACAATAGAGCAAACAAACAAAATGCTCATTGCAACTTTTTATTCAATACACAGGCCTAGATAAAGTTTTTGGGGGAAACTGTGTGACCTGCATCTGCGAACGTGATATTGACAGTGAACACTATCCTCTGAGCTACCTTGAGGCGAGAGCTGGAAAGTCCGAGTGCCTCCCAGCGAGAGCCTGCGGGTCGTGGTGACAGTCGCCTGCACGTGCGGGGGGGAAGGTCCGAGCCGAGCGAAGCCCAACGAGCTTCCACTGCTGCAGCGCCGCACCGGTGTCGACAACCTGAGGACAACAAGTTCATGAGCATTCATTGATTCAGTGCATCTGCATTGTGGGTGTGTGTGTGTGTGTGTGTGTGTGTGTGTGTGTACAGACCGTGGTGAGCCATCCTGTTTAGTAGATTGCAGATTCTGCTCCATCCGCTGGTAGTTCTGGACCTGAGTGGGGACTGGGATAGGCGATGACTTGCTGTGGTTTCCATAGTTACTTCCCGAGAACTCGCTGGGCCTGTCAGCAACAGTGAGAGGAACAGAGTGTGCCAAGGGAAACTGTCAGACAAGATGAGACACTGTGTGTTTGTGTGTGTGTGTCTGTGCGCAAGTTTCAATGTGGAGGAGTAAGTGTAACCAGTACTCAATGTTACAAACAAGACTGAGTGTTTATGCAGATCTAACATTGATCACCGTGGTTATTTTCAAATCAAAATAATAATAAATCAAAATACTTAAAAAACACAAAGCATAATAATTTACCTTCACATCTTTTTGATAATTATTAATATTTCTATTTAGTATTTTCTTTCAGCTTGGGTTGACTCATTATCATAAAATGAGTGTGAGAGAATTCCAATCATTCCATTTCGACCACATGTTCTAGTTTCTAAACCTGCATGACCAGAAATGTAGACGTTCAGCTTTGTGCTGTTACCTGACAGGACTGGGAGAGCCGCTGTGGGGGGGCGAGTGGGGGGGTGTTTTGACATGACTGCACAGACCAGCAGAGGCAAGAAGAGAGCTGTTTACAAAGGGCAAAAGAAACAGGAGACACACGTGACACGTTTGTTAAGGTGCATCGTCTTGAAGGGAAGTATGTTCTCATTTTTAATATAAATCTAATGAATGAATATCAATACATTTCACTGTATTCTGTAATAATGTCAAATTTATGGATATACAGGTGATGGCCAATCCCACTTACCCACTGTTCATCAGGCTGTCCTGCAGCACTTTACTCTCACATGTCAGCTCAGCGGCTGGAAAACCAGAAGAAAGCAAATCAAAGAGGAGTCAAATCTATTATTTAATTTGTATTATGCAAACTATTAAATGGATAAGAAACATTCTGAACAAAGTCTGAAAAGATTAAGGTTCTAACTGCATCCGCGCATCACTACTCCACAAAAAAGAGCTTATGAAATGCTGTAAATGCCAAATGAAGCCAGTCTATAAAAAAATATATAGACTCAAACTTCAAATACTTCATCCAACGGAGCTGGGACCAAAACTTGGACTGTGCACAGCTGTATTTGACATTTAGCTCGAGATTTCATGAAAAACTGTTTTCCTACCGGGGAAGTCAGCCGGCACCATGACAAAGTCATCCGTGTCAAAGGAGGAGGAGTTCTTGCTGCTGCCGCCCCCCCCAGACGAGTCCTTGAGGAGAAAACCAGTGGCCTCCTGGGTAGGGGAGGCCAGAGCTTTGGCCCGCAAGTGCTGGACCTCAGCAAGAGACTGCTGCAGGGACGGAGAGAGATTGGAAAGAAGCAGATGAACAAAGAAGCACAGAGTGAGAGGAGGACAAACAGGCATTGACTGCACATAAAAAACACACAACTATAAATACTCAGGTACAGACAGATGAACTACAGAGAGGCCGGGGGTACAACAATAAACACAAACCGGTGGTGAAGCGAGATGAGAGGTGGAGGAGCTGCTACAGGAGCTGGCTGACGCAGAGCTCGGGAAACAGGTCATGGTCACGGTCGGAGTTGCTGTGACAGAAAAAATGCACACAACATATTTCTTAGAAAACTCGAGGAAACAAAAGGTGAGAGAAACTGAACGTAAGCAGAAAGTTTGTTTACAGGACCTCCAGGTCTCCAGGTCACATACCATGACACGTGTATGTGTTGCTAACGGAATTACACTAGGTTTTTATCAGGTTCATAACTGTATGGGTGTATAATGGAATATAATGCAAATAGTGTATCATGTGGATGAAATATTTTATCTTGATATAATTTCAAGAATGTATTAATTTGGGTTATATTCTATTTTGGAAGAGCTGTTAAGTTTTGCACTTACAAAAATATGCCAATTTTAACTAGGAAGTGTTTTTCCAAGTTTTCCGTAGAATAATTCATGGATTTTGAAGGATGACATGATTTGGGGGCTGTTTACTGAGGATTGTTTATATTCAGTTGGGTTTAAGTGGGAGTTATCCAAACCAGGTTGTGTTAGGCATCATAATATTCATTCTTGCTTACTCTTTTTTACTGATGAGCTCGCCTCCAGGAAAGGATGAGAGAAGAACTCATCTACAAACAACACAAGAGGAAATGTGAGGAGAATTAATGCAACCATGAGCACAAGATGCAAACACAATGATTTCTTGTGCAGACAATACACAGACACACACGCACATGCACAGTGTTCTTCTCTGTGGGTGATATTTCACAATCTAACACATCTTCATTGAGTGGAAACGTCACATTCACAGGAATATTTCTCACGTCTGTTGCCTGGGTAACTAGATCACTATCCACAAATACATATCCCGACCCATTCATGGCAGAATGTACGTTTCAGGTTATCGGTGAAAACTCACTGCATCACACAGTTCTATTCATTTTACTGTAGCACCTCTCATTGTGATGTTCACTCACCAAAGTCCATGCGGTCCTTGTGGCTGCGCTGCAGCAGACCCAGCAGCAGCTGCCTCAGATGGCTGGACGTCTCTCGGGGGATGCTGCGAACACAAAACACCGCAATTATTGTTTGCTGCTGTGCAGAATAAAAGAGAATCTCAAGGGGAATCTGTCAAGGTCACAAAATACGACAGAAACCTTTTGTTATTGATAAGGCAACACATTTAGCTGCAGTGAATTTAGTCGTGTGCTTTTAAACAGACAATAAAATAAAATAATGATTTGATAATGATTTGTTCCACCTATTTGTGTGTCTGTTCACATTCCTCATCACAGGACTCTCAGGCTTTCATTAGGAATCTTAAACCCCAGCAGAGCCTGTGCTTTAGAAAGAGTGGGTGGGGGTGATTTGCTGGAGGCTCATCATCTTACTAACTGCTGTTCAGCTGTTGGAACAGCCCAGCTGGTGCAGCCATCACTGGTAGCATCTCTCTAGAAGGTGAGATTTGCAAACTGCACGTCGGGGGTTAGCTCTTAAAAACCTAATTTTGGCCAGAACTTCACTTTTCATTGTTTATTTTACTCTGAAGGTGCATTACAGGAAATGTGATAATATCTGATGAGCAAAAACACAAAAAATGCAGAAACAATGGTTTAGTTCAGTGTTTCATGGATGTCTACCAAATCAAAATATAACAATGTTGTCATGTCAGTGTAACTCTAACTTACTTTGGGCTGAGACTCTTGTTCTTCTCGTAAAACAGCCGCAGGTCCTGAGGGCTGCTGGCCTGCAGATGACCGAGGACAGGTGAGATATAGCAACACTGATAAGGATGAGCTCTTCTCATGTCACACTCTCTGTTTTATTTCACAAAAGCATAAAAACAATAATAAAACAACTGAAATAATAATTCAATATAAAAGTATAAAGAGGGATTAAAGCCAGATATTTACAAAGCAGTAGCACGGTGTCATCCTATAGTCACATCACATGCATTTTATAACCAGTGCGTCTCCTCAGAGCGTGTTTAAAAATGCCCGTTAACGAGGCAAGGAAACAAAGCTTCACAGTCAGGAAGCTTCTGAAATGCTGCTGAGCTGGTTAAGATATGTTTAGATAAGATAAGTTTCCAAAAGGTTTCATCTTTCATCTTGTTCAGCATTGGACAAGTCACCGGGTCCCTGCTCATTTCTCACATGATCTGAAGAGAGGAGACAGCTCGGGTGTTTACTCTCAACCGACAGACTGAGGGGACGTCTCTCAACAAGGATGAAAACAACGTGAAAGGAACACATCATGTCAGGAAGTTTTTGTACACACCATTATTTTCAAACAGCTCATAACTGACTTCATAAAATCAGAGTCAGTAGATGCTACATGGAGGAAGATGAAGAAGATGATCTGCGATGCATGCAACCATTTGAGGTGTTTACCTGAAAAGGAGCCTTTCCTGTCAGGCACTGAAACACGATGGTCCCTATACTCCACAGGTCCGCCTTGGCATCGTAGTGTTGGGACATAATGACCTCAGGGGCCTGGTGAGGGAAAAACATGAACATTTAATGAGATGATGGGAGTTTTCATAATTACTGCTGGAGGACAAAGCTGCATTACTGTTTGTTATGCTGGAGTCTTTTAGAGATGGGGTTCAATTACCAAGAACTAGAGATCTTCTGTTTAATACTAAGAAATCTAAGATAAAAAAGACCTTAATGGACCCTGTTAACCTTTGCTATGAATGAACACACAGAAGCCATGAAATCTGAATTTGCTCGGGTTGATCAACCAACTGAAACCTTGAAACAGTGACGACTTTGGCTGTTTTTCCTGAATATATAAAAAAAACAACACGTGCTTACCATGTACATGGGTGAGCCACAGAGCGTAGCCGCCATCATGTTGGTCTGAAGGTAACGGGCGAAACCAAAGTCCGCTGCAGGGGGAGGGAGGGAGGGAGGGAGGAAGGGAGGGAGGGAGGAAGTGGAGAATAAAGAACAAGCAGAGGCAAAAGATGGATGAGTTAAACATTTGGTGCAAGAATCAAATGCAGCTGAATCTTCATCCAGACATGACTCTGATCCCGGGGACATAAACAAAATGATTAAATAAGAGAAACAAATTGAAAAGACCTTTCTAAAGAAAAACTGCAGATGGCTGCTAAACAAGAGAAAGAGCTCATAGTGCTCTGGAGAAGTCATTTTTGTCGATCTCAGCAGATTTGTCTATTTGTTTTCACTTAGACCAGGTCCAGCATAAAGCCCAGCCAAGGCCAAACTGTCTCCCTGAATTAAATCACACATCAAGATCTCTGTTCAGTTCATTTGATATAATCCTTCCAAACCAACTGAAAACAAACCCTCCTTGGTGGAGATAAAAATAGAAAAGACCTTTCCTGAGAAAAACTGAGCTCATGATAGTGCTCAGAAAAAGTAGTTTTTTTCTGCTACAGGATCTCAGCTGAATGGATCTCAGAACTATACACATTCATATATACTCAGAGACTATACCTTCTGATTCTGATTCTGAGACAAAGGTTACCTAACTTCCTTAAGCACCAGCATGCTGCCTATTAAAAGAGTCAACAAATCTATTCTATTAATCCCCTGCTTCACCAATGATGTGCATGTGTATACCTGCATCTGTGTAAGTACAATGTGTGTGTGTGCGTGCGTGTGTGTGTTTTTCCTGCAGCCATGAGGATTATAACACACTGTTGTGACTGAGCTCGACACCAGCCTCAGACTTCAGTCCCGCTGGGCCACCGACTCTCTCCAGAGGAAAATAAAAGAATTAACAGGCTTAAGGATTAGCCGAGTTCCCAAACATCCCAGCAAAACACACACACACACACTCACACACATACCCCACACACACACACACACACACACAACACACACACACACACTCAAGCACTAACGCTGTACTTGCACATGACACTTAACATCATGGTGATTACCTGCTGTTACACAAACCTCATATTTTGGGGGTCAAACAGACACATGCCTAATGTATCTGTGAATGGGTTTTCTCACTATTGGTATTTTTGCATTGGTGTGCCGTGTCAGAGCCAGACTCCCAACACCGCCGGAGGAAAATGTAAAAATTATCTGCATCATCTAATAAATTTCCTCTAACAAGATTAGTGTTCTAATCTTAGTGGAATCAATTGCCTTGGGATAAAAAAATCCTTATGGAGGTCCTTTTGCAATAAAACTGCTGTTAGGAGCTTTATTGCGCTGGAGGGATTTCCATACGGAGCCCCACGAAATTAAATTAGCGTTTTCTCACGTAGAGGCTCCTGGTGATTTCCCATTAAATCCCAACGTACACCCACATACTGTCTTCTCACATTTTCTTACTGTCCTTACACATTTTAACCATTTTAATCATCAGATTCTATGGATTTAGGGCTAAGATAATTTATGATAATGTCAAATAACTGCTTGATTACCTGTTGCTTCAGTGTAATATGTGGATTATTGACTAATTCTAGATGATCATTGACCTTTTATCCATCTATGTAGTTTTCTTTTTACTTGTTTTTCTTCCATAAGCAGTTTCTTCCACAAAGGTCAGAATAAAATAAAGTTGTTGCCAATTTTTTCCCCCCTGTAGCCCTTTGTGACAACCCCAGTGTGTCAACAATCAACAACAGAAACAGATGTGCTGTGATACAATGCAAATCAACATACATTATGATTACAGATGTTGGCATCTACAAGCTCCTCCCACCATCAAACCTACCAATCTTGATGCAGGTGTTGGTGGAGTGTGACTTGCGTCCCTGTGGGTACGAGAGCAGGATGTTCTGGGGCTTGAGGTCCCGGTGGATTATTCCCTTGGTCTGCAGGACCCTCATGGCCCCTGCGATTTGCTGCAGGAAAACCCGGATGGTGTCCTCACTCAGTGTGCCTTTGGCTGCAGAGGAAACACAAATCAAAACAAGGGGTTGGTATATCGGTGGGGGTATGGTGGGAAGGCTCAATTCTCCAATGACACTATTTTCTTACCTAATCTGCAGCTCAGATTGCAGATCACCTCATTTTACCTCTAAGCATAGCTGTTGAAATATTTGTGTACTCGACCCAGTGTGACCTCCTGCTCCTCGTCTCCCCTCATCTCAAAGTGGTGCCACACGGAGCTCCTCCCTTCTCTTGAATCCCTTTCTGACTCCACCTCCTCCTCACAGTTTTAGCCGTCATCAGACGTAGTTTACTGACCACAATGGGAAGTGAATCCAAAACCACTTGTGAAAAAAGGTTTTCTTAGCCAGAGCAGCGATGACTGTTATCGGAACAGGAGCTTTATTTAGAGTGTGGGTGGGCACCTGACAGGACAACGTTAGCAGGTCAGAGAACACTAGTGTAAACATGTGTCTATTCAGAGTCCAGTGATTTATGAGATGTGGTAAACCTGGGATAAACCGTTTGTTGACTCATGGGAAAAGAGGTGTTGTCTCACATTCTGTCTGTGTGATGAATCAAGACAGGAAAACACAGGAGGGACTTTTCACTGTGTGAGCTTTATTACACAGTGTGTCAAAGTCTGTTTTAAGCCTCAGGTACTTAAACTTCCTTCAGCTGTTTCTGAAACTTCAAATCTGTTTCTTACGTCAGAATTGAAGATTTAAAAGCTGCTTCCTCTTCGGACTGGAACAGACAGAGCAGTGATGTGGCTGCCGTTCAGTCTATACTTTACTTTATATACTTTTAAAATTGTTTTGGAACTGGAAGACAACCAGAACTAGTTGTTTCATGCATTTTTAATATTTAATCTCAAAATATCAAGCCACTGCTCCAGTGGTTAAGTAGCCCACTAACATCTGGCTTTAGTCTGCAATGTTAATTGGAAGAATCGGAAATTCACTCAAGAAGCTTCACATCACTGAGACACACTCCTCTCTGGTCTGTGAATCATAATAAGCAACTCCCATGACAAATAATGATCTTATAGCTTCTATGGTTCCCTCCTTATTAAAACACTCAAAGAGAATAATATTTCAAACCTGTTCACCTTGTTTGCGTGAAAACATTTATGATCTTGCTTTTCACACAGCGGAGAGATTTTCCTTGTCATCAAGTAACAAACATGATATTATACCAACTGCTTCAATGTGTTTTTCTACTGAATGTGGATGAATTGTTGCTCTTACAGTGTAAGTAGTCCGCGAGGTCCCCCCCATTGCAGTACTGGGATTGGAAAAGAGAGTGAGAGAAGAAGGGAGGGGAAATGAAGCAGACAGAAAGGAATCACGTTAGAAAACACAAGTGTTAACGACCCCTGATGTGTAAACAAAGGAAATACGTTTTTTTACATCACCAGGTCTCTGAGTGGAGCAGAGAAACGGAGGAGAAACTTGACGACTGTGTTACAGATTCATAACCTTGCTCTGACTCCCAGCATCACTGATATGACAGGTTTGTCTCTGAAAGGCTGCATCACGAGTCACTTCCTTCTCTGAGATGCAGAGATAAACTCGAAAACAGTGAAGATGGTAAAAAATCGCACGAGTTGCAGTAATGCCTCAGCTGTTTCTTTCAGGCCGTATTTATATCTGAGTCACGCTTCTGTATATTTTATCATTTGCAGCCCATCTCAAATATTGAGTGACATTAAAAGGACACGTGACAACATGTCAATATTATGTCTTTGCAGATGTAAATGTTCTTCAAACAGACACAGAGTATCTACCGAGTGAAACTCAGTTTCACTGGCGTCACGTGACGTTCACTCGCTGTATAGTTTGTTTTTATAACTTTAGAATGTGGAGTCATCCATGGAGAAAAAAAACAAATAAAGACCTTTTCCAACTACAAAGACATTTCAGAGATTTTCACATTTCCAAGCAGAACACGTCTTCGTTGTGAATGTGAACCCTGCATCTTGGGATCTGAAGATGCCTTTGGCCATTGCTGAACGTCGCCTGGCTTTACACATCCATGGCTGCTTGCCAACAACAATGTTTGCATTGTAATGTTTGCAATGCTTACATAAATATACTATATATATATATATATATATATATATACAATTAATTAAAACCAAACTTAATGAAAACACGAACATTTGAACAAACATCAGAGTAATAAGAACTATCTGAAAGTGGCAGCCGGTAAAAGTGGCTTCACTTTATGGAGCAATCATGTCGTCCATCTTTAAATGATCAATATGTAAGCATTATTGTATTTGAGCAGGCTACAAAAAAACTTGCAGGAAATAAAGCATAAAGTTCCTTAAACTTTACTTAAGAGATTTGTTTAAAAGTATATATATTTAACTCTGGCTCTCCACCGATGAAATGTGGCCAAGGTGAAGAGAATACAACCTGCAGGAACTGAATGGCTGACTGACGGTCGTTTACCCCCCTTGATGCCTGAGGACACAGCTAATTATAGCCCCGGCCCTGTCAGAGCTGCCTGCAGGGGCTGAACAACACAGCTGCTCGGCAAACAAAGACACACATCCCAGTGAGCTTACCTCCATTACCAGGTACACAGAGCTGGCAGTTTCCTAAAGAGAGAAAAGAAAAGAGGGGGGGGGATGTAAACAAACACATGTCAGCGACAGACAAAGAAAGGAACAGGGAGGATGATCCCATCCGGGGAAACTAAGCTGCTGGTTTGGAGGAATAAGCAACAGTCTAAAGGGTCACGGAGAAAAGGAGGATTAAGGAGAGATAGAGAAAAGAGAGAATGGAAAAAGAAGAAACACAAGTGAAGCTACTGGCCTGCTTAGAATTTTAAGTTCCTGAAATTGAATCAACGACAAATTTATTTTAATTTCCTTTTTTCTCTTAATTTGAAATAACTCAATCAAAAGTAAAAATATCAATAAGTCATGGTACATTTTTCTAAAGTTTAAGGATTGATTCTTGCTCCTGAATCACGGTTGTGGTTTTAAATTCAGCAGAGAAACACTTTACAAATCTGAGGTAGATCAATTATTTGTGTTATACCTCCCCACAGTACTGGAGAGATGCAAATATGGATTTGTATATTTTTCTTTTTGTTATATTACCATTGATGGCAAGTGTGTTGCGATAATTATGAATAATGAATAATTAGCTCCATCCCAGACTCATAGTGAGGCCTGTTGTTTGCGTCGGAGCTTACGATTGTTTACTGACTTTACTGAGAGATGTGACAACAACAACAACAACAACAACAACAACACAGAGTTATCCATTCGTGCTGATCCCAAAACAATTAGGGAATCGGAGCATTTGGCTCGGCTGTCAACAGCATTATCAACACAATGGGTGAATCAGGGAGAGAGAGTGTGAGAGGTGTTCGACTGTCACGTTAACTCGTAAACTCCCACAACGACAGCAAAGAAGTGAAAGGGGCCTGAATTTACAGAACTGAGGTAAAGGCAACTCCTATAACATCTGTTATTTACTTTCTTTTACGATCCTCGCTAACCGACACGCCGCCTGAGACTCGAGGTCTGGAGAACAAACAGCGGCGCCTCCCTCTTATCACATGGCAACAGACGACTGACGCTCTGACCTCATCTCTTGTTGGATCCACCAGAGGCCAGAGCGTCTCTGTCGTTTCAGCTGAGTCAGGCCTTTCTACCAGTTGGTTGTTCTGTTTGTTTTTATAGCAGATGGACGGGGACCAGGTGGCTGGTTCCTCCAGGGGCCGTCTCCCTGCACCATGACCGTCTCCCTGCACCATGACTTGCAATAAAAATACTAAGTTCGATGCCACGGTGGGTTAATGACATGCAAATGACCCAATGTACAACAGTGAGAGACAGCACCATGTCTCTTTTGAGGTGGCAGCTATTTCCTGGTTCAAAGGGTGCAGTGTCCTCAGCACAGGGAAACCGCTTCTCTTATAAATAAACTTCACATTATCACCTCTGCCCAGACGATCCAGCTGCTGTTTTTCCCCCTCTCGCTCAAAACCTGTTTCGAAACAGGAACTTGTCGCAGTCGCTAAAATCGTGTGGTGCTCAGACGATAACACCAGCGCTCAGAGAAACTCCAGCACAACCCAATTAGTCAACTCCCTTCAGTACGTCTGAGTCACTCTGTGTGAGACAATCAGGGGAAATTTGAAAAGTAAAAAGCAAAGTAAAAGCATTTCCCTAGTGTCCACTGCTTGTTTTTTGGACTCAGTTTCCTCCTGACCTAGTTAAATCGCTGAGTCGTAGGACCCCCCCCCGGATGTCTACACTCTTTACTGCTGGGAGACGACAAACCTGTAATCAACACCAGTTCAAACCACAGATGCCCAGAGAAGTGACACTGTGACTCGGTATGAAGATTAGAGAGAGAGGAGTATTTTCGGGGTCGTGCTTGAGCAAAGACCTGATTGCAGAGATACTGAAGAGGAGCTCTAAGGCAAAGCAGCTAATTCCCTACTTTCCACCAATTCAACAATGTATAATTAGTCACGACTTCACTGTTCGTTTCTGCGCCTGGTGACTAAGCCCTCTGACGCTACAGATAACAATAGAGGATGAAACATAAACTTGAATCAATAGAACCAATCTCGGAAACCTACATTATCTGCTCTCCTCCAGACTTCAAACAGGATAAAAGAAATAATTCAATAGCACAGAAATATTTTAAAAACCAACAGAGTGAGACCAGAAGTATTTCTGTTAAAGTATGACAAGAAATACTGACACAGTTGGATTGTGTTGACGTTGCTGCAACACTAAAACATGTGTTCTGAGCAAGTTTCTCTGAACCTGCTTGTTACGTGTTTTTTGACGAGAAGGCAGAGTCGTGGATTACAAAGACAAAAGAGGCAGCTGGTGAGTTAACACAGGTATTTATGTGGGGGCTGTGCTATCTTAACAATCGGGAAGGGGGTGCCTCAGTGCGACTGGTAACCAGGACACAAGCAACAACATCGCTGGGATTGTGTATTCAGGTTGTGTTCTTTTTGGGTGTTTGCACCTAATCACCTGATCTGAACCCTAAGCACCTGCCTTGTTCCACGAAAAGAGGAGTAAACACCCTTGAGAAGAAACGCCTGAGGCGAGCGAACAGGGGACGACACTGCACTTCCCCGAAAGGCCCTGATCAAGGAGAGCCACAGGGACAGGCCACGCAACTGCAGACAGAATGTAAACACGTGGGGAGATGATGACAGACTTCCAACCTGACACAAAGTCTGAGGTACTCGCTGAAACTTTTACAAGGATTCGCTGTAAACGCAGAAAAACAGAGAGGAAACTTGCTGGAGCAGGAAGCAACAGAGAGAAATGCAGAAGAGCCTCATTCACACGAGTAAAAAACAAAACAGTTCAAGCTGCGTGAGACAGAAGTGGGTCACATCCAGCAAAAGCATCTGCTCCACTCGGAGAGCTCGCTGAGGAAACTGGGACAATAAAATGTGCCGCGATTAAACGTGTAAACAGAAGTTTGTTCAAACGGACATAATCTGTTTTTTTTTGGGTGTCGAGTGTGTCGTTAAATACCTGAAAGTCCAGTAACGCCACAATGTTTTCATGTTTCAGCTCCTGCAGGAAGGACAAGCAAAGCCATTGTTGTGCGTGCACGTGTTTGACTTTAACAGAGACGTTCAGCAGCCATTCAGGCTCCTGGGACATTTACTTTCAGGATGATAACTCCTTGTTCCAAGGAGATAAACATTCAGAGATAATCACTGCTCATATTTCACTCTAACATCTGGCTGCTCTCCAGGGCTGGATACTGAAACGTTAAATGCAAAACAACAAAATATGGCGCTGAGCATTATACAAGCAGCCAAATAAAGTTACAAACACTTTATGACACTTGGAAAATCACAGTGACCTGAAACATCAGTCACGCTGAGGTTTAACACTGCTCAAGGACACAGATGCGGTCTTATTGTGCCCTGGGTACTGATCTCACTATTTATTCTATGACAACTGGAAACTTACCTTGAGTATTTTGATCTCTTTCCCCAGCAGGGTCTGGGATTTGGCCAGGTTCTTCTTGTTTATGCATTTTACTGCCACCTCCCAGTCGTGTTTCTAGAAGCACACGATACATGCAAACTCATCGTTACACTTGGTGAAGGTAAACATGATACATGGGTAGAAACGTCTGCAGCCATGCCATGTGTCTGAATCGTTTATTGATAAAAGAAACAATGGATTCTATCACATTTTACATAGCAGGATATATGAAGTATAAAACAAAAGCATACATTTGTTTAATAATATTGATTGTTGGTCTGTAAACACTTCTCTTCTAAATGAAATGTGGTTCTCACTGATATCAGACAGGAAGTCTCAACATCAATAAGCAGTTTTTGCAGCATGTGACTCTTTACTTTCATATTTCCAAACAATCAATATGTGTCATCCTCTCATGTTGATGCAATATAACTGCAATGCAAAAACCCAGATGAAGCCCCAGAGCAGCTGCAGGCCTCTCTCTCTCTCTCTGAAGATGAGATATGTGATGATATCAGCGTCTAATCAAATTACTCTCAACTGTATATTCTTTATTTAGAAAGTGTGGGACATGTTTCTTCATGATCTCTGCTGGCCCCAGCCCTCAGGCTCTCTGGATACAATACATGTCTGCTGGCCTATATTTACATTGTCCACGTTCCTGGAGGCGCATCATGTGAAGTAGATAATCTTTACAAAAGGTGCAATCCTGCAGAAAACGTGTATTTAAAAAAGGGAATTGCAGTATGTTTAGCCTTTAGCTCTTGTTTCTCAGAACATCCTGTCTGGGCTGCCAGGCCTCTTAAGGCCGTACAATGAAAACAAACAGCAGACCGGGGGAAGTGAAAGACGATGCACCACGAACAATGAGCACAAATCACCTACACCACCTTTAATCTGCTGTGGGTCCACATGTTTGTTATGGGATGAATATGAGATATTAATGCAGGAGAGAGGCTGAACACTGACCTCTCGGTGTCTCCCTTTAAAGACGACAGCGAATGCGCCATGTCCGATCAGGTCCTTGCGACTGAACTCGAACTTGCCCACCGTCTCCATGTCGAGTCTTCTTCTCTAAGACCTGCGGGAGGAACCAGGAGGCCTCGGGTCAGCGGCTCTCTGCGGGCTGAGGAGTGGGCAGCGGCGGCTGCAGCAGCACGGATGGT
This sequence comes from Pseudopleuronectes americanus, assembly GCA_038501795.1. Classification (NCBI taxonomy): domain Eukaryota; kingdom Metazoa; phylum Chordata; class Actinopteri; order Pleuronectiformes; family Pleuronectidae; genus Pseudopleuronectes; species Pseudopleuronectes americanus. The sequence goes on along the minus strand of CM076733.1, from coordinate 14,199,913 downwards.
CGGCCCCTCTCTCACTGGCCACGGGCATCGAACCTTCCTCTCCTCTCATGGTCCCCGGAGCTGTGGAGCTCCTACCGAGGCCCGGCGCTCGCCTCCATCGGGGACAGCGCAGCCGGACGCTGAGTTAACGAACTTAAAAAAAGCAGTGAAATGTTGTTTTCTTTAAAAAGATGGAGTCGCTCGCTGGCTGCAGCTGCTGGTGACGCGCCACCTTAACAGAGCTGCGGTTTGTTTACATCCAGGAGCTGCGCGTCCCCGCGGCGCGACGCGGCCGAGCTGCGACCCGAGCACAGGGCGTCCGGCTGGAGGAAGACCTGACCCGCGATCAGTGACTCACCGCGGCTGTGAACACGATCCGTGGCCGCAGCAGAATGTTACAAAGGATCGATTCCCCACGAACACACAGACTGTGGCCTGCCTCCGACGCACTGCGCATGCGCATCAGGGTTACAGCTGGAGGTGTGACGTCAGTCGAGCAGGGCCCTCAGTCACGAAATAAATAATCATAATAGTCATCATAATGAGCATTATAGTAATAATAATACAAGCACATTTCAAAGCAACGTTACAAAGTGCTTTGCAAAGTTAAAGCAAGATCAAATAAAACAGTCAATAATACAAGAATAAAAACAAATAAGACCCCCCCTACAACAATAATCAAATTAATAAACTTATTTATTTGTATAGCAGCCTTCATACAAGAAATGCAACTTACATACAATATAGATTAAAAAGAAAACATGTTAAACTGTAATTCATATAAAAGAACAGATTTTAAGTAACGTAAGAACATGGTAAAATAAAATTTGAAAGAAAAATGAACGTAAATTGGGAGGATAAGTTTTTACACATGTGTTTTGGATTAATACATTTTCTTAGAGGAAATAATACCTTTCTCCCCTGACTGGAGTTGAAAAGGTGACTTCACAGTCATTCTGGATAGACTCGCCACTAGATGGAGTGATGGGTATTCACGATGCTCATTATCATCCTCACAGTCCTCATCATGGGCTCTGGAGGGGACGTGAACAGAGCAAAACATATTTATCTGCTTTGTATAAAAGTGTCTTTTTTGACCATAACCTTTTATTTTTATGACACTCACCCTTAGGTAAAATAAAGAGGAGGAACAGGAAGTGGGTGGTAAAACAAATGCACTGCATCTTTGGACATAGTTGAGTTAAGTTCAATAAAAATGTAAGATTATGGGACAGAAACTAAGAGAGGTGCAGATAATGATAAAGAATGTCAGTCAAACCTGGAGAGAGACATGTGGAGCAGTTGCAAATAGAAGAACATCGATAAAATGGACAGAAGCAACAATGGAGGGAAGACAGTGAGACCTTGAGGGCCTTCGTTAGAACATAGTGGCCGACACTTTTTACATTATGCATGATAGTTATCTGGATTGTTGCAGCAACCTTGATTTTGATTCTGTGTCCAGAGGATGGGGGCAGAAAAACACTAGATGGGAGGAGGAAGAGGAAGAGGAGGAGGAGGAGGAGGAAGGAAGAGAAGTTCAGGGTCCACATGGAAAAAGATGTTATACATATATTCTGTTCAAAACCATCCAATCACGGCCTTTAATTCTACTTTTCACTCACTCATTTTCATTTATCTCTCTGTAAGTCGCTCCTGATTGAAATGCAATGAAGGAAACACTGAAAGAAAAAGATAGACCTGTCTCTTTGTATTTGTGTACTATATAGTTGTGTGTACTCTTTATACACTGAGGGTATTTAATTTCTCTCTTTTCTTTCCTCCTCTATATTGACCAGAGACACGTTGGCCTAGTTAGGATTTTCTTTCCCCCACCAGGCCCAGCAGCTTTATCTTTTCCTTCTTTGTTATTGAAGCAGTAAAGTAACTTGACTTTGGTTCAGCTCTGATTTCAGTAACTATATCTTATCTGAAATAATTTTTCTGTTTTACCCATTAAATAAACACGTCCCTGATCACGACCTTCAACCCTGTGAAGTTCAGATGATACATGTGCAATTCAAAAGTTTAACCAAAAGCAAACAATCGGATGTGATTTCACTACACACAGATTTCAGGTTGTTCTGTGCTTTCATGGCAGGAGGGACAAAATATTGACTGACACAGAGTAGGAAATAGAAATAAACTTGAATGTCCAAACCTTCTCTTTGCTTACATGTGCGATGAAAGGTACAATAAATAACCTAATTGTAATATTTCCGAATGTGGCTCTTTTGACCAATTTCTAAAACGCTATGAGGCTGCTGATGTGTGAAGAAGTCCAAGTATTTGTATGCAGCTCCCTCTCTGTATGTTAAACCACCAGAGGAGGGAAGTAGAGGACTGCAGAGTCGTCTGTGCAGAACACTGATATGAAAGCATCAAGGAAAACCCAGAAATCTTAAGTCCCCTTTTTTCAACTTTCCATTTGTGTTATCTCACCCTTTGGATATTAGTTTTTCCTTAAATAAAAAAAACAGTCCCTCAGTAAATGGTGTATAATCAGTGACAGTATCATGGAATAAATTCCACCTGGAAACAGAGCGGAAAGTTACTTAAACATCTTTTTTCTTCGAAGTCTTGGAGAACATCCCATTCTCTGCATTCTCTCAGTCGGTCCGATAACAAATTGTCTCCTGAGCACCTGAGCAGATATGGAGGTTTGCTGACAGCCAGTTATTTTATAATGCCGGTGCAGCACTGTCCAACAGCACTGTTTCCCTCTATCCTAACTTTAGTCATGGTAGTTTCCCTGAGCCAAGGATCCGGCTTCACTCACAGGTCTGCACAATGATGTTCCGCTGACAGGCCGCGGCTACATTTATTTATGTATACAGAAAAAACACTGATTCAGTTTTTTCACCCTGCTGCTGCTTTTCAGGCGAGTGTTTCAGTTTGTCACAAAGTTTGACTACAATCAGACAGTTTGGCACATTTTTGCTGTGAGCTGCCCACCAGCCACTGTCACAGGTGTCCACTCTGCAGGGGTTTGCTCGGCTTTTGAATATTTCAGAGGCTCCGTGGCTCCTGCAGAATGATTGATTGGCTCCTCCTGCCCCATATTAAGTCCCTGCTGGTGACAGTTGGTGCAAAGGACGGACTCCACAGCCTGCAGTGTCCTAAAATACATAACAAAAACGAACTAACTACTATATCACGTCTTTAACTTGTGCTGCATGTGCTATCGGACGTCCACATACACGAAGAGACATGTATTCACACTAACTACTCGTACACACACACAAACCCACATTCATATGAGTCTCTCTATAGTTGTGATTACACAAACTGACCTACTAATCTAACCCTAATTCTTAAACCAATTCTTAACTCTCAAACAGTTTCATTGCTTTTGTGAGGACCAGCCAAAATGTCCTCACAATGTCAAAATGTCCTCAAAATGATAATTGAACAAAAATTGTCCCTTAAAACTTTAGATATTCATGTGCGCACACAAACACACACACACACACACAGACACACATACACTTGGTCCTCGACTCATCCGAACTATGCAAGGACATAATGACCTGATTTATCTGTGTGCGTGTAATGCATTAAACAACCACTAATGATGACTCAAGGACAGCCACGCCTATGATAAAACACTCCACATTAGTTACAGATAGAAAGTAATATAATAATAAAGCTATAACTTATTGTCTCATAGGTTGATGTGTATTGTTGTTTTTTAGTATAGGGAGGCTTTCTGCATTTGGAATTGAGCGTTTGCTTTACTTGTTCACACACACCGAGGAGTCTTACCTCCACTCTGGAGACCAACATTTTTCTTAGGCCAGGTGATGCTGGTTTCAGCTTTTCTTTCTGAAACTGTAAAAGTGACCAGCAGTGATTGAGCCACAGCGAGTAAACACTGCAGAGCCCTGAAGCCTCCGCTGCTGCACAAAGAGCTGATCACAGGTTCATTCAAATCTCAACTCAACACCCAGAATCTCAAACTGGAGAGTCAGTTGTCGCTGCTTGTGTCGTGAGCGCTGGTCGCCTGTTTAGTCAAAGTTTGTTTTTGTCAAACAAACCAAACTGCACAAAAGTGGACTCAGCACTTCCTTGGTCCCTTGAAAACACACACACCAAGTCTGAGGCCGATAACTTGAAAGTTTCTCGAGATAAGTGAGTCACATACAGACAGAGATTTCTCAAAATGACAATAAGTGGCAGTCCTCACATCTGAGAAATTGTGTATGCAGGTCCTGAGAACAGTCGACTTCATCTCATCCTTCATCCATCAAACTCTCTACTTTGACATTCACCATCAACTTCTTCAGTTAACTACATACACATTTACTTGTCTTTCCTCACCCTGAACATTTGGAGCGATCTTATCATCACATTATTTATCATTTTCAATGTGACACACACATCTCCATCCATCACGATCACCCTTCACTCAGCTGACACCTTTTCATTGTGGCCTCGCCCCCTGCATCTCTCCAGTCTCACACCAACACCTTCCCTCTCCACCTGGTGAACAGCTGAGTGGTGCCCAGTGTTTTTCCTGTAGATGAATCGCTGTGAATGTGGCCATGAAGGTCAAAGCTCTTTCAAACTCATCCCGGTGCCGAGATGAACTTTAAACACTTGATCAGCATAATAGTTTTGTCTGCTCGCTGCACCGCTATGCTGACCCGTGTGCTTCCAGCCGATAGGTCATGACAGATAATTAAAGTGAGGAGCAGAAGGAAATTCAATACGCTCTGTTACAACCACGGGAGCATTGGACTCGGGGGAGACCTTCGCATTCAGAGATGTGACGTAGCGGATAAAGCATCAAGTAGCTCTGAGTGGCCGTGGACACACAACTGGTTCAATGTGTCAGCGCTGACTTCAGTCGTCTTACACAACAGATCGGTGCGATAACACTGAGGCTGCACGAAGGGGACAACCTGTTAAATGCTTTTTAAACGACTGCTCTGTCTCCACTTGACCTATTCTCTATTCATGCTTGGACTTTAAAGGCTACCTGAGCACAGAGATCACATTAAACACAGCTTTTAACTGGTTATAAATATGACCAGCAAGACAATGAGAGATTCATTTGAACTAGGGCAGGGCTGTTTGCTTAGTCTGTGGTAGTAATGGCCTGCGGGCCGGCAGGCGCTGGTCACTGATGCAGTTTTACCCGAGGACGTAGATGTCATGTTCTTCTCAGTCTGCTGCACCTTATCTCGGCTGGATTAGGAGCATGTCATTGAATAAAATCTGTATTTTTCCTGAGAGAAACTGAAATCCTGAGAGATCAGGAGGGTTTCTCCTCATTCACTGTTTAGATTTTTACTTTTAAAACTAATTTGGCCATTGTGATAATAACATAAAACCAAAACTTGTATATTTTAGGCTTTTATTTCTAGCTTGAAGTACCATCATGACATTTGGGTTTCATACCTTCATTTGGGCTCGTACCATGTGCTGCACCCATCCACAGATCATCTTCCTCAAGGTGACGTCTCTCATCTCCTGCTCCGTCACTTCTCTGTCACACCAGTTCATTAAAAGTGGACCTGAAGCTCCTGCTCCAACTCCTTTCAGAAGGTCCCTTCCCTCCTGCTCTATCCCCTGACGTGTGTGGGCAAGAGTTGAATTCAATATGACCTTTGGTGGAATGTGGCGGCGGAGAGCTGCCAGAGCCACGGACTGACAAGTGGGCCGATGATCGTCTCACCACGCCGGTTTGAAACGGCTCCTTCTCACTCCTGAGTCCTCCACTACACAACCTTACACCACCATGCATCAGCGAGGAGCTGCAGTCGTGACAGACTCCTTCTCACAAACTGACTGTGGGGACAAATGCACTGTGGCGCGTGGACACACACAATTACATATACAAGCTGTCCATCAGTGGGCTGCACAGGTCAGTTCTCCTGCTCACACTATTTCATCTGTGGTGATCTGAGAGTTTAATATCTGTCAGCTCAGAGGCCTCTGGTGGGAGATGAAGAAGATGAAGATTTTGTTGCACGTTCCTATTTCTAAAGATGTTACTGACATCAGTCCATATGTCTTTACAACTGTCTGTTTTTAAATTGTCTGTACACTTGCTAAAACCCAAACTTCACCATCACAGCTGCATCAGTGGTTTCATTGTGAGTCAGGCTTTGATTATGGTTGATTTTGAAGGTTATGTATTCATCTGCGTTTGTTTGTTTGTTATTGCAGCATAACAAAAAACTACTTTACGTATTTCCAGGAAACTTGATAGAAGGATGCAGTATATATAAGTCAGGAAAGATTCAAGAACCGGTTCCATCTTGGTACCGATCTGGATCAGGGGGTGGATCTGTCATATTTAGGGAAACTGAATATTAAATCTATGAGTGTGTGAACTTTGGTGCAGCTTGATTGAATTCAAGGAGACTCTTTGGTTTTTGACCTGCCGTTAGTCAGGAGACAGAGAAATCTTTCATTGCAAACTTGACTTATAGAACTACTTATAACAAATATAGGACATTTTAATAAGCAATAACCTTTAATAGATTATACTCTTAACAGCAGTGTATACACACAAGGAGTCTTAATTCTATTTGCTTAAAACATCATTTCAAACCGGATCAGTTGGACGAGCGGCTGTGACACCCCTCCCTCCCCCTCCCTCCCAGGGGCAGGTGCTCCCCCGGTGGCCGTCCAACCACACCAGTTAATTAACACCACTCAAGTGTGTCAAGAGGAGGGAAGAGAAATGAGTGCTCTTAGTGGTGTCACAGCCCGACCTGCACCGGCAGACACGAGGGAGACGTTCAGGGAATAACAATGAACACGCTTCAAACTAACCTGGTAGTAAATTAGGAGAATTCTGGGAGAAAAGGTGCATTTGAAAAGCAGAGTAGATGTACAGCCTGTTTACAACCCAGCACAATGGCAGGTGTAATTAATGTTTGTAATCTCAGGGCTGCAGCACTGAAACATGTACTTGTAAATAGAAGAATAAACACTCAGTCAAGGGTCAGTGCAGGTAACACAGTAATTGATGCTTTTTATCCGCAGCAAGCAGGTTATGTTTTCATCAGCATCTGTTTATATATCTATTTTAAATGTGTTAGTTTGCAGGATTTTCGCAAAAACTACTGAATAGATTCCCATGAAATTTTACTGAGGGGTGGAAAATTAGCCAAAGAAGTAAAATGTTGGTGCGGATCTAGATTATGATCTGGATAATGATCTGGATTTTGATCTGGATAATGATCTGGATTATGATCTGGATAATGATCTGGATTATGATCTGGTTAATGTTCTGGATTATGATCTGGTTAACGATCTGGATTATGATCTGGATTGGCCGTTTGTTTGTTTGTTGGTTTGCAGGATTAGGCAACAACTACTGAACCAATTTCCTTCAAAGAGCAAGAACCCATCAAACTTTGGTGTGGATTATCTGTAGAGTGCTCATATCTAGGATAAGGGGAAATTTGGTACCAATCAGGATAATGACCTAGATTGAGTATTTTTAGAATGCTGATCTTAATTGCACGTGTTTAATGAAACTGTTTAAATAGCATTCCTATGTTAATGGTATATGTATCTGATACAATACATGTTTCTGCACAATGGTGACAGAGGGGCCGGATCAGTCTTGGTGGACGTCTCTAAATGTCCTTCAAGTTAAAGTTATTGTACCCGAAAGTTTGGTTGTTCAATATTTGATAGAGGTCACCTTCATTTTCAACTTCTGTAATTTTTATAAAAGTGAGTGAGAGCTTCAGTGTGACTCCCATCGGGCTCCGGTTCAATGTTCCCGACCACTCACTTAGTCGCGACCTACAAATCACTTCCATCTTCAACCAGGCGTCACGTAAGCTGCTGAATTTTTCTATGTCAGGTGACTTTACTGCTCTTAAGAGGCAGGGGTGTATTTATATATATATATATATAAACCTGTTCATAAAACCAGTCAGAGGACGAGTGCGTGTTGTGACCGACGTGACGTGGTTTGCATTCCTGACGACCATTAAAACGACCGTAAACACGATTCAGGAGATCAAGAGACAGCCTCTCCCAGTCGGTGCCTGAAAGCTGTCATGTCACCTTCATCCGTCTTCCAGCCCCGGCTCCTTTTCAGTGGCACTAAATAATTACACACTCAGCCCACACAGCCGCAGGACTGAGCACGAGTGATGGACTAAGAAATAAAAAGTGACCACACTACGCCGATAAAGTCATCCAGGTTCTTTTATTTTTCTACAAAAATATTTTACATTAAAAAAACCACAGCTTGAAATATACACAGTCCACCTGTGCAGAAACCATGGAATATCTCAACTCAAATATATCTGTGTCTATATTTAAACTGTAGGTAAATATATCTGCAAGAAGAATACTGTAAATCTATCCTGTGAGGTCGCAGAAGGACGCCACCAATAGGAGGACTGACGAAGAAAAAAGGCTCAGTGGATGATAATCTGATCGAAGCAATATGGAATCAGGATCTATCCATATTTATTACCCAAAAAAATACAACCAAACCAAATACCGCCTCCGATGATGGCAAAGGATGTGTGAAATGATGAATTGGTGGAGATACAGCGGCTCCTCAAACAGGCGAGAGAACAGCAGAGGGATTAACGGGAGGATAATGACGTTAAAAGAAAAGTCTGGGATCTCCTGTCAAACAGGAAATCATTCATTTGTCTTCTCTTCCCCTCATCCCAGTGTGAACTTTCCTCCGTGGAGCCGCACTGGAAGCTTTCCACCTGTCTGACTGCTGAGGCCGTTCATCTCACCTGTCGACTTCCCAGCATGCCGTTCCTGAGTCTCTCTGTCCACCTCCCATGGGGCCTGTCATCTGTAAACCTAGCTATCTAGAAACTCTACATCCCAGCGTACCTTTCACCTTGCCGCCTCGATGCGTGCCGGCGTGTCACTCACCCGTCACACTACAGGATCTATGCTTCTAATGTCACTCTTTGCCCTGCTCTAAGTCTTCCAGGCAGCTCCTCCTGTCGGACTGATTTAAAGTCCTGCCTCTGTGATGGATTGATGGACCAGAACCCCCGGCCGCGACCGTGACCAAATCCTTGACTGTAACCAATTTCACTGGTGAACGCTGGGAGGCAGTGAGCAGCTTGGCGAGCAGGCTCTGCTCACCAGGCGCCGCTTAAAGCAACAGACCTTACAGAGAATACGGCTGTAATAAGAGTAACAGATTTAAAAACAAGGCCACAACCGGGGTTGGTTCAGCTTGGCTAGACAGAAAGTCTGGAAACAGGGTGAAACTGTGGACTGTAAAGATAGACCATGTGGTAGCTCCCCAAAAGTGAAGCCAAATCATCTTGAGCACCCCCTTGTGGCTGGCTACGGAATAGGCCCCTTCTTCCTCCATGTCGTTGGATGGGCCATGGACCAAACTAAAAAGTTCAAATATTTTCAATCACTTAAGGACTGTCCTTAGCACACTGATGTATGTTTAAGTGATCATGTTTGGTTTTAACTCGTTATTTGACGTGAAACATCGTGATAGACAGCTGACTCATGATTGGTCGAGCTTGTGTACACACATGTTGTTTTACAGTAATAATAAACATGATTTAAACAGTTATATAAATATGTATTCCCCCTTGTTTCCAGTCTTCATGCTGAGCTAAGCTAACCAGCTCCCGGGTGTCACTTCCTGTTTAGCGTACAGACATTAGCGTTCGATCAGCAACATTTTCTTTAATTCCTTCAAGATAAAACCAGACCTCTGTACCTGTGTATCTCTGCTTACATCCCACAGGTTCATTCATTATTGCTGTAAAAACTTGTACATGAGAACAAGTGATTATCATTGGTGCTGTTAGAACAATTCTGTACAGAGTGAACACATCAAGTCCCAATCATCAATTCGTTTTCCTCGCAGAAACATTTGAGCCAGTTGAGAAGCCAAAGAATAGAAGCTGTGATTCTATGTAAGGATGGTTCTATCACTGTCATCGTCAGTGAATGGACGGCTACTAGGGATGCCCTAGTATAATAACATGATAACTGTATGCACTATCCTTACTTGAGTGTGGTCTTTAGATGACACCGAATGGCATGTGAAATAAATAACAGCGAAACAACCGCAAAAAACATACCAATTGATATTTATATGAACAAATGGTAGAGTCTGTATTTTGGGTCCCCCCGGCCCTCTCCTCTGCAGAGTCTGTCTCTTGCACCTCAGCTTGAGAACTTGGTCCCGTGCTCTGGTATCATAGCAGTTCGGAGCTGAGGGCCAGCGAGAGCGTCCAGAGCGGCAGCAGCAGCCAGAGGGGGGAGAGGGAGGGGCGGGCGCCCAGCGGCGAGGCGGAGTCCGAGGTGCAGGAGCACACCTCGTACCCGTTCTCCGCGTGGTCCGGCTGCCGGTGCACGTTGACCCTCGTCTCCGTGCTCTTGGGCTCGGAGTCGGGGGAGTCCGACTGCATCTCCGTGCACAGCAGCCAGTCCTTGGCAATGAGGCGGGGGTAACCTGCCTCCACCTCCATGTCACTGCCCGGAACCTTCCAGTACTCCTTCCCCTTGAAGAAATAGGACGAGCCTTTACGAGGAAAGAGAGGAGAGAGAGAGAGGGTTGGTATTTATTCGTGCTAAGAGACACAGACAAAACAACATGTCCATCCATTATCTATATACGTGCTTCCCTCATGGAGACAATAAGAACTTTTGTAGACAGCTGACTAATTTGACCCAGGAGTACATACCCATTGTAGCCATTGTACCCATTGCAGAACAAACGCCAGATGTAAGTGGAAGCTGGAGTACCAGGAGATAAACACAGAAAGAACCGGTCGAACCGTGATTCTAACCGGGATCCTTCTCGTGTACAATACAATAACAAATGTCCTATAGGGCTAAAAGTTGTTCTCACCCTCTCCCGCCCAAATATTATGGACATTTAGTATTAAAATACAGCAAAAAGAAATACATGTGCAAGCTTGTTTAGAAAGACAGATGTGTAATAACAACACCAACGCTCCTCTGCTCCCTCCTTCAACTTATTTCTCTCCAGAATTGTTGTTATCACACCAACTCTCTCCCCTCATCATCTTTCATATCCATCTCATAAACCTGTGATTTCTCCAGGGCGTCTCTCTCTTAACACTCCTCTCTCTCTCTCACCGCTCACCATCACTTGTCACTTCATCTTACGTAGAGTATATGCAGGCAGTTTTGTTTCCACACACACACGCACGAGCGCACACGCACAACACACAACTCTAAACACGTTCAGCTGGGAGCGGCCACTGGGAGAGAGGTGAAGCTGAGCGCTCCCATCGAGAGCGACTTGAAACAAGGTCTGAGCACCTCCAGCTAATTAGTGGGTTTTGTTCCAGTTTTTAACGTCTACAAGTTCTTTATCAGACCTTAATCTGGACAAGGTGAGGGGGAGGTTTCCTCAGAGGGGACTCGCTGGGTAAAGGCTGCCAAAACAACGTGAAGGTAAAGTCAACATTATTAATTCCACTGGGGGAAACGTGTCCAGAGCGTTGGGCATAGTATCCGCGGCAGCAGCAGCAGCAGGGACCCCTGAGGTCCAATCAGATCCTAAGCTCTAATTTAGTCAGAGGAACACGCTGATATGATCATATTAAATGGTCAGACATAATTATCATGGTATATTGTATTGTATCTATAGTTTTTTAGCAATAAAATTGAATTGATCTACATCTTAGGCTACATCCAATAATTACCTCTGCCAGGGAACTTTTGGCATTCTGCAGACACAGATGAGGTTAAACTGGATTTCAACTGAACATATGTAAAAAATAAATAATAATAATAGTAATGTTATGAGTTATTCTGCACTGGAGTTAGGAGTAAACACAAATCTTTGGTTGTTTGAAAAGTTAGTACCCAGATATTATTTCACCTCAACAAGATAAACCTCAATAGATTTCCTTTCTTGCTCAAAGCATGAAAAATGTGTCCCTGCAGTGAAAATGGCCTTCATCGCTTCTAATATTATTTGTGACTTTCAGAGCGAAGCATAACAACTGTCTTATTGATTAATTTCATATTTTGGGACTCATTAAGTCTCTTACGATTGTCCTCCACCTCCTCCTGTGCCGCGCAGTGATTAAAGCGAGTTATGAAACCAGCTCTCGGTTTCGGCCTATTTAGTCAGGGACTCTAAATCTCAACGAGCTTATTAATATACTTCTCAACTTCTGACTCAGTGAGAAACATCGGAACAAATAAGCTGCAAACAAAACAAATATGTTTACACCAAAATGATGAATATATTGTGTATGCAACCAAATTAGCAAGAAAACAAAAATGCATCAAAACACTGAACCTGCGAATAACTGTATTCACAGATATAATTCGAACTGACGCGTCTTGATGAATGTCTCTAATTATCGTAATTTACTTTGCAGTACTCACTAATAACGACTCCTCATAATGTGTAATGTCATGCTAATGCTACACACTGTAACACAGGGCCAGCTGTGAACACACACACACACACACACACACACAGAGATAGATTTTTACACCCGCATATGTTTGTGGGGTGTTTTATAGAAGGTACTAGAAATTTGAGAGAAGCTAAAAAGGCCGGGATGTTTTACAGACACAGCTGCATCTGTAGATATTTTACAGATTCAGGCATGATATGATACAGTAATGGTCTCATTACCTCACACATAAAGCTTTAGCCACTCAGAGAAGGAGTGGAAAGAGAGGAGGGGGTGGGTGGGTAGGCGGGAGGTGGGAGGGGAGGTAGATACTAAATGGATCCTAAAGCAAATGGCTAGGAACAACAAATGATCAGTAATATTTAAGATAATACTTAACTTAAGTGAGTATAACCTAAAACTAGAACTACTTACAAGTATACATAGGTGAAAGTGTGTTTCTCTGGAGTACAGATAAATATATAAGTAAATAAATAAATAAAATAGTAAATTATTATAAGAAAAGAATGCTGAAACTTAGATTAGGAAAAACGTAACTTGAATGCAAAACCAATCATATTGTGCATAGATAGAAATGTGTTTTACAAGAGATGGTAGCATATCGGGAGTAATAAGGAGAAGGAGAGAGAGTGGAAACAGAGGGAAACACACACCAGGAGATAAATATGCTTTCAAATAAAGCTTTACATTGGTTTATTAATTGTTCATTAAAAATGTTGTGGGTAAATATTGCCTTGGGCTTTCTTAAATGAAAAGTCTTTTAATTTATTTTGAGGAAAACTATTTCACTCACTTGGACAATGTGCTAAATGTCTGATTGTGTTAATTTGTACATGGAGGAAATTAGAAAAGCAGCATTTCACCATTCTTTCAAACAGACGAATCAAAGCTGAAAACCGTTAGAGATCCAACAGGACTGAAGAACTTTCGTGCTTAGTGAGCTAAACGTGAACTGTGACCTGGAACTCGCCCTGATTGCCGATCAAAGCTCATAATTGACCGATTTATATTTTGAAAAAGGTCGCCAGTGACTGATGACGACTTTTTCTAAGTTAATGTCAATTGCTGTTTAGTGGGCGACCATATGTCACAAAGCTACGAGCCAAGTCGAGGCCGTTAGCGAGGGAACAAGACGCGCCTCGTCCATCTGGCGCCCGACACTTCTTCCCTGATGTGTTTCAGAAATAACACTATAATTATATTCTGGAACCTGTTTAATTATATATGAACAGAAGGCGATGGCCCCGCTGCCGCGATCAAACACCACAAAGGTCTACTTTATCAGGCGGAAATGTTTGGAAAGGCAAAGCCCTTCGGAGGCTCTAGTTGTCCCCATGCACCACATATCACCGATATTTGATCAACACCGATTGATCATTTTTACTCTTGGAAGTTTCAAACAGCAAGCGTCAATTAGGGATAACTTTAAAAATGAAACAAACGTAAATCTTATAAAGCGGTATTATCTGATTTGGGCCACTGAAGCAACAAAACCAGCTATAAAACCAACATTAATATCATCCGAATCCAAAACAATGAGCTGAAAGACAATAAGGAGCAATATAAACATGAAGGGGAACTGTCGAAATGGAAAAGGCCCTGATATGAAAAACCCACTCTGAACAAAACCTCAATTCTTGCTTTCAGATTGTGCACCAATGAAAAAATAATGTCAGCTTTTATATTTCATAACTTCCAATAGATCCTCCTGAGTCCTGCACAAGGTTCTGTTAAATCTGGCAACAACAGGATTGTTACAAAATTCAATACTGACATTTTGTTGGAAAAAAACATTTCTGATAATAACATATATCTAAAATTAAACTATGCTTGTGGTGTGTGATGAAGGCTGGAGGCACAGGAGGTTGATTTCTGTGAGGAAAGTAACTGATACCGATGAAGATACAGTGAATCTGAAAAGCAGTCTGTGAATGGGACTTTCTTTCATTCCCTTTTTCTTGATCTGGCGCCATTTAGCCCGTTTACAAGCCGACCGACTGCTCAGCCGTTCAAATGACAAACTTCGTTTCTGCCCCTGGAGCCGGGGCGGCGCTGTATCAGAAGATGGATCTGCAGAACTGGATCAGGATCGACTGGGAGGCATCGATTGTATTTGGGTCAAAGCTGGAGGAAGGACCCGCGGTGGGACCTCTTAAATCAGATTAGCGGTCGTGTCTTGTCGGTGTTTCTCAGACGGTGCTCCCCCCCCCACTGAATCTGACCGACTCCGCTGAGTTCGCGGGGGCACCATGGATTAACAAGAGGAGGCCGGCCTGTGGATTTATAACAAGCAGCACGGCGCTCCACAGCGTTTGCAGTGTAAAGGTCAGGGCTCTTGTTGGCAAGCTGAGCTGCAGAGTCTCACCAGCTCTTTTTCTGCTACACTGACTTATTGTCTGTAATCTAAAAAAAAAGTTTGTTGTCTGGGAAGTTGAGCCTCTCGTATCCAGGAGGTCTCTGAAGGGAACAGACACCCGGCTGTCGATTTCATTTCCCACAACCGCAGCTCACAGTTCGTGGGCGTATATATCATATCAACAAGAGCCTGTGTATCTGTATCCGTGGTTTCTCATGTGCAAGTTGATGTACAGTGTTCATTTGTGTTATAGGATCCTTATTTTTTATTAAACACAACAGTTTAAGCGTTTTTTCATATAAAAGTTGTTTCCTTCTCAAAGATTTAATTTTACCTGAGTGACGCGAGTTTCCCCTGATTTTTACCAGCTCCCCTCAGAGTCACATAAAACTCTGTAAATCTGTTCTCACATTTTCATGTGTTGAGGAAATTTCTGTTTATCGCTCAGTTTTAACTCTAATGTCTCTCTATAGATGCAGAGCATAACAATTCATTAAATCTCTCTGCAACTCGATAAAGTTTAACTTCACCCCTAAGTTTTGGCTGAGGTGCTACTCACTGTCCGACCACCTCATGGCGTCGTCCAGATGTGGCGGCAGCCCCTTCCACAGCGAGCTGTCTTTGGGGTAGCCCTGGTCCATGCGCCTCAGGTGGTCGTCGTAGCGCCAGTAGTTGTTGTCCTTGAAGAAGTAGGTTTTGTCGTTGTGCAGCCAAACAAACGCTGCGTCTATGCTTTCCAAGGGCAAACCGAAGTCACTGATCGCACGAGGGTAACCTTCCTCCACGTTATTGTCTTTAAACACCCAGTACTTGAGACCTGAGGGGGAAACACAGATGTTATTAAAAAGGGAAAAATAATACCTTTGTAGTCACAGTTAAACGACTTATGGAGGCAGATGATGCCACAAGATATGTTCACCTTTAAAAAACACAATCTTGTGGTCCCCAGGTCGCTCGTACACGGCATCGATACTGTCCAGGTTGGGCGGCAGGCCCCTCCAGAAGCGATGGATCTGAGCCGGGCGCAGAGAAACCAGATGCTTCTCTCGAGTTAGTCTCCAGAAGTACTTCCCTGTGACAGACAGGAGCAGGTTAGAGCCGTTTCATGATATCCTTCAGGAGTCAGGTACAGGAATAATCATATATGAGTCTTTAGCTGATACACATCACGTATCGTTGTTTTAACATAATTATTTTCATATATTCATGTTTTGGCAAATAGAAGCCGTCTTGTTTTGTGAGTATATTCTATTCAGACTCACAAATGAGCCAAAGAGATCAATTTCAGCCTCAGCAGATATTAAGGCCAGACAGCCCGGCCACTACAGCCACATTTTGTTAATGCTGCAGAATCTGTGATGGCGTCTGAGTCTGTGCTTCGGGCCCTCGGAGCCACACATGACTTTCCTATCGATCGCTGGAGCCACTCTGAGCTGTGCCCGGTCCCTGTCCCTTACTCAATCACTTCATCTTACTCCATTCACCTCCGTTTCTCCCGTCACTCTCTATCTGTCAGTCTCTCTGTCTGTCTGTCTCTCTCGTTCACTCTCTGCTCTCAAGCTTGAATACCTTTGAAGAAGAAGGCCTCCCCGCGGATCTGCGCCACGGCATCGAAATGACTGGAGCATCTGTCGGGGGCGTCTCGTGCCAGACTGAGAAAGAAACAAGATGGAGGAAGGAAAAAGAGTTAAATCCATTTGCACACAAAAATAACCAACGCATGTGCACGTTGTCCCTACAATAAAAACAGGATAAACAAAGTGAGGGGCCCCGTTGCATTCATCCCTGGGCCTAATAAGTGATTTAAAGCAGTGATGTGGTCGGCCTGCCAATGATGAAGCCATTAGCACCACAGGGCGACCACTGTGAGTGGGAGGCCGCCAGCCCTTGTATTATCAACAAAGATCTCCATTCAGGGCTCTGTTAACACGACACAGCGGACTAGTGGGCAGCATTCGTGACCTTGGTCAAAGCATAATCCAGCTTCCCCCCCCCCGCATCACGTCCTGACGGAGGTGTTGGAAAACCAGTAATGGGGGCGGGCAGTGAAAAGCCTGATACGAGGGTAAGTGGGTTTTATTTGCCTGTTCGGTTTGGAACTGCTGCGTAGACTCTGCTTGTTTTGTGGGAGGTGGATGCAGGGAGGTCGGCAAGCGTTGGTGTCGATGTAGGTTGAAGCTCGGTTTGATCACTTCCCCGCGTAAGCTGCCGCCCCCCCCCGTTGATTGGTTTAATTCACTGTATCAGAGTGCAGGGATCTCACAGGCAAAGTCTCTGCTTGAGTTACATCTACATGATTAACACTGTGATAGAATCGAGAATTATGGAGCTGCAACTCTGCAGGATAGAAACGGAATGAAAGTCTTTTTGTCCTGGGAGTTTAACAGTAAAGCTCAAGCAATATGAAACATCAGTTTGTTAGATATTGAATAGAGGCTCCTGAATCCAGATCATCTCTAAAAATTCAGGATTGAGGTGATTTAACTTCACTTTCGGGAAGCTGTCATGTCGTCCATCTTTAGATACAGCTTGGGAGCCTAACTGATATGTTGCATGTCTCTTAGGGCGGGGCTGTTGCAATGTCGAGGTACCAAACAGATTGCCTTTAAATTTATAGTAATTTACTGTCTTCGTTGTTTATCATCTTTCCTGTGGAGCCGCCCTCATGTCACTTTGCCAAAAGGGACCATTTCTGTTCCCCAGAGGATGATCCCTGAGGTGATCTCACCTTCATCTTCTACCTGCAGACAAAGCCTCCACCTCTACATATCCTCTCTTTATATTTATGACCCTTGCCTATATTTTCTGATCATTCTGAATATTACATCCTCTCCCCTCTAATGCCCACCTCAGGCTAAATGATAAGTTAATACCCAGATGGTCATGACAGGTTCCGTTATGGTGGCCAGAAGATACAGTAAAAAACCGAGTTATTGTGTTGATCCGTCTGCTCTTAGCAGCAGCACATTGTCATGACGCTGAGCACGCTGCAGCTCCCGAGGCAAACAGCCCATAAATCAGATTGTTATTAGATATTTTATATATAGTTCTCCTGGAGCAGTGACTCTAAAACTGAGGGGCACCGGTAGCATAAAGAGTACCTCAATTAATTGGCTAAAATATAGTTAATAATCTGATCTTTTTCTGTTTTAAACTGTGGCGGAAATTGAGCAAAGTTTCTAATTAAAAACTATTTTCTTAAATACTGTAACATTGGTTATGAGATCCACTTCTATAATCACTAGCTGAACTATGAGCAGTTTTAAAATCAATGCATGAGCCCAGCTGTAACACGACAGGTTGTGTTTAACTGACAGGGCTGTGGGGACACATGGCTCCACTCAGCAGTATTTCAGGTCCATTTAAGGGTCTTTTAACTCCACCTGTCTGTGTTCATACACAGGACATTTATGACGCTTCAACCCTTTTACTACGTCAGTGGACAGAATCACCTGAGGGAGGCTGGAAAGGATTAATCGTGAGCTTGTGAATGTTTGAGAAGTCTGGGACAAAAAGAGGAGAAGATCGAATTTTGAAGAAGCTGGAGTGGATTATTTAATTCGCTTTAGTGGCAGAATAACTGCATTAAAAAGACGCAGCATTTACTTACAAGACAGTTGATCTGTTTTCAGGCAGGTCCAGCAGGACGGGCGGCTCAGCTGTCTGCGAGGGGTTCGCTGGTCGATTGGTGTGAGACACCGAGTCTCTGACCCCTGAGGAGGAAAATGTGATTAAAGATCAAATGAACATACAAAAAGAAACGTGACTGTGTAGGTTTTGTTTTGTTCTCCCTCGTACCGTAGAGCTGCCACACGCGGACCTTGTCCTCATAGGGCAGGTCGTACTTCAGAGGGTCTCCAACTGGACCCTGGTAGTACGGTCTCATGATGGACTCGATGGCGGAGGTGTGGACCAGGCCGATGGCGTGACCGAACTCATGGACTGCCACCGCAAACAGATCCATGCCATGGGAGTCTGAAGGAGACGGAGAGAGAGAGGATGGATACTGAGCATAGATGTGAATCAAAAGAGATCATGAATGCAAATAAAAAGGACCCGTAGAGCCAATTTGTTTGTATGTCTATTAAGAGCACATAAATATACCACATGAACTTGGAATAAATGACAAAACTCAAATCGTCCTCACTCTCAGCTTTTCAAAATGAACTCTCATGCTTCTGGGGAATCAGAGGTAACAACAAGGATTTCACAGTGAAAACATAATTCTCACTTTTGATAGGTTTCAGTTCTGTCTCAGCTTCGACTTCAGCCGAGATCACCTTGCTGCTTAACATCTGTGTCTCGTGTAGAAGCAACACGACCCCTGTTTGCGTGTTTATCCCTTTCATGAGTGAACTCTTGAAGTTGTAACTTCAGAGGCGTGACAGACAGCTCCGGTGGCTTTGAGTGCTGCTAGGCATGTGGTGCGGGGAGATAACTATGGTAATACAGCCCGAGTCCCTGGGCTGCCAATCAAAACCTGCGTGCGGAAAAAAAAACACATCTAAAAGAGGCTGCAGGTTATTAAAGCACGTTCACCCTCGATGTTCGGCTGAAAAATAAAAAAAGGCAAAGTCCTCGTCTGAGTTTGTGAAGCAAAACAAAAACCCAGGCCTTGGAGATTTAGATTTGCAAAAACGCGAGTGCTAGCGTGTCGAGCCAAGCTGGCTTAGAGCTCCTGGGTGGCTGGGTTCAAGTCTGCATTCTGTTAACCTGCTGTTGGCCTCCACTCGGGAACATCTCGGTGTCGAGCTCTTGCAGGAGACAAAGGACAGTTGGAGACGCGTACTTGCGCTCAAAACACCTGGGACGGTCTGAAGTCAAATGCCAACTCTAATCTGCAGGAGCACACGGTGCGGAGAGGAGAGGTGGATCAAAAGAGAGGATTGAGGGTGAGAGAACAAGGGTGAGAGAACAAAGTAGGTACCATGTCATTGTATTTACAGGTCGACGGAAAGAAAAAAAAATCATTCTGCCAGCCGACAAAGACAAGGCTGAGAAATCTGGGTCGATGGAAGAGATTGATCGAGTCGGACACCCATGAAAGAAAGCGAGAGAAGAGAAGCGAGCAAGAAAGAGAGCGAAAGAGAGCTTAAGTGTAAACAGAAGCTAAATTGTATTATTGCATTGTTCAGGGCAGGAGCAGCAACTTATACACTACAGAACAACTCTTTCATGGTATTACTGGATATTGCATTTTTTTTAAATCTCATTACTTTGAAGCAGAGTAGATACAATATATTAAGGGCTACCTTGAGCTTGGATTTATCATGATGTATCCAGAATGCTACAAACACAGCCTGGAGCATCTGGTTGAAAGTTTAATAAGGACAGTGTAGCATACGGCAGATAGACAAGATGCAGGAGCACAGCTCGCCGAGGGCTATCCTCTTCTTTTGATGAGAGTCCCTGCAGTGCTGTGACCTTGCATCACTTTGTATTGCGATGAGTCTAAAATCATAATATTTGAGGTTTATAACTTTTATTTTGTTGCTGTGTTTAAAGAAGATGGTGAATGTTCAAGGATACAAAAGCTGCCTCTCCGAGCAAGGTTAAATCACAGCTCCCTGCAGAGATCAAATGTCAAAACAAAGCTTAATATAAGTAAATCTGCTTACAACACCTTAATTCTACTAGTAACCCTAACCCCCCCTTATAACCCTCGCCCTACTAGTAACCCTACTTCTAGCCCTTACTCTACTGCTAAACCTTACTCTACTGCTAAAAAGTATTTTGGAAGTATTTCAATCTATTACAAACATTGATTTTTAGGAGTTTATGTTTCGGGACAAATATTGAGGCGTCTTCATTTTTACGGAATAAACTGTTTTTGCAGAAGAACAAATGTATCGATTGAGCTTTTTCTTCAGAGACTGAAATAGTTTCATGAACTCCCTAAAAAAATCAATTCTGGCAATATCTGCATCCACAGCCGGCCCACATACATATACTTTAAGTATGTGGATGCCATTATCCATGTATACTATTATTGGAAATCAGAATGTAGAAGTTTTTTATATTCCAGACATCATATCTCAATAAGAGGACCTGTTTTATTCTGGGTGATCCGATCACAGGTGTGAATGCACCCAAATTTATCATAATCATGTGCCCGTTGGGTTAATATTCATTTTTGTGCCGTCCCCCAAAGAGACCAAAGATCTGTCAATGCAGGCTCGAGAGTCCAAAAAGACGAATTAGAAAATAATTGTAACAGAATAAAAGGCTGAACAAATCTGAAATGAAAACTGCACTCAGAGAGCTGGGAAATGAACCAAATGTCAGACTGAAACCTTTCTTTAGAGTTACACAGTTAATTGCTATTATCCCCAGCTATTATCCCTTTTCAGTGCAAGAGGCAAATAAGAAAAGATCTTTCATTAGTAAGGACCTCATTGGTTAAGAGGTTAGTCCCAAATAGCTAAATTTGAGGAGTTGGTATTAAATTAAAAGACTGAGAAAGGACACGTTTGCACGAAGGTTCTGAGGCAGGGGTCTTTCTGTGGAGTTAACCGGTTCTCCCCGTGCATTTCTGGGTTTTTTCCGGCTTCCTCCCACAATCCAAAAATATACAGATTGGGGTTAGGTTCGTTAGAGAGTGAATGGAGAGAAGATCCCAGAGACTGACCCCAGTCCGACAGGCATTATATCAATTAAAACATTTGGTGCGAACCTGTCTGGTATCAACATTTTAATTCAGGCTGGTCCCGCCACTTGCTCCATGTCAGCTGGGATTGCCCCCCCCCCTGCAAACGGTATAGATATAGGATGAATGGAACAACTCTACACAAACCAAAAGCAGCAGACTAAAAGCAGGGACACTGATAGAAGACTTGAAAGCAGAAACAACAACTATCTCAAAAAGCCGTATTTTTTACCCTATGCCCGACCCTTCCATCCTGAGTAATTTGCGAGTGTGATGGAGTTTTCTTTGTTTAATTTCTCAGTTTAAATCATCTTGTGTTGAGGAAGACGTCCTTTGAAGAGAGAAGTAGATTGGCATCATAAAAACAAGAAAACACCTCGGAGCCGTCCCTTCCTCCCTCACTGCTCGGCTCCCATTAATCAAACTCCCTTCTATGCAGTTAGCGCTGTAAACTACCACAGCATTAAGCCATCATGTGCTGCCACCGGCCTGCTGGGAGGTCTAATTGAAGCAGATTGAGCTGCTGCAACATATGGTTCAGCGCTTTAGAAAGGGCAAAGGCAAGAGAATGGAGAGACGAACGCAGGTCCCCGCTGCGTCACGGACTCACCAGCTGGTAGAGTCGGAGTCAAACACACTCGAGACACAAGTTCCCAGCTCCATTTCCAGGGAGGAAGACACCAGTAAGAGCCTGGAAGCCGCGGGCAGTCTAGTTTTCAGCCTCGAGGTTCATCTTTGATCATCGTCATCATTAAGGTGTAAGCAGGAAAAGAAACATGTGTATCATCCCCACATGCAGAATCATCATATTTTGATATTCAGGTATTTTTTTAATGATGCACGAATGCGTTAGCATCGTTTTAATGTCAAAAATGCACAAGGTGGAAATTCCTTTAATCATTATTATAGTAACGTGCGCTGTTTTCATTACCATTTGTTTGTGGGATTGTTTTTCTGTCCGTCAGCGGAATTCCTCAATTACCTCAGAACCGATTTCCATTAAATCTTGTTAAGGGGTGTTTGGTAAATATAATAGTATTTATTTAGTGTTTGTCCAACCTCCTCGACCACTCACAGTGCTTTACATTCACACATATTCACACAGCGCAGCACTTTGTTTATAATCAAACATTCACAAACTGGCAGGAGAGTCAGGGAGTGAACCAACAGCCTTTTGGTTAAGGAACGACCCTTGCTACCTGGTGCATGACCAAAGGAGAAGGAACCATTTAAATCTAGTCGAGGATCCTGATAAACATTATTTAAGAGGGCGAGATAGGGCGTTAGATTCCCAAGTGCCCTCATAGGTTCACATAAGCTGAGGGTTAAATGGTTTGGGCTCATATCAGATGAGTTAATACATCATGAGGTCGCTGGTTTGACTCCCAACTGGCTGCACCACTTACTGCATCCCATTTCCCCTGTTTCCTGTCTCTATCAAATAAAGACCCAAAAATTATACTTTCGGACAATAATTATGAACATCGGACAATACTCTCCATCTTGTCCAATGTTCTAAAAAATATTTTATGAGATAGTTTTGTGCAGAAGTTGTCAGACCTCTAGAAACTCAATCTGATGAAAAAATACAGAAGTAATTCTCTTTAAGTGTCTTGACTGGGACGGAAATAAAAAGTAGAACAAAAAGGAAATATTCACTGCACTCAGTAGACAGGACGACTTTCCACCACGGTTCCCTCACTTTACAACAGTGCATGTACAACCCTGCAGATCTCAGCACTGTGTCATTGTGTCCACATCACTCACTCACATTGCTCCGAGGTCGAGTAGAGACGAATCCTTTCAGCGTCTCGTCGCCACAAATCAAACCCAACACTTAACCTTCAGTGGAAAATACTTAAATGAGTCTGAATGTGTTTTTTCTCTCAGTTTTTCATCTAAATCCTTAATCTGTAAAGAAATGTCAAAGACTAACTGCGGTGACAACCATGTGCTGCAATTGAACATTCAAATAACCTCAGTCATCCTTTGTTCACTTTAAAAAAACAAAACAACTTCAATCAATGGCACAATAGAACGGATTGTGTCTTTATGGAAGTTAGAGGAAATGAAATGACACCTTTTATGCCTCATAATAAGCTCATGATAACAATTAACCACAGTTTGATTCCCTGCTGCGTCCTGTATCTGAATTGATTTGAACTAACACATTAAATATTCATTACAGAATCTGGAACAGGAACAAAAGGTGGAAGCACAGCGTGGCTCCACATAACACCGTCAGCGCTCTGGTTTTGGATGAAGACACCTCAGCACACACGGAGTTTCAAACAGCGTTGAGGCACTTTCACATTTGATTTTCACAGCAGCTTAAGACTTTAACTAAAATCAATGTTTCCATGCATACTTCCGCAGGGGCTGCACGTGAGAAGGCGAATGTCAAAGCAAGTCAGCCTCGCACATTTTGTGACTAAACTAGATTATAGCAGGATAAAGATGTTTCTAAAAGGCGACGGATGCAAAACCTAACAAAACTAAAACAATACAAATATCACAGGATGAAAAAGATGTGCCATAAACATAGAAGACTTCAACGAAGATGTTTAGTTGGAAAGACAATAAGCTTCGAGAACTTTTGGCAATGCAGGCCTACACTTATGTGCTGCAGCGTTATTTATAGGTTATAGCCTCCTGCTGCTCTACTCAGGACATGTTCCTGTTGTTGTGAACACATCCAACACTGACAATCTCCTGCTGTATCTCTCATATCTGAAAGACAAACTCCAGAAACTGTCGAGACATAATTTTCTGGACATTTCCACAGTTATCTTCTAAAAACGTCCTTACATCCCCTAAATTCAGTACTGGGAATCTTGGTAAGAACATCACTCCTCCCTCACTTACCTTCCAACGTCTACTTTCTAATGTCCATCAAGCAATATCACACAGGCATTTGCATACAGCAGTTGACATTTCCTCACCTGGCGATCTGAAGGTCCACGCCTCGTCGTCGTCAAAGTGCGTGTCCCCGGCGGTGAACCTCTCCCCGGGGAAGAAGGCGTGAGCCACGGTGCCCCCCGGCCCGTCAAATGGATACCCGTCGTCGTGGTCGGCCTTGGTGAAGTCGATTTGAATGTCTGCGTCGCTGCCGGCCACCTCGTGGAAGTTGAGCGGCGCGATGTCGCTCCAGACTTTCAAGGCGTAGTACATCAGGGCTCGAACGGTGTCCCTGCCCAGCAAGGCTGAGTCCTTAGGGAAGGTCCTCACTCTGAGAGAAGAGAGGGAGAGAAGCAGTGGACGTTAGTTTCCTCACACTTGATCCGTCATGTTAAACAAGCTACTGGAAAATGTCTTCCTCTCAAAGCACATCTTCAGCATGTAGAGCAACTTGAGATGATTTTTGTGCTGCTGCAAATAAAGATGAAATAAAGTTCTGATTTGGTCCGAAACTCGTCAAAGGCTACGTCAGTGAAAGAACAATTGTTCCTTACATTTTTTTTTACTGTATTTAGGCAGAAAAAAGGATTTGTCTCATGTGCTGGAGTGAGCGTTAAAGAAGGAACACAACAGAAGCAGATAGGAGCTGAAACGTGTTTCAAAGAATTTATTTTATTTTGAAAAAGTCAGTGAAAGTTTTCTGCTGCTAATAGAAGATATAAAGTTACTTTACTTTTACTTTATTATTTTATTACACACACACACACCGACACATATCTTTACTGGTCTCCAGCTCCCACTCAATCCCCCGACTCGTGCTCCTGAGTCCACGATCGTATCTCCGACTTCCCTAACTGCTGCCTGAAAAACCCTCGTTCCCATTTTGCCCTCAGGCTTTTGTCTGCCAGACCAGTAAATCCTCACTTTATTACTTGTACCCATGTTCAGCATTAAAGTTCACAAACTTAAAAATATCAGACTCTGGACTAGAATCACGTGTATTTGCAAAATCTAATTGAAAAGTACAAGTATGAGTATTTTTCTTGTAAATGTGTCTATATATATATATATATATATAATATATTGTACATGGCAAAGGATTTTAATGTAAACACTATTCCACTTTCTTGCTGCTTATCCATTCATCACTTAACAAATATAGCTTTTTATTTACAAAACACAGAGACACAGAAGCAACATGAGTTTACAGCCATAAGAAAATGGGATTTTACTCATTAAAATGAAAATGTATGCCACAGGGTCGTCTCAGAATGGAATTTAGATTCTATTCTGTCCTGAGGGGAGACCAGTGCTCTACAGTATCTATGAATTTTTCATGCTCACAAACATGTGGCCACACTGTCCACTTACTCATACTGAGCGAATGCACGACCCTCACTGCAAACCACTGCTGCAGCCAAGGTCACAGCAAATAGCTCAAACTCCAAAGACGATTCACCTGCTTATTAGTCCTAATTCAGACAGACGAGGGTGGTTGTGTGTTTGTGAGAATGAGAAAGAAGGAGAGGCTGCGTGCACGTCTTGGTTAGAGCGTAAGTATGCATCTAAATGTATGTGTTGTCTTGTGTGAGTGTGTGTGTGTGTGTATGTGTGTGTGTGCAATTGTAGGTAAGTCCTGCAAGGTCGAGGCGTCCCTGTCCTGCATCTCATATAAGGAGAACAGTCCCAGGGAGCGGCTGGTGTTTACAGAGACTGCAGGAGCAAGGAGGATGAAGCAGGTGTCACTCCTCTGTGGCACCTCCCCTTGTATTTGATGAAGTTAACAGACGGTGACAGGGATCGTGTCACTTTCTCAATCTTACAAGTTGATCGCTATCGATTAGGTTTTAATCAAACTGTCAGATCTTTATTAAAAGGAAATGCTAGTATGTTTCTACAATAGTTGTTCTCCTGTCATAGACTTAAAAGACTTTGATGCAACGTTTTAAAACAATTAAACTTCCAGCTCAGTCAAAAGTTCATTCTTTTTTAAATTCACTTCTTCCGGCAGTGGCTCAGGAGGTTAGCGGTTCGATCCCCGTCTCCCCGATTCCCATCTCCCCGATTCCCATCGCCGAAGTGTCCTTTTGCAACATACTGAACAAAACTGGCCCTGATGGCTAATATGTCAGATGTTAGCCAGGATGTCCTGAGGTTAAAACGATTACGGAGCCACCTCCAAGCTACTGTCCTGACCTTCACATGACCCTGATGCTGCCTGGAGGTCAGGACACCAAAAAAAATCCACCTCGGACATGTAGCCACCACGGAGCTGCTTCACCATCTCCCTGATCTTTGCCAGCGCCATGTTTATGGATGAGGCTCCTTCCAGGTCCTCGGACTCTGCCTCCTCCACAGAGGACACATTGTCTCCGTTCATGTTTGTGAATGTGATGGGAATCAACAGCAGCAGTGAAGAATCCCTTTCCTGTCACGTCACTTTGGTGAAGAGGGAGCTGATGTAGCAGTTCATCTACATATTGGCTCAAAATAAAACAAAATTCCATGAAATGTATTTCTTATGAATTGCAGGGAGCGCAGTGGAGAACCTATATTTCTATGTATTCCATAGGTGAATAAGCAGATATATTTATCTAAATCCAACTTTAGAATTAAAATCATTTGACATAGATAAGTAGAGGAAATACTGCAAACTTCATCTCATCTGCTATCAAATCATGTCAGTAATTTCATTTCGGCTTCACCAATGTATTTAATAACCCAATCCAGCCGAGTTGTCTGACGATAAAAACATATATAAAATAGATTTGTGACTTCTTTGGGTGCAGTAACAAGACATTTATTCACGGGCTGGGCGTCAACTCACCGGGAACAAATGATGACGGTAAAAAGTTGTGGTGGAGTGTATGTGTGGAGCAACGCAGCGCTCGTATCATTCCTCTGGTTTTTCCCAGCTCATCTCTGAAATGATAAACTCGTGGATGATCCTGGTCTGTGTGATCGAAGCGTGAAACGTTTATTTTTCTGGCAATTTCCCGCCTGTGACTGATGAGCAGTTAGAGAGTTATAATCACGAGAGCCAGCGTTTGAGAGGAGGAAAAAAAGTGCAGATCCAAGTGTTTTTGGCTGCAGCAGAAAGAAGGAGTCGTCAGCCGTAACGTGGCCGAGGGGTTGTTCAGCTGCAGCAGAGCTCCTGAGTCTGCATCACTGACTCGCAAGTAAACATCAGAGAACAGAGAGAGAGTGCTGTTAGACGTCTGCACATCAATCAAATCTAATACCAGCATAAAGAGCGAGCTGCTTACATTTAAGAAGCCCTGGACACTACTGAGTCGGCAGAACTGACTGTGGATCTTCCTCTGTGGTGTTTAACTGACAGACAGCGAGCAAGAAGAGGGAATGGGTGTTTAGGATGGAGAGGAAGAGGGCATGATGGGAAACTGGGGTGAGTAATAAGACAATTTTGATAATTAAAAATTAAGAAAATAATTTCTGCCACATAGAAAGGTCTTTTTTGTCTTTGTCGCCACAGAGTTAAATACAAACCCTCCGACTTGCTTTTAATTTGAAAGGACCAAATTACTTTGCTCCTTTTAAAGTGTTGTGTGCTCAGTTCTGATAAATTGGATTTATTAAGGTTCTGGTCTCCGTTAATTTCCTCCGGTCTGAAAAGCATTGTCTTGTGAGAAGAGAAAAGCTTTTAGGGCTAAAATGTATTAGATTTCTAATAAATAAGAGAAGGGGAAGGTTCGGGAATGGGTTTTTATGAGTAATACATTTTTTGGGGATGCGCAAATTAACATCTGTCCATCGTAAAGCAGACCACACACAAGAAAATCCTTAAAGCTGAAGCAACAATACATGTATAATAACAGAGTAAATCCCAATAGGCTGCACATCTAATGCATTCAAAATTTTACATTATTCGAAGTCGATGTACATCTAGTTTTCTTGTTACCGAAATAGTTGTGGGGAGTTTTCTTCACAGTTGTAGAGCAGATGAATTATTATAGAAAGTTCTATTTCTTATCTGACAGATGTAAAACTTCCACCTTTTGAAAATCTGTACGAAAATCAAGGTCTTAAGCCGCATCGTAGAAATGTGTCCTATGGGGATTGATGGGGATTCGCCATCACAGGCCCCATGGCACATTTCACTATATCATAATAATCCTGGTCAGATCATATCTGAGGAATAACAACAGTCCAATTCAAATATTGCATCTTTTTTTGTTCTGCACCAATTTTACACCCACGTCTGTGAATCCATGTTCCTCCTCCAGAAACTTTGAACTGATTGAAAGTATCTGAGCACAACTCGCTTCCTTGGAGCTTTATCTGTTGCCGATGAATATGAATCTTCTCTGTGTGGCGCCGGCAGTGCAGAGACCTTGAAGCAGAATAAGAGCGCAGTCGACTGTAGAGGGTAAAAGTTGTGAGATTGTTGTTGAAGTTTTTTGAGTGTGTAAGCGAAGAATCTTCCAAATTCGGGAATGAGCTCGGCACCCACGTATGACATACAAAAATATGGAAAGGGGGATTTTACATTAACCTGGATTAAAGAATATATAAAGTAAATGACACTCCTGAGACAGCAGGTCTGTATGAAATATCAATGTTTCTCTTTTGATATGTGACACCATATGGAAACCTGTTTGAATATGAAATCAATAGATCCACAAGTGTTTTTAATATAAAAAGCACAATAAATTCACCATCTGTTTCATGGCAGGAGATCCAGGCTGAGAAATTCAAGATTTCATGTGTATTTCAGTTTGCAGAAACTCTTGGCCGCTTTGGGCTGTTCCACAAATGCGAGAGCTGTGCGTGGAAAGGTGGCTTCACTGGACTGAAAAGACAGGTTAATTCTCAAAGCCGAGCGGGGGCCGAGCTGAGAGGCGTGATGATTGGCAGCAGTAGTTTGGCAGTAGTACGGCGAAGAGAGAAGGAAAAATAGAAAATGTTCCAGTCATAAAACAGCGGGTCCTTACAGCAGGGTGCATGCTGGTCCCCTGAAGCAGATGTTCACTCCCTAACAACTGTTTCTGTGCAGTGGGATGCTGGAGCGCTGCCACCAGGTTTTCCACAGAGAGACAGAGAGAGAACCTCCGTGCAAAAATCACATCCCCAACAAAACAATGTTCTGCACCTCAGCCTGAAAGCCTCTGGTGGGTGGAGGTGGAAGATTATTGCAACAAGGCAATGCCTGCAGGGACAGAGTCACCAGGTAATTTGTTATCAATACGCCACAACCATCCTGCCCCCCCGGGGGATCAAGTGATTCATCCCTCTGAACTCTGAGTCCCCTCTCGAAGTCCAAGTCTTAACTTCTGCTGCTGCAAACCAGTGTGGAGCAGAAGACTCTCTCCCTTCACTGAAGAGGGATGGACCAGCCCAGCACCTGTAGCCAGAGGCTGAGGTAACTGTAACCTCTGTGGAATCTAAACTAAAGCTCAGATCAAAGATTCTAAAAACCGGAGCATTCAGGTGAGGAGTTGTGAATATCTGTTAATTCATGGAAATACATCTAACAGCTATTTGGATATTTGATTCTTGATGCTATCCAGAGCATCGTGGCTAAAACACTGTATGTAAATCCAGGGTTTTGCAGGATTGTCCAACTCAAAGCACTAATCATCATAAATAACAATGATAATCCAATATAGCAGCATATTTCTTAGTAGAGTTTGTAGTCTGATGCTCGTCTTGCTGGATGTGGATTCTCTATTTTCTGCTTCTACAGCACTGCAGCCTATTGACCTGTTTTCTTTCCATCCTCCAGCGCCCTGATGTTCTGCTTTTCCCTCGGCAGCTTGCTTCATTTTGCTTCCCCCCTCTGTCCTACCTGAGCTCCATTAGCCTCCTCAGCTCATCCCTCTTGTTGCTTTGGCCCCCATCAGACCCGGTGTGTGTGTGTGTGTGTGTGTGTCCCATTCTCCTTAACTGCAAGTTGGTCTGGGCAAAATAAAACCGAAGACTTTCCCTCGGGTACGTAAACACTTGTTTGACTAGTGCTCGTCCACTGAACAGATCACTGCTATGTAGGCTGTGTACCCACATGCATTCTGCTCAGTTTACATATGGCAACTTACTCCTGCATATTAAATATTTTATTACATCTTTAAATACATCAGCAGGTTCAAATTGTGTATTTTGGTTACTTTAGGCAACAAACCTTCAAACCCACGTCGACTTTATTTTATCCTTCAGCTATGACAGGAGTTATTTTGTCTGGAATTGGACAAAAGGTCATTTGTTTTTTCTAAACCAAACGAAAAAAACAACCCTCAGCAAAGCAGCTTGGTCATGATGTTAGTTTGCAGGACACACACTCACAAAACCAAACTTACTTTCTTGACAAACAGCATCTCAGCCCCACATATCCTCATTGCCAGGGCTCTCACAGACCACCTGTCGGTTCTTGCTGTCAGGTACGCACTGCAGCTTGTGGAGCAACACCGCGCTCCACTGAGAAGCCGTGGTGGCCTGTCAGATGTAAACAGCCTGATCCTCCACTGAACCAAAGCAGTCTAGTCTCTTACACTGGTTTAAAAGCAGGCTCAACACCAGCAGGGGGGGATAATAATGAAACTAAATCAGAGAGAAGGAGACCTGCGACGCATCATCAAATCAAAAAGTTACCAAATGAAACAGATCCTCTCAACCAGAGCTTTCTTGCTTTTCCCTAGTTATTAGCTTGTTAGCGCACATTAAATCTGCAACACATTCTGCAGCTGCTACTTGTCCTCAGGTTGAGTTTTCATACCTGTCATGAATAATTACAGACTTTGCAGATACAACACTTGCAGCCAGAACCAGCTGAGCCATAAAAACTCTGTATAAGCTGAGGGAGCTACTTGATGATGTAACAAATCATGAAGGAGCACAGAGCCAAGATGTGTCACAGGTGGTTTGTGGCTAAAATTTTCCTGTTAGTTCAGCACATTATCTTGCTGTTATTTACTAATTGGCACAAAACACAAAATTCCGCCGAGGGATGCAAACAGCAGCTGCAACTTAAAGTGACTACGACATAATTTCAGTTGGTAATAAGCATCGACTTTATATAAAGATGGATGAAACGTCTCCACTTCCTCCCATTCGACCATTCAGAGACAAAGTCTTAGGAGTAGTGATCACGTTTGAGGTTCTGACGATACATGTGATTCTCGACCAATCACAAGTCAGTCTCCAGTGTCAATAATTATGTTTCACGCCCCTTTTATGACATCAGATAAGTAAATTAAAGCCAGATTTACTGGAATATGAAACCATCTTTTAGAATAATGTATTCTAAGTGAATATTGACTTTCTAAGTGTGTCTATCTCCTATCAGCTAACACGGAGGATGCAGGGGTTTATGACCTATACCACAGTCAGCCACAAGGGGGCAATCAGGGTAATTTGGCTTCACTTTGAGGGAGCTCATGGAGTCATGTCGTCCACAAGCTAGAGCAATAAGATGATCATGGCTCTTTGTATCAACAACAGTGGGAAGTAATTAGGAGACGTTCAAGCCCTTGAACAAACCCCATGAACACCATGAATGGTTTAAAGAGATCAGCTGGAAGATCTTCATCCCTGTCGTCATGACGACTGTGCAATGACACTAATCCTGATCAACCACCTCTCACCAGATGGAGGAGACGCAACATGGAGGGAAACACAAGTCACCATAAGCAGATAGATGTGTTTTGCATGCATTGTGTGGTGTTCCTGTGTGTTTGCATACGTTTGTTTGCTCAGTCATGCGTTGTGTTTGGACACATTTGCACACGCAACATGTCCCAGCTCGCCACCGCACCAGCAGCATACATCATCTCCTCGTTGTGTCAACGCTGATGGCGTGTGCACAGGACCAAGCATATGTTCCTCCTCCTCTGCTGTCGAGCACTAAGCTGTGTCCCTGACAGATGTTCCAACTGCTCTTAACATGAACATATTATTTCATCATGAACTGTATTTACCACAGAAGGACTCTTGATCTTTAGGAGTTACACAGATGCAGGGCAGTGAGATGGGCTGCATGGACCAGGAGATGCAATAAGTAAGTATGTTAAAAGAAACAACAACTCTGTATTCAATGCATTTCTCTTGCTGAAGTGTTGTAAACTATATATTCTACTTACAGAGCGACAGGAGTGTGTTTCTTTGTACATCTGAGAGGAGAGAAGCACTTCCTGCCAGTCTCTCTCACCAGCACGCCACTCTAAACACAATGCTCTTCCTCTGAGCCAAACATTGATCCAGAAACTACAGATCTCTGCCTTGAGGAAGAGCCACCCTAATGCAATTTATCAAGGGCTGCACAGATGGAGAGAGAAGTGGCAAAAAAACTGTAATGCTTTATGACTCTGAGCTCCCTGCAGTGCAATAATGTGATGTACCGAGGCAGAGAGAACTCTGCTCTCATTCGACACGGACTGAACTTCACTGAAAAACAAACACTGAAACAAGGCGGTAAATATTAGTACAGAATCAGAGTAATACAGACGGCATGTGGTTTATTTGTGTCCTGAATTGTGGGAGGAATAGTTTTTCATTTTCAGAAGTGGTTTCACTGCTCAAATCTCAGGTATGATTTTAAGAAACATTGACAACATGTGAGAGACCAGGAATCGTGTCAGAGATCTCACAGGAAGATATCATCACAATGAAAACATTAAAAAACAAAAGTAAATGTACAGTAGTAATACTTAGATTTCACAGTAGCAAAACCACAATTTGCAGATGTTACGAATAGGATTATAGAATATCTAGTGGCAAATGTTTATTATTTTATTGGACAATGATCATGGAAAGATTAATTTATATTCTAATGGTGCTGTTGGTGGTAAAGGTAATTATAACCACTTGAAGTGCTGCTGGGAAGCTTAATCCATAATTAGACAATCATTTATTTGTTGATTTGATTTAGTATGAATAAGGTTAATCTGCAACAAAACTATTAAGTACAATTCTAAAGTTAATGTTGTGTAATTCAATATCTGAATTATTAAAAGAGGAAAAAGTATAAAGTAGAATAAAATGGAAATAAGTCATTCCTATTGCTGTTTGTAATGAGACTAAAAGAGTCTCTTGAGTTTCCGCTGTTAGATCACACTGTTTTGAGGTCAACAAAATAGTACAATAATTAAATTAATGTATCAACACAAGGATCTGACTGATGAGCTTGTTATATTGTTTGTGAAGAAACGCCGTCACCAACCCACCATGGTGTTAATGATGAGATCTCATCGACTCAGTGGTCACATCTCTGTGAAGCTTCATTCTTCATAACTACAGATGTAAATACTTAATGATTTACTTCACATGTAAATAATACATGATTATGGTTCACTATGGTTCAATGCACTTGACAAACAGTATCTCTGCATCACATATTTCCAGAGCATTTGACATTTGACATCCAGGATTCTGGATTATTTGACTCTTTGGAGGTGTTTCGTCATTGCATCAAGTCAATGTGTGCTAAACTCTTCCCTACCTCCAGGAGAGATGCCTCTTGTTCCATTTGTTCTGAGGGGTCGAGCTGCGTTTGCTGCGGCCCGCCGTCCCCTCGGCCTCAGACACATCTGGCAGAGAACATCTGGGTGTTTTCATAAGACCCAGTGTGGCTGGGTCTAAAGAGAGGCAGAGAAGAGAAGGTGATGGGGGGGTATATTAGATAGGCATCTTAGAAATAAACACACTGACAAATAGCTACAGATTTGATTTAACATAAAGTGGTTTCATCTAGTGGAAAACATCAGAGTTTAAGGAATAAGAGCTGTGTCCTCACATGAATACATACGTGCATCTAACAGAGGTTATTCAAGGCCATTGAATCATACATGCTATATTTTAAAATCGTCTGTAGTCGTACACGTCGGGGCAGAGAATGATGTCGCTCATAAAGGAGGATTGTGGCAAGTAAATGTGAGTGAGACTGGAAGTTATTTATGAGAAACGATGTCTACAGTATATATATGAGGAAATAAACTAATCAATAAGCCATTATTCAGTATTACAGATGCCACTGTTATCAGTCACATGATGCAGTGCTGTCATTCCGGCCCACGTGTGTGTGTGTGTGTGTGTCTGACAGCGGGTGATTGGTGTTTACACGCTGTCCCACGGTGTTTAGACGCCTTTGCAATGTTATGCAACCAAGCAGAAAAGGCGTGCAATAAATTTGACTGATGTTCTAATGTTGGGCGGTTGTGTCACGATGATATCGATTTCAACTCGGTGGCACTTTCCGAAAAGCCGTACTTTGTGTTTAGTGTCAGCTGGATTGCGCGATGTTGCACTACATTGTGGGGCATGTCTTGCATTTTATCCCCAGGTGCACACTTCACATCAAAGTACATCCTCTCACACCCACACATTGTCGTGACACAGCAAAAACACACACATTGTGCTTCCATCAAGGGGAGCTCTCCCTCCTCGAAGCGAAACACAGCGCCCACGTACCGAAGACTCCGGTTTCCTTCAGGCCTCCGAACCTCTGCATGGCTTTGATGGCCTTGGTCAGGGCCTCCTTGGTCTGGAGCTGCCCAGTCACTGGGTCGGGGGGCGGGAGGTAGCCAAACCTGCTCAGCCAGTCCTGCAGAGGGAAACAGCAGACGCAGAGGTCAAGGGTCGTCGCAGGCATTTCAATGACTCCAAGTATCCCACAGCTGCTGAGACAGTCGAGACACCTGTTGGTGTTTACGCTCTGTGGATTCAGTGTCTGTACACGTGTGAGCATCAAGGATTTGTGAGAGCTTTGTGTCTGTGTGCGACAGGTTGTGCTCTTGTCTGGAACAACAGACAATAAAGGACTCAAAAATAAAGGATGTTTTAAAACAGCACTGAGAAGGAACAGAGTCAAAATCGATATAAGTTGGCAGATTGGACATGGGCCAAACTAAAAAGCCAAAATAAAGGTCAACAAAATTCTTCTCAGAAAAGGTTTCTATTATTTCAGGTAGTTCTTAGAACACTGATGAATATTCAAGTGTTTTATTTTCCAGTAAGTTTGAGATAGTTGATTCTATAAAAACGAGGAGAAACAAGGAAAAGGTAACGTTCGTATATTTTGGCTTCATGACAGTGGGAGGAAGTAGAGACACGTTGCCCAGCTGTACATAAAGTCTGTGGTTTAATACCGATATTCTGATTGATGTCAGTTTTGTTTTTGCTTATTGTTCAACTTGCAATCAATTATATTTCATATACTCCCACTGCTCCACATCTTTGCAAATTGTGTAAAAATGTTCAAAAGTCTTTCCTTTGGTTGCTTATATTAAAATAAGGAATATTAATTCACAGAAGCTGTGAAACTATTTCCCTTCTACCCCTTCTATTATCATCTGTTCCAATTACGGCCAAATTCCCTCCCTTTCTTCTTTTAATTGATTCCGGCTGCTCCTCTTCCTGTCTTTCTTTCTTTCTTTCTGTCTCTGGCTCTCTCTCTCTCTGTCCTCCCTCTCTCAGCTCTACCTCTCCGTGATCTAACAGCCACTCAGGTTTTTTAAAGGATCTTTGATCAGCGCTCAACTGAGACGAATGACACAGATCAATACCGCGGCAAACATCACACCGACAACACTGTGAAATCCCATTAACTTTTACTCTTAATGTTGATGATATTCACCTCCTCGTGCTTGGCTTTGCTTAACAATCAGTGAGTTTACAGAATACATATGAAGGGGATGGCATGTTGGGGATGATAACAAAATATGATACATAGGGGTCAGAATGTTAGTGCTAAAACAATAAGTAAGGTTCACTATTTATGTTTTTATTTCCTCTAAAACAGAAAAGTATATTTAGTCAATGTTTTACTAGAAATGCAAACACAGATGCGTCTTTTCTGCATCGTATATTCTCTAAAATACAAATTTCCATATCGGCAAACACAAACACCCATGTGTAGAGCGTAGTGTATTATGAGCCGACCTATAAATCTGTAGGACTCTAGTGGATGCATTGTGAAGTGTATATGCGTGTCCCCAACTCCTCTGGAGAGGGTCTAAAACTCCAGAATCGTTCTCTTCTTGTGTGAAATCTAAGTTATATCTCTGATGTCTGCAAACTACAAACTCCCTGCGTGTACGTGTACACACACACACACACACACACACACACACACGCTGCCTTATACTTTAATGTCCTGATAAATGTCAGGCACACGGGGCCACTTTTCACTCACTAATAAAACTGAAATCTCTGTGATGATGTGCTTTTAGTGCCGCCACCCATGCCAGGTGGCTCGGCTATAAAAAGGTAGATGAGCTGAAGTTTATGATTGAGATGTTCTGTAAATATATCACAGCACATCCACCGGTTTAAAGAAAATTAGGAAAGTTAATGACCTAAAAAACTATGAAGTAGTAGGTAAAGAAAAAAAAGAGAGAGCTGCTTTAAATTCTGAGCAGCATCAAGGGGTGGAGCCCGACAGAGCCGACATGTGGAACCCTGTATGTGGTCGGGGTGAAGAGCACGGGGATTCTGGGGCAGGTTATGCTGAGGTTCCACAGCGAAGCACTTTGAGGTTCAAAAGCCAGCCGCCCTACTTCTCAGTGCCTGAGTGATATGTCAGCAAACTGAAAGCTCTGGCAGCAAAAAAAATAATGATACCGCATTCAGAAGGCGATATTGTTCCCTGGGTGTCAAACTTCTGAGTCAGTTTCACATCAAAGGGTCAGCAAATATCAGCGGCTATAGATTCGGTTTCTTTCTCGAGGTCCAGCTCGCTTAGACCAGAAGGAGGATTTCTTCCCTTTGCCTGCATGTTATCTAAAAATACATCAGCTAAAACCACAGTCTGCATATCCACACAAGCTTTCTGTGTCTCTGTGCGTCACACAAAAGAGAGAATAATACAAAAAAATACCACCATACCATTAGTGGACCTTTTGACTACAATTGAGCAGCTTCAGCACATCGTTGAAACCACTAAGATCATCTATCCCAAAGTGCTGTTGGATCTGAAGTGAGAGTACGATAATAAAAGCAATTCAATGTGCCTTACGTAAGGTACAAATAGGCAGTCGGACACTTACAGGCACACAAGAGAGGAATCTGATCAGTTGAAGTAAGAAGGGAGTAAATTAAATTAAACTAAATTGATGTAAGGTACCAGAAAAAATAAAAACAACTGAGAGGTTTTCACCCCTGTTCGTTTGCTTGTTCTTGTTTTGCTTTGTCAGCACAATTACGGAAAAATGCTGAATGGAATTTCACGTAGTTGAAAGCTGGGAGATGGGCCGAGAAAGAGCGAGTAAGACATGGATCCGGACAAAGGGGCAGAACCAGGGTCTTCTTTATCACCGTCTTTAATATTCTTAGATTCTTTTGGCAGCGGAGGAGGAACCGATAACGTCAAGTGTTCAAACTCTTGTGAGTACGTACATGCATGTGGGTGTCGGAGCAAATATTAAAATGCATTACAACTAATTCTGTGTCATGTCAAATTAGTTCAAACTTCATTTTTGGCTAATGACAGTTCTAGAGTGCAATTTTGGTGGCGCTACTAGTATAAAGTACTTTATATAGTCGTAGGAAACCTGAAAGCAATGGAGGAAGTAAACAGACGCTCAGTAGTGAAATGGATTCACTGAAGGCCACATATGATTACACTTAATTCTCAAAGAAAAGGAGAAAAGGTAGAGTGGAGAGGGCAGACGCCTCGCTCAGCCTGTTTATGATGGAAGTACTGAAGCCGCCCGTGTGAGTTTCTCTCTATATCTGTGATTACCAGCAGCATGAAGGGACTGACTCAGATGGCCAGGACGACACTCTTCTTTAATCATCCACCATTAACTCACACATGAGACACAGAAAACTACAGCAAACATTGAGGTCTAACACTCCGACTATCACATATTCTTCAAAATGAGAAACATATTGTCTGGACTCTGGAATCTGTACTTCAGGGTCAGCCGCTCGTAGATAAGAACCAAAGAGCCACTGTAAATAGATGGTAAATATGGATCACGTCTTTGTTTATGCAGCTCTTCTAATGTTTGGTCTTTTCAGCCATTTTAACACCACAATAATACATTCTTTATATGCAACATTTCTGTGGCACAATATTCAACCAAATCTAGCGTTTGAAGCCAATGTCAGAACCCACAAGGCCTAAATTGGACAGGACGAGAAAGTACAGTGTGTACACAAGTGGTCAAGACAGAAGAAAGGCCTTTACCACTTTGTCAATGAACATCATTGGGGGTTGTGCATATTTTCCAAATATCAAAATTCACTTTGGCATAATTGGACTCATTACATAACAGGTTTTACTAATCTGGGAACAAAGTGGTTTGATGTGTTGCAGGTCTGTTAAAAAGCCATGTGTCGCTGTGCCACATATTTATTGACACAAAGTCGTTGTTCTACGCCGTCAAGAATCACAAACTCATCATCTATCCAACTGTCAGGGCTGCCTGCTTCTCAGAAAGTGTGTGTCTTTGAGTCTGAAGATCCTCATCCTCTCCGGAGCCTCCTGTTGTACGCCTTGTAAACATCAAATCAAACCACTGGCTATAATTTCTCGCAGACAAGGAGATAAACGTCATTCGTGCATGAGCGGACTGAATGACACTGACCCCAAAAGAAGAAGAAGAAGGAGACAGAGACACACTTCAGCATCACTGGCTTTATTCCAGCTGACCTTCCTAGAGGTGGATTTATGACCGTGGTATGAAAACAGGCCAGTGTGAAACAGGTAGCTGTGTCCTCTCATGTGTGTTTAATACCAGCTGGTAGTGTTTAGAGACTGTTTTAGGTACTTCTACAGCCAGACTGGTTTTATGTGTGTATTTATATACTTTAAGTTCCTGTGGACGTTTCACTTTCCACTGTAAAAACATGTTTCTCATTCAACCTCTTTACAGCCACATTTCAGGCCAAGAAACTGAGAGGATTTGTACTGGAAAAGGCAAAGTTAATGTTTTATGGTCGTGTGTATATCTTAAATATATATAAAGATCAATGTGGGACGTTTTTAGGGGAGCTAAGTGGAAACAGAGACTTTCCGCCATTTTTTTTAAAGGGGATTTTAACGTTCATTCAAGAGTTTGATGAACACAAACAGTCATTTGTATAAATGTTAGAGAGTTTAATTCAGAATGTGCTGGAAGAATAATGGGCCAATAAAGGCTTAAAGAGGCGAGAAGAATAAACAAAGACTGGGTCCTTCACAAGGAAAGTAAATAGTGATGGGAAGAATGGATCAATCATCTTAACAGGGTATTTTTATCAAGTGATCAATGATAGATTCCTCGACAGACGCAGCTGTGGGGCATCAATATAAGAAAAGTGAATGTGGCGGCAAAACAGCTGAGTCTGAATGATATGTGGAGATCAGAAAAGGGCACTTTATGGTTATGGATCCAACTCATTTTGCCATGACTCTCCTATATTAATATAATTAGAAATGCATGCTCCCCAGATGATGAATCAAATCAATGTCAACAGTTAAAATGTCAACATAGTGAATTTTTCATAACGATTTTGTTTTTTTTTATGAAGAACAAATAAGCAGCAACTTGTTCAGTAAAAGTTTGCGGCCTAATGATTGAGAAACATTTATTTGCTTATTACATTACTTTTGTTTTATTCGTACTATTCCGACACTGTGCTGAATAAGGAAATCTACCACAATCATAAAAATTGTAAAACATTGGAATTGCAAAAGACAGACATGATCAATTGTTTCACTTCTGCCTCAGCCCACTCCCACACATTTTTTGACATGTCTCTCCGAACACGACTTGAATCAAGTCCCCTGCAGAACAAAGGAACATGAGAAGGAGAAAATAAATAGGAGTGCAAAAAGGAGAGAGAGCGGGAGCGACGAGATGGGGCGGCAGCTCAGACATTGAGGGACGGGAACCTGAAGCTGGTTTTGTCAGCTGCTCCTCCTTATCGCTCGCAGGTCAAAGAGCCAGATGGACAAAAGGGAGAGCAGATCTTAAGACAAGAAGAAAGACGGAGAGGGAGAGAGACGGATGTGATGGGGGGGGGGTGCCACAGTGTGAAGATAGAAGACACTGTGTACTTCTTGAGCTGCATAGGAGAAAGTGGTTGAATTTATGCATCGAGTAGCAAAAGCATAACACAAATTTGCCTGAATTCACCGGTTTAAGGTGTTTTCTCAACATGTTTGACATATAACTTTTTGTTGGAGATGTATATCGGCCTCCTGATGAGAAACCTTGCTCTCCAGCATTTGCTTTAATTTAGAAATGAAGCAGTGTGGAGGAACTTCAGCAGCAGCAGGGTGAAGATGGGAGAACATGGAATACATAAATGCATGCAGAAGCAGCATTTCATCCAGACGTGGATTCTATTCAATTCAGACTTTATTCCTGGTTCATTCCCGTCACACAGTTGCATGTTTGGCTCACACACGTGTGTTCCTCCGTCTGCAACACATCAAACCACTTTGTTCCCAGATTAGTAAAACCTTTTATGTAATGACGCACAGAATCCACAAGGATTAGTAAAAGCAGTGAATGCACACGGCTAAAGCGCAAAAAAAAACATTTAGGAAGTGTTCAACGATAATGACAGTGATTATGTAACGTCATTATATTTCCCCATCTCTGGGCGCACACAGCTCACTGCTTCAATAAGATGCACTGATTTTCACACGGCGGCTGTAAAAACCCTGCACTGCTGCAATATTGAGGGGAGCTCCACTGTATGTTGTACAACAGGGGCTGGGAAACTCTCTTCTATCAAGGGCCATTTAAATTTTTATAACACCCTTCGAGGGCTGTACTAAATTATTGAACACATATATTACACTAACCTCACTAATACGATGGCTGGAGCTGCTTTGGTGAAGCATCTGATATTAAATGGGCGATACCAGAATAAGGTTTCTTTTTTTGGGGTCAATCCATTTTGAGCAGAATCTGAACTTTGCAAGAGTCTGTTTTGAAAATATCTGCTCAGAGCAAACTGACAGAAACTCTAACTTCTCTTTGTAAACTAGAAATACTGCACTGCGGTTGTATTCATTTGTCAAACCAGTGCAGTTTCAGTTCACATCCCTGTGACCTTTGACCACTGAAATCGAATCTGATCATCTTTGAGTCCAGGTGTCTTGAGCTATCGTGTTCAAGAGGCCAAAATCATTTGTTGTAAGACCTTGACCTTCGACCTTTAAAATCTTATCAGCCAACCATGAGGTGGTTGTTGAACGCAGCTCTGAGCTTGTCGATACTTTGCAGCTCAGTGATTACACGTTGTCGGCTGTCAGGCTCATCGGCTTCTCCCACGTTAAACGATGTAGCAAATGTGTTGAGCTCTTTGTGTTTGCTTTTCATGTCCTGAAGCCTCTTGCCAATTGTCTGGAGGAGTTTTGCAAAACTCTGCAGCATATCCAGACGTCACTTCAAGCTTTTGTTGTGGGAAAAAAAACCCACAGCGTTTGCACACAATGCAAAATGGAACTTATTGTTGTGAGAGCAGCTTCTCAGCGGCAAAACAAGGCTCCTCCTTCAAGTTCTTCTTTCAGCATCTTGGCCATTAGCTCCATCACCAAAAAAAATCTGCACGCACAGCATCGTCCCTGTCAGAAAGTCGTCAAAGAGCGTTTGTATCTGTCCTCAGCCAATGGAGCTTCATGGTTCAAGCTGTGAAGATGCACTTGAATGAACTTGTTCTCACCGCAACTGCATCCCTGCAAACTAGGAGAAATAATTGCCGTCTTGAGGTTTTTTAAGTATTTATAAACTGTCTCATGGGCTGGTTAAAACTGCCTCTGAGGGTGTTCACAGCCTGAAAGTCTCCAGCGTACATGATACAAACTAAACTGTAAACATTTTTACTGCAACTCCTGGACAGCAGGAACCACCTGAGCTTGCAGCCACACACTAATTCAGAGGCGCTAACATATTGAGTCATGAGCGTACAGCGTGCAATTGGTTGTTTATCATGCTCTGAGCCAACGTGCTGTCGGGAGGATAGTCGACTGCACCTTGAGGATTAGTGCTGCGGTAATTTGGCAACGGCGTCATCCACAGGCACAGCAGGAAGTCTCACATCAATGCCCGTGAATAAATACAGAGTAAAGGGATTGATCTAACAGAAACACAAACATTTATGATCTCCTGTGGGTTAATTTATCATTTAACTCTCATGTTTAAATTGAAGGAGACATGTTCTGCTTTTTCAGTTTTTCTTTCCTCTGGTGTCTTATAGGACGTTTGTTGTGTATGTAAAGGATCTGCAAAGTTAAAAAGCACAATGTGAAGGGAGCTCCTCTTCCATCAGATTCTACCTTTTCAAGTAATAACCAAAAGTAAAATTATGAACCTGATAATAATCCTTATACGTCTCCCCTTGTACAAACAATCAGTTTAGCTTAAAGTATCGGTTTCAGTGTTTTGCTGAATCCTCTTTATCCTCTTGATAGTCTCTTACAGTTTTTACTGTGTACACATCTACTGTTATAAATTAAAACAATCCGACAGAATCCAAATTAAAACAGAAGCCCTGAGGCACGACACAGTGTAACTCACTTGTGTAATATTCTATACTGCAAACCCCCTCAATATCAAGATGCACGAAGAAAAACTTTTCAAAAGAGACAACCTGAGAGCAGACATTTTGCACAAACTTGACTTGTGTAGCCGTCAGTCCAGGTCTCACCTTTTTAAGTATACAAGAAAAACATAAAAGCAACAAGTGAAGTCACCAGAGGGCAAATCACAACTCTTCTGATACAGCTTCTCCCCAGAAAACAACAAACCCACTTTGCATTTGATCCAGATTCCTTTATGAGGAAAGGGAGCTGAAAATCAATCTCTTTGCACTTTAGTCCTTCTATGATCTAATAGCACATACACACATTTCCTACGCCCCTCACACACTCACTGGTGGCATTGATTCATTTGAGGTTTTTGTTTGTTCCATTTCATGCTTCATTATCCCTGGAAAGAAATTAGCTTGGCGTTGAAATGTGGACGCCTGGTCATTGCAATCGCATTATAGCATGAGGACTGAGCAGGTAAACGGCTGCGGTAGATATTTCTGGCTCTTTCATTTCTTTCATTACTCCTATTTTTCTATCCCTATTTGTCATTCTCAGTTATCCATTTACTCGCTCTCCCTACCTGTGTATTGACATGTTGTGATGAAATATATGAATCATACTCCCCATAGAGATGAAAGAAAAGGAGGGAAATGGAAATAAGTGTCGACACAAAATGACAGAGGGGAAAAAAGCCTATAAACAGAGCATTCTGTATTTAACTCCGCAGCATTTCTTCATCGTTAAAGTCAGAGAGGAAGTCATTTGAGCGGGCAGCACATCCCATCGGATGGGACGAGCTCCCTTGCCCATTCAGCCAAAGGTCAAAGGTCACCTCGGCCTCTGTAAAAGGCTTAATTTGTTTTTGTCCCTCCTGCGTTCGAGCTCCTGTCTGACAGAGCCTCCCTCTGTTTTCTCCTCCAGAGCAACAGCTGCATGAATCCCTCAAACCCCCGGCCTCAGCGACAAGTAATGAGTCACCAGGAGACGTTTAACCCCCGCGACCTCAGTGTCTCTCAGAGTTCAATGAAGTAGCAGCGGCCACTTCAGTGTTTACATTGTTCTGAGATTCCCTCTGGGACGAGGGCGGACATTGTATTTCCTGTCGGCTACAAGGTTGCCGAGCAGCGGAGAGCTAATACAAAGCAGAAAAGAGTTTGATGGGAAAAACACATTCACCATACAAATGGTTTTAATATATTAATATTCATAAGATCTGGGGGGAATATTCATGAGAGTTCTTTAAATAACTAAATATAAAGCAATTCCTTAGGAAAACTTTCACCATTGTGTGGGAATAAGCTTCGAAAATAAAGTTTGTTAACTAAATCTGTGCATCCCTGACGACTATATACATATATATATTTTATAATGGCTATAAGGGCTATAAAGATAAAGATGCTATAAAAATAAAGTTGGATTTTAAGTTCACCCGTTCTCCCAGAGCGATGTTCCAAATCTCTGCTTGTGGAAATTTCCTCTTCGAAATT
This sequence comes from Pseudopleuronectes americanus, assembly GCA_038501795.1. Lineage (NCBI taxonomy): Eukaryota > Metazoa > Chordata > Actinopteri > Pleuronectiformes > Pleuronectidae > Pseudopleuronectes > Pseudopleuronectes americanus. Next base: position 14,155,680 of record CM076733.1, on the reverse strand, counting down.
TCAAATTGAATCCCAGTGTGATATGATATTAACCCTAAGTATATTTAGTATAATCCTAAGGTAAGATATCAAAACTATTAGCCACAATTTCACACCTAACAGACCGAGTGTTGTCTTCAGAAAACATCTCCGTGCCCCCGTCTGTCGATCAACACAAACTCTCTGCTCTCAGCCGATTTCTCTAAACTGTTCCTCACCATAACACCCGGGGAGTGAATGCAGTAGCTGCCGCGATGCTATCGTTCTCCAAAGCAGTTGGAGTAGCTTTCCATTTCATATCGGCGGCTTATGTGGAGAAGTCGTTTACTCGAGGCGTTACACTGGGATGATGTGACAAGAGCACTGGTATCTTGTGCGTTTGACTAAGGAGCTCATAAAACTGGAAACAATGACAGACTTGGAAAGCAAATGCAGTTTCCTGGAGGAGTGAAGGATGTGGATTCACCTGTGCAAGGCAGAGGCGAGGAAAAGATAGAGGATATAACAGATAAGAGAGGGAGAGGAACAGCTGGTGACAAGCAGGAGTGATTGCAGAGTCATGTTCACACCTGAGAGTCTGGATCAAGGTCCAGAACAATTGATCTGGTTAGTTGTGGTTTCACATTTCCATTTAGGGAATGGCATTGATTGGTTTGGTTCATTTTGGTAATTTCGTTGCCAGTGCAATTATGGTTTTGTCACCAGCAGAATTAACATCCTTGTTTTTCACAAACTAAATCATTGAGGGTGAAGACAGCACAGCCAATCTGATTCAGCTTCTTTTTCTTCTTCCATCGTTAAACGGAATCTCAACTTCCTGCAATGGGTCCGACAGTCTGAACAATCAAGAATATCAGTTTGATCTGGAACCACCTCTTTTGGTAGATTTGGTAAGACCTGGAAAGTCAGAAGGTTCGGACCAAACAAAATATGATCACAAAATATCACATGGTAAGAACTAACCTGAGCTTTATATATATTTTCTGTGTTTCACTTCCCACAAACAAACCGCACTCTTATGATGAAGTCGACTTCTTGCCAACTTGAGAGCCGGACCACATCTGTGATTTAAAGCTCCTCCCCTGGCATTTCATTAAACGCCTCGAAACTCTTTTTCCATAAAACTCCATGATCACAATTTCTTTGCTTGGATGTAACTCAAAGCCTTCACCTCCTTCTACGACTTTTCAAATTAGATGCACCTCAATCTCCACCTGTTCCCCAAACATGTTCTCTTTCTCAGCGCCAACGAAAACATCAGAGAGCATCGGCGACTGCAAAGAGAAAGTCGCAATGTGCAGCTGAAATCACCAATAACAGACTTACCTAGTGTGAATGAGAATCCCTTAATAAATAAACTATTCTGACGGCTGCCAGAACTTGGTTTGTTATAAAATGAGAGTCTGGGTTAAAAAGCACAACGCCCTCATCGAAAAATAAATGGAGACGACTTTTCACCTGAGCCAGGACGTGATCCGGATGAGAAGGAGAAGGGAGACGTTATTGAATTATCAACTGAAAACACACGTACCTCCAACCTGTGCTGCTCCACTTACTGTGACCTGAGAACTGACAACATTTATGTACATGAAGCTGAAGGGGTCATCAAGATTAATTAATTTCTTAGCCTTCACAGATTGAGGTGTAGCGCAGAATCTAAAGCACCATTCTCATAGGTCACCGATTTTTGGAAGTTGATGCTGAAACTGACAAACCCAAAAAAGTGTGATCTCAATATATCAGCCTTTGCATAAAATATAAAATGATTGAATGATTATTAAACCTTTAAGAAAAAAAAATCTAATCACGGGTCGATATTGACAAATTCACACCTTTGGTGAATTGTTAACATTTAGGAAAAAAAAAGCAAAAAATATATAACAGCGCATGTCCACAAGTATTAACACAGATACCAACAGTTCTGTGACAGGCTCAGATCAATCCATTTATTAATAATCATATAGTTTTGAGCCACAGCCTCCAGTAGATTCCTGCGCACTATGACCAGATGATAAACAACCAACAGAATCCCAGATGTGAATCTTCGACAGTCAACACACAACTCTTCTTTAATTTCCCTGCAGATAACAGAGGTCATCTCATTTCATGGCCCTGTCTGTAAAAGATTAAAGGTCAACAACTCACTAAGGCCCCGATGTCTTTAAGTACACGGCAGACATGTGTTTTTCTTAACTACAATACTTCACTTTAACCTCCATAACCATCTTTGCAGCCATTTACCCGCTCTACAGCGTTCTTGATTGTCCTGTTATTATGTTCTAATGTCTTCAAACCAAGTCCCAAGAAAACCAACCCAAGCGTAAAATGCAGAAGAATCAGCTCCAGGGTGTGTATCTGGTTAGAGTGTGTGACACAGTGTGTTGAGTGAGAAACTGAAACAGTGGAGCTGTGTGTGTGCAACACCAGCAGCATATGTTGACCCTCGGGGGTCACGCTTAATCCGAGATGTTCCTAAAGTATGTGTCTCTGTTTGAGAGTGTGTGCGGCTGACATGCAGAGTCGTATGATGTCAGAGGGGGTAAGAGGGACGAGTTAAATGGAAACACAGCGAGCGGTGAATCATTTCACTCTTCATCTAATGTTATGTTTGCTTCAGAGGACAGAGACGCTGCAGAGGACTGGAGGGACTCCACTGCTCACACGCTCCAAACTCACATTACCAGGGACCTTGCATCGATATTAGTTTTTCTTCTATTTGATACCAGCTTTCTTTCTTTAAAAAAAAATAAAATTTAAGCTCCAATAATCAATATTTTCTTCATAACAACACTGCATCAGGGGCTTTTTAAGCTTGGAAAAACAAATAAAGTCCAGTGTTCACAACTTGCTGGTAATCATTAAGAGCCCAAACACCTAGCAAGATAAAGTGCCAGATTATTTTCTTTCGGAGTCGTTGGAGGCAGAGAAGGAATATTGAGCAGAAGGAGCACATATCTGATTTACATTCATCATGTTGCCAGCGCTGTGACTCTGAGTGAATGCTAATGTTGTTCTTTGTCTGCTGGGTGTGTGAATGGGCAGTTGTTTGCTGACTCTTTCGTCCCCAACTTTATAAAAGCAACAATATTTTGGCTACGTGCTCAGATTTGCTGCGGAGTCTCGAAGGGGCCGGAAGAAAAAAGCAATTATCGCAACTTTAACTACAATTTACATTCAGCATTTTCACTCTGCGCATAGCTTTCCATTTCACTTGTTTTGCCATCTTCCTAAGTGTGTTGACCTCTTCCACTTTCGAGCTGAGTTATCACACCAGGGACCTCCTCTGTGACGTAATGCATATTCATTCTAAAAACAACGCTTTAAATGATTTAAAATTAAAAAAATCCCTCGAGAGAAGTGTTTTCTGCTCTGCGTCAAAAATAATCTGCTTTCCTACAAGCGCTGGGCGATACGACTTCAAATCGATATCAAACTTTTACCTGGATTATGATTATTTCTGCCCAGCCCTAATTCGTATTTACACACCTAACAATCTCTTAAATACTAAAGCAGATTATCTTCTCTACTTGTGGGTGCTTAAGGCTTCAGGAAATGCAACAACGGCATTGCCGAAGTGTAAGACCAGGAATTTCTTGGCACGTGCCGCAAAATATAGTTCATTAACCCAAAACCTTCAAATTAACAAGTCAAAGATGGTTGCTACAGAAACAAGGGAAAACCTCCAGATTGACAGCTGAGACTGACTCGTGGTTGGTCAAGGGCTTGTACTGGTGGGACCTCCAGACTGCTGGGACCTCAGTACTGGAGGGACCTCCCTTCTGGTGCTCCATTCCCTGATCCCTACTGCACAGACTCTGGCTCCAAATTATGTCGAAAGTGCTTCTGGCATCATTTTTAAGAACTGAAAGTGGACACTTTACATTCGACTTTACATACAACTCGTGGAAAAGACCCAAACAGGTTGTCTCACTTTCCTTTCCATCTAAACCACATCCCATAATATTTCCAACTAAACCAGAGCCTGCAGCGTTTCCTAAATCCCTCTGTTAGAGGCCTGAAAGCTGCAGAAGTGCTGCATTTTAAACCTAAAATGAATTAGTGTGGACGTAGCCTTCAGGGTGTGTGAAGGTGATGGAAGATTTAAACCCCACCTTCCATCCATTGTCTTGGGCAATATACATAAGGTTAAGGAAGATAGGGAGCCAGATGGATGGGCTCTCTGCCCAGGTCAAAAACTCTATGGGAATATTAGCAATGTGGTTTTATCTGCTTCAGAGAGACGCCTGCAGGAGGATACCACACACTCCAGAACTCAACTGGCAGTTTTTCTAAATGTGTGAGAAGGCAGGAGGAAAAGATTGATACGAATAAAAGACCCCGGCATCTTTTTTTATCCGGCTAGTTGCTTATAATACTTTGGCCTAACCTCAGCCCTGCTCCCTCTTCTCCGATTTGGCCAACTTCACAATTTTCTATAAACCTTAAGTGACAACTCTGAGTTAAATGAGTCCTTTAACTTCTACCTGAGGCTGAGAGGAGGAGATTAAATATCACATTTACTCGCTACTCGAAAGAAGCATCGAATTTATTTCTTTAAGTTCTGAAGTATTTTAATTGTCTGTGGTTGATTAGGTATTAAAGCAGCACATATTTAGTATATAGACTGTAGTGAAAACAGCTCTTATACACTTATGCATTATATATATATTTCTTTCAGCATCATACTTTGATCACACAGATGTGACGGATGGTGGAGCATCTAACGACCGTGCTCTGTGACATTCATTAACCCCTTCATGGCTTATTTATCATCTTATCTGTGTTGAAAATGAATTCTGCTCCTTGTTGGTGAACTGTGCTGCAGCTGCAGGATTAACAAACCACAGCACAGCAGGAAGATTATTATTGTTCTTTACGATTATAGTAAAAATCATTTGAATAAACTGCAGATTTCCTTGCATGCACATTGCAATTAGAACTATCTGAAGGTAAAATCAATTATGCACAAGAACAGTGGTAGGTTGTTTTGTTTTTACTTCTGCCAAGGTGGTTATGTTTTATTTCTCTGTCTGCATAATTACTCAAAAGTTAATGGACCAATTTCGATCAAATTTTGTGCAGCGGTGGAAGACCCAAGGAACATCCAGTTAAACAATTAGATCCAGGAATGGTGTACAGGTTTGCCTTCTCTGAGCGCCCCCTCCAGTTTACCATCTTGTAAAAATAGTCAAAATGGAACCAATAACCAATCCTCAACAGAAAGTATCTCATCTCAACCAGAAAATGTCATATAACACAAAGTCCGTTTTCACAGGACATTGGGAGTTTGTCACATTCAAAGAAATATCTTGAGTTGTCGGCAAAACTAGAAACCTCACCTGAGAATTTCAGTGGATATGTTTTACCTTTCAGTGCGTCACATAATTTCTGAGGGCTGCTCTTTATCTGTCCATGTCACCCATCAAAATGAAGATCTGACTGAAAAACACGGCAAATTGTCATTAACTGACATCTGAAACGATGATGTGAGTTCTACCTTGAAGAAATATTAAAAAGGTGTGTAAATGCCTGTCTAGACGTTATCTGTCTTTCTTTGCACCTCTCCATCATCCCTCTGCTCAAAAGCCTCTCTCGATGACTCACAGAAACATTTCAGGAAGGTGTTTGACTGATGTATCCGATTAAAAGCAGAATAAGAAGCTGTTTTTTGACGAATGCATCTGTTAGTGATGAAAATAAAGTGGTTATCAAGCATCCTTCAATATGACTTGTTCCCAAAATGCATATTATTTAGACTCAAGCTTTTGGTACAAACCGTATAAAATATCAATAATAATATCAAAGACTTTTTAACAAAACAGACGTTCACTCCTCCATTTGTCAGGAAGAACAGCCAGATATGCAAAAAGGCTTCTTTGTTTGTAATCCTTGAACAATTGGTTAGTTTGCATTTTGCACGATCACATAATTAATCTGATTCAAAAAAACTTGCGTCTGTTGGAAGAGCTTGCTTGGGATTCCAGAAATGTGAGAGGAGCTTCAAGGTTATTCATACAGTTGTTGGAGGAAGACCGATGAGCACAGTGATTCAACTTAATACATTTATAATAATCACAATAAGGTGTGTGCAGCTCTTGAAAAGCCAAGTCGACCTCTAACTCTTGGACTGTTTAGTTATTCCTCAAAGAAAGACCTTGTGCCGAAAGCTTTCCGGAAATTAAAGTGTGCGACGAGGACGTCCATATGCAGGGATAAGTTATCAGAAAAGAAAAGGTGTGTGCAGATGAAAGAAAATATAAAAAAAAACTGTTTGATTCACAATAGAAGTGGAAGAAAAGGAGAGAAATATAAGTGACAGCCTGCGGCCTCTATATTGAGGGCATATTACTTCTAACTTTGAAAGGGACAAACACAATAGAGGAATTATGGGTAATGGACTGAAATACCGGGCATTCATTCGAGAGCGGATTTGAGCTCTGGCCTGATTTCAACTCATCTACACTTCACACACTATAAATATTAAGTCCATTTATATAAAGAGGGCAATGATAATAATCACACGTGAAGCACTTCTCGAGTCTAAACACATTTCCCGACTTCATACGCAGGATGTTATTTGAGCTGAGGTCCAGTTAGATTCATGACATTCAGCATCCACATGATAGACTGTTTATAATTATTGACATCGTACCTGATACCTGTCTTCTATTAACTGACCAGTAGAGGGCGACTCAACTGGTCGAAAACGTACGTACAAATGGATACCGTCAGTTTCTATTGAAGTCTATGAAAAAATGGCTGCTCTTCTAACTTGATTTCTAACGTACACTATGTAGTAGGGTCTGGATGTTGTACGATTCACAGCTAGCTCTGTCCAATGGGTCCAGAAGTAGGCGAGGGTGCACTGTTCTCTAGCTCTCCTTCAGGCTGAGGCGTACCCGTCACTTCTCTAAATATTGGTTATCTCTATCTCGGCTTCAAAACGACAGCTCATAACGTCTCGAGATTTCCCAAGACTGAAACATTAGCCTTCAATTCCGACGATCTCCTCAAAGCTAAAGTTCCTGCAACATTCATCAATTTCTTCATTCAGCGAGAATAATTCATGTAGCAGAAAAATCCTTCAACTGCTCATTGATCAGTAATGTTTATCTTTTAATCCCGGTAAAAACATTTATAAACTAAACTCAGAAAGGCCTTGTAAAGTACAAGATAAGTCAAATTCAGCTCCGAGGCTTCATACACATTTTTTTTTCTTGCAACTAACTTCCTGATATTTATTTCATCATTAAGTCGTCCAGCTGTTGCCTCGCCCCCCGGACTGTGACGAGTTCAATCCAGGGGGCAACCGGGCAAAGCACCAAACGTTCACAGCCTTCAATGCAACCTCCTCAAATTTGCATCATTCACATCTCATCGTTCTCCAACGCTCTAACCTCCTCTTGTTTCTCTCTTGGCTCCGAGATGTAAACACACAATTTTAAATGCAACTGTTTCTTTATTCATCAGCTCACTTCTTTGTGCAGTTTCCAGCTGATGCAGAATTGATCTTGGGTGGTTTTCATTCCAAGGTTTAAAAAAAATGTTTTTGATCTCAAATTTAAAAGGATACAATCTTTGATGAAGATCTTATTTTGTATTTATACATCACGATTCATCCTGAGGCAGGGACAGTGGAGCTGTTTGCTTTATTCAAGTCCGGGGGTTTATCATCCTCACATATGTAGGGGGATTATTACTTTTCGTTTTGTTTTCGTAAACGTATAAAATACACTGTTCTGTTCTCATCAGTAAAATATGCACGAAGACAAAACTTGATCAAGTAATATAAATAAATAAAATCTCCCATGTAGGCGGACTGCAACACTGTCAAACTCATACTTTCTGCATTTGCATAGAAGAACCATAATAATGCGTTTGATGGAGCAGAGTAAAATGAAGAGTAGGTTGAAAGGACATTTTCAGCGTGTTTACCCACATCACGCAAACACAATGCTGGAGTGAATGTGCAGAGTAAATGAAGGACTCACACACACGCACACACAAACACACACACACATTTATATGCTTCCAGATAGTGCTCTCACAGTCCAAATCTGATATATTGCAGTCATTATCTAATAAAAAGCAGGCACCAGAGATGATACATGTACACTCTTATGTGCCTTTACAAGTGGACGCCAGAGAGTAAATTATCACCAACACACTGCAGCTGCAACACGTACTACCTGTGCCTCCCAGTGCAATGGAAAATAGAGGGGATGCTCTGAACGTTGTTGATAACCAGTATACGTTTATATTTGCCCGACCCAAACAGAGCTACTAATGTAGAAGGAAGTGATGAATAAGCAGGAACACCAATTACTGAAAATCAAAGTTTCAATGTTTACCTTCGTCTTCACCAAGCGAATAGAGTCAGAATACAATGGTAGTGATTCTTCATTTAAGATGTTGCATCCATATAGTCTAACCGTTGGCTTCACCTGGCTCTAGGGCTGCAAATGTTGGTTTCTACACTGGAAGGATGTTTATGAGTCAGGGAAGAACACATTCAATTTTGGGTGCGGAAAAAAAAGATCAGGCACATTTAGGGAACTGATACGAGTGTGAAATTGGGTTCAGCTAGATTACTGAGGGCAATTGTAGTTTCCTCTGTCAAGGCTCAACAGTCCCCCTTTTGAAATCGCATTTAAATCCAGTACATCCATATTTTTATTTGCACTGTTTTCAAATTCAATACACTCCTGAATCATGTTTCGTGAATCGCCTAAAATATTGTTTTTTTTACTAAAGTAAACGAATTATTGTCTGAAAAATCTGTGAAAATGTCACAAAACTTCTCTTGCACTTTTTATAGGAAGTGAATCCGCCTCTTTATCCAGATCGACCCTAAAATGTAATGGATTCTCTTTTGGTTAATGTCCCGTACTTCCACCAAGATATGTGGAAATTCCTTGTTTAGTTTTTGCACAATCCTGCTTACAAAGAGACCAACAAACCAACAGACAGGGGCAGCTCATTACCTTCTTGGCCGAGGAAATTATTAATGTGATTTTCTTAACTGATCCTCCCCCAGAATCCAGTTTTATTTCCTCAAACTGCTTGTTTTGTCTGATCTACAGTGAAAAAACCCCTAGATAAAAAGCAGTAAATCCTTTCATCACAGAAGCTGGAAACCTACAAACGTCTGGGGAAGCGTGGGCGGTGAGATCGCTCCACGCTACTGTACGTGTGAAGGGATCAGTGCAGTGGATGGTAAAGACGGCCAAGGACTGACATATAATAGTCGTCATCTGCTGGAATCAAAGCTACAATGCCGCGAGCAGATGGCACGCACCCCCAGCTCGCTGAAGCACTCAATCACCTCATTAGACAAGTACTTCCACCTAATGTGTTTATAATGGAACACATGGCTGATTTGTTGTAAGGATGTGTTCTGCTGGGTGTGCTTGCTTCAACACCCGGGTTCCCGCTCGCCGGCAAATGTCAATGTATAATTGCGGAACTTAAACTCTCGGTTACAATTCAAATATAATTCAATTTGGCGGACCCCATGTGAATCAACAAAGTGCGAGTGTGTAAGAGGAAAAAAAAGCGAGAGTGTGACAGCGAGGATTAAAGTGTGGCTGATAAGTGAATCATTTAATCCCTGGCTTAGAGACAGCTGGTTCGACAGAGAGCTGAGACACAACTCCTTTCTGCGGAGGAGAGAAAAGGAGAGAGAGACAGAGAGAGTGAGTGAGTGAAGGAGGAGGAAGAGGATGGAGTGGAGAGAGAGGAGGGAGAGCTTTAAAATTGGTTCCTCTCCCTCTCTCTTAGATCTTCAACACTAAGTGACCTGGACATTGCTGGTTAATGGAAGCTACCATTTCCTTGGTCCTGTTAAATACGGAGCAGCGGGGGACTGGAGGACGGAGGGATGGATGGACAGCCGGTAATAGAGGGAATTGATCTGAGAGTTAACCCACTTGCTGGAAGTAACTGGCAAAGACGCCGTCGTGACATAATGTATGTAATGACTCCAGCTGTGCACATGGGGCAGAGGGACCTATCATTTGAATCCATAGACTTCATGGGAGGATGGCTGACTTGCATTCACTTCCAGTCACTCCAGTAGTAGTTAATGCTGGGACGAGTCACAATAACTATTATCATCACTGTAAATGGTATATTTGGATATTTTTTATCTCAGCAAGATTAAGCCCTTCACAGCCCCTTTCATTATATCACACTTTCACACAGTGTTAGTGATCAAGCTGCTCTGCAATGCACTGCTCTGCTGTCAGGGTTCAGCAGCTTGTTCCAGAAAACCTCGGCCCGACACCTGTGCCACATCAGCCAACAGCCTCTCAGTTGTAGGAGACTGCGTCCAGCTCTGGTTCAATGATGCCAGCTGTAGTAATACAGTATATGTTGTATTGGGAGACTTGCTGAACTGAAGGACAGTTTTGAAAAAGTGAAACTAAAGCTGAGATCCATAGTTATAAGTGTTTTTGTCAAAACGGCACAAAAGCAACGACAAAGGGGAATGTTTTTGCATTCTAAGTCGGTAGTCGTGACCGATAAGAACCAATTAGGAAGTGAAGGCTGGTGACTGCATCATCTGTTTGCTCGTCCAGACTATAAAGCAGCCCTGAAGTTTCCAAACTACAACGAGAACAGTAGCCTTCTCCAAAACTGTGCAGTAAACCTAACAATACTGACTCATTTTAATACTGAAACATGGAGTGTGTGGATGTAGCCTACGAGGAAACAGAAGCACAAGAGGCGAAGCCAGGCTCCATCACGTGTCCACGTTACTGACCCAACTCAGGGGGAAACCATGTGCGATATTAAATGTGTTGATTCTAGGAGTAAATGATGACTATACGAGCACCGTAAAAATAAACTTTTTTAAAAACCTTCCATAAAGTCAGTTCCCTCTGCGCGCCAGGAGTCATAACATGTTTCCATGAAGCGGAGCTTTAGTGGTTTTATTGGAAAACCTGAGGTCTGGACTTTTTCCTCCTTTACAATTTGACATCAAAATAAAAAAAAGCTTTGGCCATTGAGATTTTTACTTCGAAAACATGGTATCCTGTTTCTGCGTGTCCCTCTTTGCCCTCGCTAACGTCATCACATCTGTGTTGGTTTAAAAGAGCAAGATGGAAAGCATTGGGCATATTCCACTGAGGTCCAGTAACAGTTAAAAAATAAGTGTAGTCGACAAAGTGAAATCAATTGCATTTGTAAAAAACCTTGAACAATTTGCATACTACAGTGCAATAATGGCTAGAAATAGAAGTTAGGATGTCAAATCCATAGTTTTTAGAGTCCGGGCTTGTGTGGGTTTATAAATTGTTCTTGAAAGGTTGGAGCACATCACTCACACTGCGAAGGTGTCAGTCTATCCACAGCTGTCAGAGGGCTGTGAACTTCTGAAGAATATTGGACAAAATTATCCACCAAATAGCATATTTTATTCAGCTCCGGAGGGTATTCAAACAGAGTGCACGCAGTGAGGAAATAAGTCAACCTCGGTTTAAAGATAAACAAACTGATGGCTTTTGAAGCCAATTAGGCCTTGTCCCTGTAACTGAAGTTTATTTTAACAAGCAGAAGATTCTATGGCCCCCACTCAGTTGGGGGGGAGAGAGGGAGGTAGCCCCCCAAACCCTCTTTGAAGTTCTCCTCTCTGTGGGCGGTAGTGTGGCATGGCACCGAGTCAAGGCCCACAAACACATGGATTGAATAACGCCAGCCCAGTGTCCCCGTTGTGGCATTCATCCCACATGCCACAGCAAAGAGGAAGTATTCACAGTCACACACATACAGATACTGTCGTACACACACACACACACAAACAAACACACACACACACACACACACACGAAGGACTGCGCAACTATCCGGAGAAAAGCTCTATTGACTTTAATTCTTTATGGAGCAGAACCTTGACCTAAAAAAACATCACATCTTAACCTTCACCTCAACCAGGACCTCAGAAAATACCACTTTGCCTCATTAAGACCAAGGTAACGTCCCCATAAGGTTTCTGTGTGTTTGCTGGAAATACTCCTAGAGAGACAACAGAAATGAGCACAAACACACAAACACACACGCTTGTTTGCGTGACAGATCTGCTCAACTACCGCACACGACATCCTCTGCCAGGACTAATCTCTTACTTCTAAGTGTGCACTCTGAGAGCGTGACTCTGCGATTTGATTTTAGTGTTCACAATGTTTTATGTGTGACAGTCAAAATAAATCCAGTGAATTAAGTTAAACGTGTTGTATTCTTTATTTAGCTTCACTCGTGGATTTATTGGCTCGTATTGCATTAAAGTGAAGTTATGAGAGATGGTATCTCTGTCGGCTCCGACTTCAGATAAGCGGAGGGAATTTATACAAGTATAAATACACACACACGGTAAATATATGAGGGTATTTATGGATCTTGTATGTAATTTATAGGCCCAATGGTTAAGCTATGAGGCAAGTACATGACAACGCGCACTGAGAACTGGTGACAACTGGTCTGAAGCCAGCAGATGCACGCTACACACATTTCCTGTCATGTTAGAATCTGGTGACCATGGTTTTGATTAGAGTGCCGTTTCCCATGTTTTTATAATAAAACCATAAACTTTAAAGAGATGTTTTCAAAATAAATGCACATATTTTCTAAATGGTAGAATCAGGCTCTAGTTTAGCGGGTTGACTGACCCAACCCAAAGCTCGTGGAACTAGTTTAATGCTCAATGATACACGGGGTACAAATGCATCTAGCTAGAATGTGCTCAAAGTAGAGTTTGTTCCTCCTGAACTCTTTTTCAGGCTGCACCCAGAGACATTGTCACCATGAAGACAACATGCAGCATTGTGCATGTGTGTTTTCTGTTTGTCTATGTGCTACATCACATGTGCTGCTTGGTCTGAAGAGACAACCTTGTTACCCGTCAGACAAACTTCTCATCCCTGCAAGGCTGCAAACTTGAGTTTGTTTATTGTAACACGGCTCCAAGCTGTGAAAGGTACAACACACACGACTTGGTGATGACCAGCTCTTGTGACACTGAAGAACTATCTGAGAAAAGAGGAGCAGTTCCAGAAGGGGAGAAAAGAGGTGGTGTGTGTGTCTGTGTGTGTGTGTGTGTGTGCATGTGTGTGTGTGTGTGTTCGCACGCTGCACCTGCAGAAAGACATGAGCTGTCTGGATGTGTGTGGTTTCATTAGGGAAAAGAAGCTGAGAGGAAGTGTGCTGGACCTACAGCAATGAAAGTGCTGCATAGAAATGACATGCCCGCAGTGGATCAGCTGGTTCCTCCACAGCCAGACACTGGGACTCTGCAGCAGGGAGCTCGTTCAACACCAAAGTGGAACTTCAAGGCTGAAACACAGAGAGTTGAATTGGACAAAATGAGGTGCAGGGGGAGCCTGCTTGCTTTGCAATTTGACACGACTGCAGCCTGGAAATGGGGTCAAGGTTCAAACTCTCTGCAAAACTTCTCCGCAGCTCCGCACTCAGACAGCCGGCGTGGTCGCGTGTTTTATCACAGATTTATTTCATGGGCTGTATATTTCTCTCCTATGACTTCATTCCTGGTGCACACATCCCTTCTTGTGCTGCATGTCAAGCTGAGGATGTGTGTGTCTGTTTTTCAACTCATCTCCTGTGGATAACGCTGTGAAGCTACAAGGCAGTAAGATACTTTATGGGCAGAGCGGAGCCCAGCTGCATAGCTAAGACTGAAACTGTATACCGAGACATTTCCAGCCAGTTACTGGGAGAGAAATAAGAGTAGAGCTCATCTTACATTCACGACAGTCAGGCGGCCAAGGACAAAAAATCATTTGAGCTCAATTACAGTTGTTTTAAAATGGTTGTAGAGGGTAAAACAACATGTTTACAGGGGAAATAATATGTTTACAGTCTTGCAGTTATGTGCAAACACAACAGAGAAGATATATGGTTAGAAACACCAGAGATTTGAGTTCATGTGCTTCCAATCCCTGTTAAATAAGTTCTGGCCTTATCCAAGTACAAAGGTGACATATGACGCTTCTTTCCTCTAGTGTGCTACATAAGTTATTTGTGAATGTAGAAAGGTCTGCAAAGGTAAATAGCCCGAAGTCTGGAGTATAGGAAGCAGCTCGCCCACACAGAAAACTCCTGAGACACCTGGAGAGTAAACTCAGCCGATACTTCAAATGTACTTCATATTTGCATAATGGTTTCTACCGGCTAGTCTGGCACGCCCACTAACAAAACCAGGTAAAACAGGAGCTGAGGCAGAGATTTCCTTCATGTGATGGAAGCGTTCGACCAATCACAACGAAGTGGACCAGCTGGCCAATCAGAGGAGGGTTACTTTAATGAAAGAGGTGCCTTAAAGAGAAAGAGGCGTTTCAATTCATACTGATTTGGCACTTTACAGATATTTTTCCTTGCAAAGACATTTCTGCTGATTCACTTGTACAAAATCCACAAAACACCTGTTTCCCTGCACAGTAAAAGTCATTCAAGCTCACACACATACACCAAATCAACTCAAGCATAAAAGACCAACTCACAAAGCCAAAGCCACAAAACATTCATAAGCCAAATCTGCTTGACAACATAACACAAAGGATCAACAAAAATAAAGATTCACTCCGAGCCGGTTTTCATGGGGTAACAGACAGAGAGAGAGTGGGAGATAAAGGAGAGAGAGAACCCTACAGTCATGGAAAATAACGAATGTTTGTATTATCATGCTGCCTCAATCTGATAAAAACGACTTGGTAGGTGTGGGGGAGAAGCCGAAGAAGTCCAAGACGAATAATTGAGTGTGTGGAGCTACAGGGTTTGTGTTTACTTCAGCAGTACTTCAAACAATAGAGCAGCTTTGAGTTAGCACAGTAGCAAGGAATATCTGCAGTGATATAAAAATACAACTTCATACACACAACTGCATTAAAAACTGAAATCCAGTTCAGAGACTCCACATACAGACAAGACCTTTAAGTAAACTTAGAAATACAGGGTGTATAATGGTGTCTTTGAAAGGATTGGGCAATTAGGCAAATAATGGTCTAAGGGGAAGAAATAAACTTTAAAAAAGTTGGTAACTTACTTTTTAACGTAATTTTATGTCAACATACAGGTTTCAGCCTCTCAGAGTACATCATTTGCAGTACTCCTTTATTTTGGGCCATTAAGTGGGAATTTAGAAGTTGTATTATTTGGTTTAGACGATGTCACGAGGACACTGCTCCTGAGTATCTAACACATGCTCACATCTGTCGGTCTCATCACGTCTGCTGCAGAGCTCCACAGACCACGGTGAACTACTCTTCAACCCTGCACCTGTATTGATGACTGAGGGTCTCAGCAACCGTGCATCACTGCCAAGCTGTCTGATCTGAGGATTTGTTCTGCAGCTACAAGGTAAAAAAATCAAGGTCAGCATCAGAAGACGAATCAATAGACACTCCTTGGTTGTGTTAAACACCTCGGACGTCTTTTGAATTCACGTGAAAATACTGTGAACTGAAGTAAAGGTTGATTTTCAATGCATCACCGATATGGTTTGATTTTCTTTTAAATGATCATAGTCATAAAAGACATCTTCCACTGTCATTTCAAAGCACGGTAACTTTTTTTTAACTTTTAATTACTTGCAAGTTGTGTGTATATAAAAAAAGCATGTACCGCTGTGACACTCGCTCGAGGGTTTGTCATCATCAACATCTCCAGCTCCCGGTGGAAAGTCGTAAAGTGAAAGTTGTATTGCGGAAATATTTTATCTTCCCATGACCCAGTTTACACACTGTACCGCTTTTATCCTGCTTTGATTCCCCGTTCAAAATGTAAATTCCATTTGGGCTGCTGGAAAAAAAAATAAGAAAAACACAGATTCTACTACAAGGAATCAGCAGACGCTCAAAAACTCATCAGTGAGACAATCCAGAATATTGAATGAATCCAAATCACAACAAAAGAAGTAATATATTGTAACCTGAATCAAATCAAATTCACATTTGCATAGTCCGGTTTTAGTCATTTTTAAGGATCATGAAGAATAAAGTGGAAGCAGCTCTTTCAGGAGCAGTTAATTGAACTTGGTTAACCTAAATGGATCGAGGAGCAGAGTGGCTGTGACAATCATTTCATAACTTTGCAGGAATCTCCCCTCCTCCATCCGAAAAGGATCTCATCACTGTGAATTAAGATAATATGACAGCAGACGGTCAAGGTGAGACGACTGTTTAGTTAGCAGCTCGTGTTTGAGGAGCACATTGAACTTCCATATTTAGTCAAGATGCCTTATACATCTTAAAATTGCCCTGCTAATGAAATGTACTATATAAATAAAGCATTACTGTCCAATTCCAGTCTTGATATCAATTTAGTAACACATTTTTTCCCCCATGTCTGCTGGCTACCTGCCACAAATCCCCTCTGCTGTGTAAATCGTGAACTTTAATCTAATTTCTTTCTCAATCAGGCTGAGTTTACTGTGTGATCACTGAATCTTTTGTGGAGGGTATGTAATTAGTTTAATTGTCACATGTTGTGTCTCCCATGGGCTGGAAAGAGAGAGAGAGAGAGAAATAACACACTGGGGATACATAATTAGCCAATGAATAATAACTGAGCTAATAGGCACCTCAAGAAACAATCTTTAACATAACAGTCACTCTCCAAATTACTGTGGCTGTGTTTGAGGCTGTGGGACAAAATGATTCAGCTCTCGGTAGCCACGACTGATTTTTATGCCTTAATGCTTATTGCATCCAATCTTTTATTATGATGCTGTAAACACACCACTCACAGACACTGGCCACCACTCAATGCCTTCCAGTTGTGCAGTTTGTCTCTCAGTCTGTCTCGCTTCCTCTTTCTTCACGTTACTCAGACACATAAACTAATGTGTCCTCATTTCGGGAGCGTATAGTAATGGACGTTGATTTTTGGGGTTTCCTTCAGTTCACTTGGAGGGCCCCTGGATTATTTTAACTTCAACGTGCGAGCAGCACAACTCCAGAAACCACCATAATTACAAGATCTGGTCAGGTCTATGAATAGCGTTGGCAACCAAAACCTTGATCTGGTCCATGACTACAGGGGGACGAGATGCCTCGGTTAAAATAGAAAGGCCACATGGAGATGATTTGGGGTTTTCTACACAGGGAGCTCGCTTCAAAACCACAGTATACCAGTAAGCCATGCAGCCAATAACAGCCTATGGGAGACGGCAAGGATCAAACACAGCTGAGGAAAATACCTCAGCACTTCTCCAATACACACCCACTGTGATAAATAGTACAAAAACTCTGAATAAAATAAAACTCTGAGGGAGGCAGATATCTGCAAACGTACTGCGTTGGTGATATTTATGAAGCCATGCATATGTATGGGTCGGTTTTTATAAATCCTACTCATTGTGAAACTAGGCACATTCGCACAAACCTGATTTCCACTCCCCCAGTTAGCCATAGATGAATGTACATGGCTTCCAGCTATTGTTTGCATATAGAATTCCCCAATCTGCTGCTTTGGTCTCCCACTATAATATATTTTAACAAAATTGCAGTGGCACTAAGTCTTCAGTCAGCACCAGAGCAGTAATCTCTATATGGGGCGTTATAAGACCCATAGGGGCAGTATTTTCATGATTGGGGGCAATGATTAGCACAAGCTGCCCTCCAACAGTTTGGTTTTTCTGGACCCATTTGCTTTTGCCCATTTGTGTGGTATTTCGGTGCCAAGCACGGCAGCACAGGCAGCAGAGGTGGAAGCAGAGGTGAGAGCAGGTGGTGGGTTCATTCAAATGAGAGGGAGCAAATCAAAATGTCACTTTTCATGGAAAATAAGTCTCAGGTGTAGAAGTGGTTGCACAAAATCACAAAACTCACATCCAGATCCAGAGCGAGGTAATTTCATATCCACGTAACAATATACATATATTATCTTTGTGTGTGTTTTCAGTGAGTTATATATTTGTATAGTAAATTGTGTCTAATTTCTCAAAAAGACAACAGCATAGTATTTGGGGTGTATATATATGGGCCATCAGCCATCCTGTTCTCTAAATATCTGCATCAGCCACTGGAAAATCAATACATCATTACTATGAATAACATAATAATTTAAATGACCCTTATTTCCCACAGAAGTTACTCTACAGCTGCTTTCAGTTCATTAAAGCCCTGCAGCCATCTGAAGACAGCAGGTATGTTGCAGAGCCATTATGGACCACCACTCACTTTGATTAAATCACATGCAAATTACATCAGGCTGCTATAGAATAACCATACATCTACATCTGCAGTGACAATATTTCATCCTAGTCGACACCGGAAAATGTAAGAAAGGTAAAGATTTCTAGCATTGATATTAAAATAGAATTTTGGGCTTTACAACAAAAGGACACAGATTAAATCTAAATAAATGGATTTTATTGAAACCACGAGGAAACAGGCCAGCCTCCAATAAACCAAACAAAGAAGAAGACAGGGAAAACAGAAGCTCTCAGAATAAAACTGGTTTGAATCTTAGAAGCAGAGTTTAAAGAGTTTGAAATGCTTGAACTTGCTTGATCTAAAATACTCAAACCGCTTCAAATTGCATTGAGGGTAAGTGGCCAGTATTTATTTTCCTATCTATTCTGTACTACTCTCGATTCAAGAGTGAGAAACATCTACAGACAATCGATTTCTGTATTCTTGCTATCAAACTTTAACTCAGAACTAGTGTGTTGTCATTGTCTGCAACAGTCATGCAGCAGCCCAGCAGCTGCCACACATCAGTCCCACACCACCAAGCCACAGCGCCACCAATGAGATGTCCGGACTCCTCGGATCCTTGTGGAATTGGTTTCTGAGGAACTCATAAACTTTGCAGTGTCGCTGACAGTCTTCTCAGAAAACTTGCACATCTCTGGAGAACTTTTAGGCCTAACAAGGCTTCTCGTGACAGATTGGACAGGAGTGGATTGGGGGTTTCCCGTCTTCCCAAGAAGCCGAGAATGTGCTATATGGTATATTCCAAGCTGAACACGGGCTCTCTGTCAATCTCTGTGTGCAAGTCTTCTCACACATGACATTGTTCCTGAAATAATCTTGTTGTCCTCGATACGAGTCCCACGACACTTTGCTACAGACGGTGGGTCACGATGCTTAATGGAAGTGGAACAGCAGCTCTCAAAGTCTCCCAATGATCCAGGCTGAGAGTGTAACCACAGATTTATGGTGAGTAGAATCTACAGTGTTTTTTCTGACATGGTTACACATTTCTGCATCACCTATGCAACTAGTATTATAACAACCAATCAATCAATTCAACCACCAATAGACAGACATAAGCTGTTTCCAGACATGAAATACAAAAACTTGATATCTTACATGTTTCTTTAACATATGAAGAGTGACACCGGAGATTGTCTGCGTCAGACATGTTCACAACAACAGCAACAGCTCTGAAACCATTCAGACGAAGGGTGGCGTCTTGGTAGAACATGCATGAGGTCGGCCATGATGTATATATCCCGCTGAGGAAAATAGTGTTTTAGTTTACTGCACATTGACGCCAGCATCTGCCCTCATCATTAAAAGCTCTCGATTGCTGTTGTGTTTCAATGTTGACATCTTTGTCATCGCCTTCTCCAAGATATTTACATTTTTCCTGTTTCGATATGAAGAATAGGCTCACTCTGATTATTTGGGGGTCTTTTCCACTAAAGGGCTTTCAGGAAAAGTTGTGGAAAAGGTCTGGACTTTGGTGCATGTCTGAAAGCACCTAGAGAAATACTTCTGATTCCATTTTTCTTTGGGGGAAGAAGTGTGTTCAATTATCACAAGTCCTCTTCTCGTGCACATCAGTCAGGTTCCTGCAGTAATCCCTCCATCATACTTTCCCTTGACTGTCACTGCTTCCAGTTCTCTCTTTGAGCCCCCTCTATCGCTGGTCCTCGGGGCGTAATCAGCAGAACCCTGATGTGTGGTAGAAAGCCTCCAACGATAAGTGCAGGAAGGAAATGGAAGGAGACAGTAAGTGAAGAAGAGACAAAGGGGACTGAATCCTATGCTGGTGAAATGTACCCACATTTCAATCACTGTACTAATGAGTGCAGTGGTAAAGTTGGTAGCCAGACTGTGTTTTATTAGAAACAGGGCTTGCAACTTAAATGATCTCACCATTATATACTTCAGATCAAAAAGTGAATTATTAAAATGAACATTTTCCAGCTTGCAGACCCGACTAAACGCTGCTGAACCATTATTGGTTGGAGGATTATGGAGGAGGGAGAATGGTACTTGAAGAAAATGAGTTGGGATTCAAACCGAGTGGTTACTGGATGTTCTTCCGACGGTATTTAAAAAATTCGGGCTTTCTTTTGTTACTGAATGCTATTTGAGTTCTTGTTGTGAATCTTAAGAATGGAGGCAGTACTTAAATGATCAAGCTAATTACTCAACATATTTGTGAAGCCCTCTCGACATTTTCCCTCTTGAATCATGGCTGTCTTCAACCTCAACATTCTTAATCGCAAGAGTTAGATAAAAGATGTCTGAATTTCTCTCTACATTTCTATCTGAAATGAGAAAGATCTGTATCAGGATCAGCCCCAAATACCAACATCAGTCAGGCTCTAGTGAATAGCATGGAATTGATAATAAGAAGTCACCCCATTGTTTTATAGTCACTAAAAGGCTCCTGGGCCTCATTAACAGCATATCTAACCCTAACCCTAATGTTTTGTGTAAGACTGCTTCTTGTCTTTTTGTTTGAGTTAATTTTTTTGTTTTTGTTGTTAATGCAATTCCAGGACCTGATAGGAACTCATCATTTTGGATTTGGAGCAGTGGGGGGAAGGCAGTGAGTGGTGGCGGTATGAGAGCAGCAGACGGGGGAGCGCCTGCCGCTCCGGAGGAATTGATGCCAGATGGTGTTTCCATTGAAGAAATTAAACCGCAAAATGAAGACGAGAAAGGGACTGGTGGGGTGTAGTTGTCCTTTCAGAAACAAACACGCACACACACACACACACACACTATTGCAGAGTCTTAAGGTTTTGGGCTCATTACTCAAATGTGTAACGGCTGTGTTTCTTTAATGAACAAATCTCCACAGGTGGCTGAATATACGGCATTGTAGGTAATTTATCAGCTGCTAATCTGCTGAGCTCCCTCTTGCTTATCCAAGGGAAAGCCCTGACTGTTTAGCTGAGTAGATCCTCTGGGAAAACAGCACGTTAAAAAAAAACTCCTGATATGATGAGTAGAAAAAACACAGGGCGTATTTACATCTTAATTGTTGGGAATCCGTTCCCTCGACTGCTGCTGTGCAGGGGTTGATCAAGACAGAGAGCAGAGAGGCTATAAAACGAATGCTTTAGATCTGTACTGGGTTGTGTAGTTCAGATACTTAAAGGACTTTGTGGGTTTGTTGTGAAGACACACGCCGTATATAAGGTTCACAATCGTAACCAAAAGCAAAGTGATGGAGTGTCATGGCTCTGAAGTGTTATGGGTCCAGATGGGAGCAGTGATAGGGATGAGAAGATTGTTTTGTGGTGCTAGGTCTTTTGTTTTGTCACGATTTTTATGCTGAGTGAATAGCGAATATGATTAGACTCACACTCACACACATTTATCCACTGTGGAGAAAGAATGATGTGTACAATCAGCTGATCCTATCGGTGCTTCACGGCCTGTACAGTGGCGCAGAATGATGCTCCCTGTGTGTCCTCTGGCTCCCCAGTGACGGGAAATCAGTCACCGGCCAACTAATCATCATCGGCGCTGCCTGCACGCCTACTCTCGTTCTGTCTTTTCATGATGAACTATAGGAGCTGCAGTTACGTTATATTGTTGAGATAAACTGCCCTTGCTATCGGGGATCACACAGAGGAATCTTTTTTTTTGCCTTGAATACAGGAGGGGAACTTTTTGTGATGGATGTCTAAAATACATTTCACCCTTTATCAGGTATATCCCCTCCTTAAAGATACTGTCCAATGCCAGACACTGTTGCCCTAACACTAACCCATAGGCCCAAACAACTGCACTCTAAATCTTCAAGTTAACTTACAAGGATATAATCCAAAAATCACAGATGCATAATCCCTCCAGTTGAGCAAATCTGTGCACAAACAGAATTTGCTCATATGCTGCAGTGAGGTCGACTTCATAAATACTTACCTTCACAGGGCTTTTCAACATTTAGTATGAATCTAATTTTAGTGGGATTCATACGAATATGGACTTAACTTTTGCCATCTGTCCCTCAATCTCCAGAGAAAGGCAGGGACATATGGCCTCTGAAGAGCAGACAGGAAGACACCCACTCCCTCGAGGTTCAAGAGCCTCTACAAAGAGAGATTATTCCTGCTCCCTCTCCTGGGAGAAGAAGAAAGAGTCTGTACTCTGACTACTTTTTTGGCAGCCCCCAAAAAGCTTGGGAATATAAGACCTGTCCTGGACCTGCAGGAGTAGTGCAAAGATCATTCTGAGTGCTTACTCATAGGAGGTGATCAAGCTGGGTGACTGGTACAAAATGATGAACTTGAAAGGCACTTTCATGTCTTTGTGGTTTGTGGGCACAGGAAGTTCAAACATTTACCACCTGGGGTGGACTTAGGGAATAGAGCTAGTTACCCTACAGACACTCTATCGAAGATCTTTCAAAGTGTGTCATCACAGAGAGAATCATACTGGGGTTCAAGAAAAATCATTCTGTGTAGACGACCTTGTTATTGATAACCGATACATTACGGCTAATGGATCTATACAGAGGCAGACGCAGCTAGTGAACCTGGTGTGAGTTTGCTTTGTGTGCAGAACGGGAAATGTTATTGAAAGCATATAAGCAATATACTGTATGTGCGAGTTCTCAGTGAAGAGTTTTTCACTTTGCATTGTACAAAGTTTCTTAAATTCTACACACACGCTGCTTTTACAGGATTTATAGATATATTGACTTCAACGACTCTTGAGGTAGCCAGTGAGTGTTAGTTTCTGTGTGTGGGGACCGGCACCAATAGACGAACAGAAGCTAGTGCCCGTCTAGATAACAAATGTGGACATTCTCAGGTGTGTATCCAACCCTGGGCTGCCAGTGTTGCTATTGCATTTACCGCCACATGAACTCGAGCAAGGCATGAAAACAAGAGTAATGGCCCTCAGACTGCAGCCTGCACAGAGGCTCCAGGACCACTTTGGACTGTGTGTGTCATATACAGCTCTATCTAAAGAAAACGCAGGAAAGCTTCCACCTTGTGTATTATTTTCTCTGTCTCAGTAAATGGGAAGGAGATTGCTGCTTTCACCTCAGCTCTTCATCTACAGACTCAGCTGTGTTTGTTGTGTCAGAGGTCGCGCACAAGATTTGTACTTATTGTGTACTGTCCTATTCGAAACTATCCAAGACAGTAATTATTCTTTACAGAGAGAAAAACTGCTATACAACCACTCAGAGACGGCCCCTTTCCCATCTTCCATGCATTGCATCGGCCTTGAGAGCTCCACTGGTAGGACTCAGGGCGCTCATGGTCCTCCACTACACTAATTCCCACTTCAGGTTATTCTAGAGGGGAGAAGTCCTCCACTTCTCCTCCACTCTTACGTCCGCCCCCGCCTTCCTTGTCTCCTTAACCCAAAACTGTTCTAATGGGTGTTGCAAGGCTAGGAGCTGGTGAAGATACACTTTAATGATATAAATCCTCAATTTCACATTCTCAATTTTTGGCCTCTCTAATCTGCTAGGTTATCTGTGTTCCACATCACAAGCGATAAGTGCAACTAAGTGAAACCTAGAGAAAGAGAAGGAGCCTTACAGACCTGCACGAAAAACAAGTACTGCCATAGTTTTCCACTTTCTGTCCATGTATTTTTTTTAAATCGATTCCAGAAAGGTCAGACGAAGCTGGAAAACGCACATTGTGGTCAGTGCTCAGAGGCAGCAGCATACTTTCAAACTGCAACCTGACAATATAACAAGACAAAGAAATCTGAAGTCTGAATGTGGGAGGACTATTCTATTGACTTAGTGTCCTGTATTAAAGGATTTGGTTGTTTGTGGCCAAAGCTACACAGGGACTGAATATAGTTCCTGACGAAAACACTGCCGGATGACAATGACCTTTTGGAAAATCCACAAAAAGATTGATTCAGAGCTGATGTGCAACGGACCATGTCCTGATGTCAGGGCTGTTGGCATTCACTCCTGCACCAAGTCTGGCTCTTTCACACTCACTGAAAATAGCGATAATCTATGCTTAGTGGGCTTACTGTGTGTGTGTTTGCCGTGTTTAACTCATGGATCTCTAGATTATGAAACTCAAGCACAAATTTGGGTAACCTACATACATCGCATTTGAGTCTTGTCTCTCCCCCCCATGCATTCTTAGCTGGATTATAGATACTGGCCATTCAAGCTACCAATCAAAGTGTCTGGGACTTAAACAAAAAATAAAGCCCCAGCAAATTCAAGCCGGAATTAAAATCCCTAAAGCAAAGAATCAGTAAGATCGTAGAAACTGACCCATTTTAATGCTCTCGTTCTCGTCTTTGTTAAACAACTTAATCCCCGAACGCAGGTTTTAAGAAGAGGAGTTGAAGCACTGGAAGGAAAGACAGAGGTTTGGATGAAGAGCAACTGAAACCTAACGTTGCTCAGAGGAGAAGATGATTAACTGCTTTTAGAAAACCGAGAATTTTAAGTTTTACGAAGACGATGCTGTCATATTCGCCTGCAACCCACACAAGGATTTTATCCCTTGATACAGCTGCTTGGAATTTTTTAAGTCTGGACTAATGTTCCTTTAGAACTGATAGAAGAACATAAAGATACATGAGACTCCCTCCTCGTGAGGAGCTCTGATGTGCCACATGATCAATGGGGACCAGTCATCAGCAGCGGCAGCTCAAATGGATCGGATGGTGGAGGTTGCCAGTTTTAATGAACGTGCAGCTCCAACCACAGAGACACCCTTATTATCACACGCAGTTATTTATGACAGGCCATGTTCTGAATTAGATTTTCTCTCAGAAGGAATCAGCATCCAATCCGCTCGATGCATTGTCCATCTTCCTCTCCAGCCCCGTGGAGCTGCAGAGCGGCGTTAACGTGCAGATCAAGTATTTGGAGGAGGCAGCACTTGCTCCTTCCCTGGACGCTCAGGAGGAGCAGAAGTAGGACAAGGGAGGATGCCAGCATCCACAGCCTGCACCCCTGGACCCACTGGCAGGTGGAGGAGGGGGGGGCAACTTGTGCATGAGTGGGTTATGGATGAGGGGAAGATGTGAAACTTACCACCCCGGTGTCCAGCTGCTCCGGGCTCATAGGAGGAGCCGCTCCGGTCCCAGGTAAAACCCACAGGATCTGCACCAGCAGCAGCAGCATCATCTCCGGAGACTTATTCCTCATCCACAGGGGACCCGCAGGAGGAGCCGCTGGAGGAGCCGTGGTCGCCCCTAAGACAGGTGGATCCTGCGGGGCTCACGCGCCGACCCCCGGCCGCTGCATCCACGGGCTCGACCCCACGCCGGTGCCACGGGTGAAGTGTCCCTCACACGTGAAGCACATTCACAGACAGCGCGTGGTCTCCTGCGCTGCTCACTTACAGCTGAGTCATGTTTACAGAGAGGTGAAGTGCGTGTTCTTCTTCTTCCTCAGCTTCTTCTGCTTGTTGAAGCGCGTGCGGCTTCCTCTGTCTCTCACTGAGCTTTGGGAAATGAGAACAGCTGCGCGCGAGCGAGGGGCACAGATCAGAGTCAAGGTAACCATAACAACACACTCCTTTTCCGGGGGTGGTTACCAAAGTAAAACACCTCAATGCTGCAACTTGAAGCCCTGTTTGACTCACATAGTCATCTTTTACTTTTGCATTCATAATAACATAACATCTTGCTGTTTATTAAGTATTATCTACACATAAACTTTCAATTTTGTGATGTTGTATTATATTTAGTTGGATGCTTCAAAATAAGATCACCTCTGACTACTCCTTTACTGTCTATTATGATGTTTTCTTTTTGAATGTATATTTTATTCTGTGTTAAATGCACCTAATTTAATCCAAAGGAGCGATACAAGTCTTTACCATTGCTGTTTGCCTCTTTTATTAAATCAAATAATTTCAACGTTCTTTTAATTAGATTTTTTGTTTTAATTTTCTTTTTATATTCTTTTGTGTATTGCCTTATGTTGCGATTACATTTTATAATGATGTTTTTTTATTACAGTAATGACAATATTTGTATCGAAGATTCAATCATAATCCAATCATAATCCTCCTAAGAAATGTAGCATCCCATGTGAGATTTATTCTGTTTTCTTAATTGTTGTAGCCTATGTAATAATATTGA
Organism: Pseudopleuronectes americanus; assembly: GCA_038501795.1. Classification (NCBI taxonomy): domain Eukaryota; kingdom Metazoa; phylum Chordata; class Actinopteri; order Pleuronectiformes; family Pleuronectidae; genus Pseudopleuronectes; species Pseudopleuronectes americanus. The sequence goes on along the minus strand of CM076733.1, from coordinate 14,129,404 downwards.
CATTCTGAGATGATCTGTGATTGGCATGAGGCCACAATCAACATCTTAAGGAAACAATGAATTAGTTAGTCCAATTAAAAAAAATGAATGCTTATTCAATTATATTATTATCAAATTAGTCTTGAAGTCAAAATTCTTTGTTGCAGTTGGTTTGACTTATGTTCAGGAATTTCTCACACCTTAGAAAAAGACTGACCAACATATACATTCAAACAGGTTAGATTTCCCATTATCTTTCCACGTACATAATGTGAAAAGAAACCGATGAAAAAACACGACTAGAAAAACTCATTTGACCTACACGATTATGCCCAGAAGCCTTTTAATTATCTCACAAAATGACTCTTAATATAAATCAGCCAATTTTCCATGTTGCCACATAAAGTGTACAGTTACATGCTTTTATTTTGAAGTCAGATTATGAAACTTGCCCTGTGGTGCTACTGGACTTTGTTTCTGACTTTATTAAATCAGCTGAGAGAGAATTTCAATTTGCCTTCAGGCGCCTTGTATTTAATGACCTTTAAAAAAGGATTCATGCAAAATTAATGAATAAAGAAACAACAGTCAATGTAAAAGAAAGTAATTAAACATGCTCACGTTGTTACAGTAGTGATTTAATGTAAAATGAAGCAGGAAAATAGTTGACACATTCATTATTAATAGCTGCTGACTAATGATATTAGTTTTGTGAGGATCATTTATTAATGTTTCCCTCAGAACAGTTTTCCTCAGTAGTTTTAGTGGAGTTCAGTTTCCATGAATGTAACTCACTCTCTGTCAGGCATGACCGCCGGGCCCAAGGTTAAACAAACATCCCTAAAATCCCCATTTAAAACAAATGGAGTCACTGGAAGCCTCCATGTTAATTGAAAGTGTAAAAGTTACGAGAACCCGACAACAAGCAATTACATTTTATTCTCTCCGTTCGCACACGTATAGGACACGGTGGGAGCTTAATGACAAACAAGACTCCTCAACTGAAGGAGCCAAGTTCAGGCCCCTAATATGGAAATGATCCGCCCTCACGAAAATGTCCTCTGCCAGACTGTGCATCCTTATGAGCTGTGTCGGCTCTGACCTGAGGATGACTCTGCACCGCTGCACCCGGGCCCTCCCTGTGGAAGGCGCACGCAAAAGAGCATTAGAATTTTAAACAGTAAAAAACATTATTGTTAGCACTGGTGAGATTCACGGTTAACTGCCCCCGCAACATCAAGGTGAATTATCCATTTAGATGCAGAATCATAATGCAGATGCACACACAGGGACACACACAAAGCTCCGTGTCCACCCACGTGGCAGCATCTTTACCATCCTGTGTCGGCTTTGATAGACAGCCTCCTTAACCCCACTGCACTGCCATTAATGATTCACAGCTCTCCGTTATTATGCCACCGCCTCATGACTCCACCGCAAAGAAATACATAATGAGTGCACGGGCACGAGCACCCACATGCACAAATTAATCTTATCCAGGTGATTTACTGCCGGGGCCATTACATTTCCATCTCCTATAGGTTTCTGGGTAATATTTAATAGCTGGATCATTATTTTTTTCTGACTGGCAGGTCGAGACGAGTTGTGCTACTCCATGTGGGTGTTTGTGGTAACGTCCAGGCCCAGAGGCAACAATGTGCCGGGGAAATACACATATCAGCAGAAGCGCGGTTCTTTCTCTGAAATGCAAACATTTATTTGTTTACCTCTCGTAACAATTTCGAGGTAAGATAAGCAGAAAATTACCTGTGAGGAAAAACAATGTTCTGCAGCTGAAGCAAATCTGTCAGCCCCAATTAATACAATTAATCGTTAATTTTATTAACACCTGCCAAACCATTCTGAGGTGTTTTATCATCAGTCCATCCACGTAGCAAAGCCCACATGTACTTCCCATTATTTATTCTGCTGATCCATCGCAGCATCATTCGTCACTGGTCCAGAAGAGAAAGGCATGAAAAATGAGTTTTTTTGTTCAGCAGCATTAACTCCTGCTGCCTCAGTGCTGAGGGCTGGAAACTTCTCGACTTCACTGTTGTCAATTTTTCATCGTTTAACGTGCTGGACGTCGTGTGCAGAACTTTTTATCCATGATGCAGAGTGAAGTTAGAAGAGTTGTGTTCATCCTACCTGGTTTATCTGCAATAACGAATTATAGTCAATACTTTCAATAAAAAGAAACTGAATTTGTTTTGTTTCTGATCACATATTTGGCTTCTTTAACCAGAGGATACTGAAGGCACACTGCCCCTCCTCCACTGACAGAGCATTGGTCTTCTGTTTATTCAATATTAACTTATAGAAATTAGGCCAAAATCGGCACTGCACTGAATATGCATGTATAAAGTAAAGATGATATAATGAACAGTTCACTAACAGATACAAAAAGGCGCCTGTGGAATCAGCAGGTATATTGTGGCGTCTGAATATTGCAGAGAACATCAGTCTCAGTCATTCACTTTTATATTAACAGGAGGTTAAACCATCAGTTTACCCGTGTGCTCATTTGACCTGCAGTGTTTCAACATCTCCAAATATTCTCCCTCAGAAACTCAGCTCATTGTCTTTGCTCAGATCGACGAGTTATGAGCAAACTCTGTGGACGTGAACCGAATGGAGTTTGTTGGCTGGAGTTGTAACACGGTTTAGTGTTTGTTCAGCACGATGTGGAGTTCACTGAAGACTTTGTGACATCGCTGAGGTTAGAATTCAGAATATCTTTCCACGCGTCTCTGAATAGTGATGTGGATGTGTTTGTGTAGCTTCTGTTCTCTGAGTCATTATCTTGCATCTTATTCTGCACAATCAGAGGAGAGCTGTCATGTCGTCCACCTTTGACCTTGATCATGACCAAACCGATACAAGTAGACTATACAAGGACTTGAACCAGCAACCGCTCTACACCAATGATCACAACTAAATGTTAAAACACAACCAAGCTGAAAGTGCACAACAAGGATGTTTAGTCATCTGTCACCTCGTGCAGCCAAACTGTGAAAACTGATTTTTTTCTTTTCCTCTCAGATTTGGCTGTAAGATTTGCAAACTGTTCCAAAAACCGATGGACTCGAACTGCAAAATGTGCCATTACCCTTTGGGGGAAATTAGTCATTACTGGGAGATTAAGATGTTTCCACTCAAAGTAGCACTGCCCACTGCTCAAAATAAGAAAACAAACACATATTGTAGAATACATCCAAAAGCTGCTTGGTTCTGTCGTTATAAGTGTTTATATTTTGTATTTTCAGTTTAACTAAATGAAAGGTAGTTGATGGAAAAATATCTTAGATCACATTAGTCAGTGTTACTGACATCGGGATAAAAGGAATGACACTAGCGGTAGTTTGGTAGGCAGTGGTAAGTGGTTTGAATCCCAAGAATTTGTGTTCTACACATGTTTATTTTTTTTCACCTACCATCCAGGTTAGTTTATTTGACTGTAGGCCTTAAAATTAATAAGCTGGATAGATAACGGGTGGAAGAACAAATTACATTTTCAGAAATCTTTTGTTAATATAATTTGTGATCATGCAGTTATTCATACAGAGGCATTAACCTCAAGTCTGTGTGAAAATATAGGAATTCATTAACATGTAATCTTTTTTGTTTTTTTCATGCAGGTAATTCAATTATAATCACAGTCCATAACTTAGCAGATAGAACTGTTACTGACAATTTTCCTCAAACACCTTCACAACATGCCTACAAAACATGGACTGTAACTGTGGTGTATAGAAACTCACAAGAGCAAACTACAAATTCAATATAATGCGTATGCATAAACCAAGGAAAGGACCCTCGAGCTTGTTCGCACCTCACATCTCCTGGCATAGATTACCATGTCAGTCATGTGTGAGCGTGTCTCCGGGTCAGAGCAGGGTTCAAACAATCGTTTTGTTTGTTTGTTTGTTTGTTTCTTATGTATTTATTCACACGGATGAGAGAACAGGATTTATAAAAAGGCTTCTCTCACACTGAACCTCAGAAAGCAAACTCCTTTTTCAACCTTTTCCAGAAACACTGCATCTTCTGTCACTTCCCTTAACATATTCTGTTGCTCTATTCACATTCACCCTTGTGAGGCAGAAAGAAAAAAAACATATTGCTCTTATAGAAAAGATTCAGTTTTGCTCCTGTCCTCTAGCAAACTTTACAAGTGCAGCACAGGGCAAAACAAAATCCTATTTATTCAGCCCCGGCGAGCGTTGGGCAGAATACAGAAAACACAGCAGAGGTCATTGGTCTGCGCTGGGTCAAGAGAAATCTGAATCTGGGAAAAACTGGAATGATCCCTGGAGACAAAATGCTTTATTTGAATTACAAAATATATACGTAGGAGGAAGTGATGGGGAAAAAACAGAAATAACTGGAAAGTGAGTGAATAGAAAATGAGCAAAAAGTGAGATGTAGAATCTCCGTTCAGGCGGTGCAGGGTCTTCTCCACCGATTGAGGGAAAGTTGAAGTCCCCACAGGATATGAAGAGATCTCCGAGGTGCAGAGTCTGACGCCAGCGTCAGGAAACAGAGTGGATGACGCCGGGTTAACTGAAGGGTGGATGTAGCCGACAGAGACAGAGTGTGAGAGCTGCTGAAAAACCGAAGTGTGTGGACGCAGCCTCACAGACCACAGGTCAACGTCAGAGCCGCAGGAACTTGCTAATCCTGTTCTGAATCTTATGAAAGCAGATAGTGGTGGCGATGGGATGTGGGTCTTCCTACTATGGCAAGCCGATTGAGCATTTATTCCATATCCTTGATATCAAGTTTCAGTCCCCTCCACTAGTTCGGTCATTGTCAGCACTAGTTGGACATTTTACTGAACTAGTTGAACAAAAAATCTTACGAGTCACTCTTTTTCAGCAACTAGTGACACTTTTGTTCAACTAGTTAAAACAGAAACCTTACTAGTAACACTTTACTGAACTAGTTGAAAAAAAAATCTTACTAGTCACTCTTTTTCAGCAACTAGTGGCACTTTTGTTCAACTAGTTAAAACAGAAACCTTACTAGTAACACTTTACTGAACTAGTTGAAAAAAATCTTACTAGTCACTCTTTTTCAGCAACTAGTGGCACTTTTTGTTTCCATCGAAGTCTGCTACTCGTCAGTGGGATGGAATGAATGAGGCTGGTTTAACTTTTTTATCTACTGGCCAGAGACTCCTTTATTTATTTGTGTGACCACTCGTTGTCTACTGTGAGTGAAGTAGCTCTGTTCAGACAGAAAAAGCAGAATTTATGTCAGGCGAGTGAAGTGCCTCTTCACCGTGTGGAGCACCGTACTCCTCTTAAAGTAAGGGCCTCTTCTAAAAGCCGCATTCGTCCATGAGATTGTTTCACATGTGTTATGTTGAGTGTACTGTCTGTGTGTGTGTGTCGTCCAACGACAACAAGGTTTCAGCTGCACTGAGCTGCTGTAGCTGCACCAACCTGATTAAGCATCATCTTCATTCCTAGCATCGGCACAGAGGCTATCAATTTAGATATTTATCTACTTCCCTGTCCCCTGCGTCCCCGAGTTTCCATTCAAGTCCTAGACGAGGGTCATTTTTTAAAATCTCCCCTTGTGGGATCGATAAAGATTATGTTATATTTTATAGCAGGAGAGCCTGACGGATTTTCTAATTACCCTAAAACCAAGAGACTTTGATTCATACCAGAGACGTTATCAGGACTCACAGAGAAACTCTGAATTAAAGAAAAAGTTCAACATTTTGAGACTTAAACTTCTGCACTGTCTTCCATAGAGTTAATTAAGAAGATCTATACGACCCTATACTCTATACTACTAACAGTTCACTGTGCTCTGTCCAAAGGTGACCACATCTCAAACTCACTGACAGGTTTCATCTCACTTCTGTAACACATATATATTTTCATGACAGCTCCTCAAAATTGTTTGCAACTACCTGGAATGTCAAATAAAGTTTTATGTAATCCGACCAGGAAAAAGCTGAAAAATCAAATAAGCAGATTTCCCAAATTATCAGAAAGTTAAATTACAATACCAAAGAATTCCAAAGTCACTCTTCATGTGTGCATGATGTCAATCCAGAGACGAGGAACAATGTGAGGCGTGTTTGTGGGAGGAACAGAACAGGTTCCCCTACTCGCCCTCCAGAGACAGTGTGTGTTACTGTCAGCGTAACGCCGGCTGCACCCCCACGCTTGCTCCCACCTTGTTACCGTGGCTGCGCTAATAGAAAACGTGCTCTGCGTTAAGAACCCGCTCCTCTCGTAGTAGGGACCCCAGCATGAGCCATCAGTGGGAGTCATCAATGATTTAGATCAACAGCACTCTCCCGGCTCCTTACTAGGATCCGCAGGTGCAATGGCACTATCATTCATCACCGAAACATTATCAATTCTCCTCCAGTTTCCAGGAGTGGCACTACAAGCGGCGCTCCTTCACGCCTCTCCCACACTCGCGCCGCTTCCCTAATAATGTGCAACATGCTTTTATCAATCAGACTCACTGCCTGGTAAACAAAAGAGCTGAGAGAGAACACAATTAATGAGCTACGATGAAAAGAGCTGTTCTTTTCCTAACAAGCCTTGTGGTCCTCGTCAGACTCCATAAGAAGCTGAAGACCAACAAGCTTTTTTCTTTCCAATTTTGCCTCTGTTTATTTATGGATGATAGACAGAATCAGGGAGAAACATGCAAAGACAAGAAAATAAATTACAAATGACAACATCTTTGATTGTTTTTCTACAGGAAGCAGCTGGAATGTTTCGCCTCATGTGAGGAGTTACACTGCTGGACCATTAATAATAACCCTGAAGAGTCATTTTTTTCATTTCAATCATTTAGCCCCACACTGCATTCATGAAATGGGATTTTTCTGTGGTAGAACACATGTTGATTTGCTAGTTGCTATGTATAGTATGTAACGGCAATTTGCATTAATCTGCACTTCCTGTCACTATGGCTACGTGGCTTCAAGGAAAATGAGGTCAATTTGATTCACGTCAACAATGTGTTTTTGAGCTGTAGAAAAAACACAAAAACCTAAAATACACCACTGTTTGATGAAATACATGAATGCTGGATTAGAAATAACATTTAAAACAATAAAAATCTATATTTATGGGTTGAATATGGCTCATCACGCCACTTAGAGTTTCAAACCATGTTGGACCATGCAGAATCAATACTTATATGGAGGAAAAAATGTTTGGGACGTCTAATCTATGCATTGCTGAATTAGGGAGATGCACTTCAGCCAAAACTTAGGGGTGAAGTCTCACTTTAATATCACCTACGTTGATTGTGTCCTCAACTGGTGGAAACAAACATATTTTAGGTAAATTTGAAATAACATTTTTGACTTAAGTAAGCTTCCCTTTCCCCGTTTCAAACATCGGCATGAAGAAGTAGACCTAAGGTAAACAGTCCACCAGCTGTGGATGCAGAGGCTCCTGTGTGGCAGCAGAGATGAGCAGGATGCTGTGGTTCAGCCTGACTCTGTGGACCAGTGTGTCCAGGTAAATATTAGGATTCAGTTTGGCTGCTGAGGATACAGTTATAAGTTGTTTTGCCTTCAGAGCACGGTAAAAGGGTTCTGACTTTTTTAAATTAAACATGACTTGTTCTCTGAACACAGGTGGACGCCTTCAACTAGCTTCCCTGCTGTTCCATGAACTGAAACAGAGCCACGTTGGGTCAGAGGGGCTGATCCCCAGGGGGGCTGAGCAGGAGCATGCAAATGTTGTGTGATCATAGAACTAATGCTGCAGCGCGCGCACACACACACACACATTATTTAGCTTTCAAGACATGCATATTGATCACACAACATACTTCCATGGGTTGTTAGCGGCGACGGTACGATTACAAGCTTGATTAAATCAGTAGCTACAGGACAGCACAGCGTAATGATATTTGACATTGTGGATGAAAGAGGTCTGTAGTAAAAAAATTAAAAGATGACTGTCTGAAGTTTAACATCTACAGTCTCCTTCTTCTCTGGTCCCTGGAGTCTGAGTGAACGCCAGCAGGATTGGAATACTTAGCCGAGCCAGGTCAGGAGGTGACAGAGCTACAAGTTGCCGATATGCAACTTTCATCTCTCCATGTTAATGAGACTTTAGTTTAGTTCCAGTGTGGACCGGTGCCAGGCCGATCTTTTAGCCTTTATCTAACTAGGAAAGTTCCATTGATAAACAATATCTCTTCTGCCAGGGACTCCTTGTTATGATGTGCAGCAAATTATATATATATATAAAAAACTTTCATATATAAATACAAGCATGAACAGATATAATACAAATAAACATAATGAAAGACGGCGAGCATGAGAAAACACAAAACATGCAGAGAGTCAATAGCAAAATTAAGTTATGGAAAATATTAAGCACTTGTTTGTTACAAAGAATGACATTGATCGAGAAAAACTAATTGAACATTTTCAAAATGTTGTTGCTCTCTTTTTTTAATTTGCAAAGTAGACTAGTGCAATGTGAGAGCAGTGATTACCTTGACTGTGGTGGTCCACGTTATTCTAATTTTCGTGCCACGAACATAAAAACATCAGAGATCTCTCACTTGGCGTTTTGCATTGTTGTTGTTTTGTTTAGCAGCATATCGGACTAACATGCATAACGTTTTTACCATCCACATAGACCGTCAGACCCTGCAGAGAAATTTCATGGAATTAGATTTTGGTAGTTACATTATTATGACACATTGGAATGGACTGTAGAGGACTCTAAACTGTTCAGCACTTGCTTCTCTGTGTATATCTCAGGGTGGTCTATTAAACTTCATTTATTCAGTGTTACTAAGTGACAGCGCAGGGAAGGCTAGTTAGCATTATTTGCTCTCCTTTGGTCTGACAGTTCTGCGTCTGTGACAAATAAGCTGCCGCACCATGGGGGCTGCAGCAGAGCCATGCATCACAATGCGACCGTCTGGTCTCCTCGCCCTCCTTCTCCTCTATATTCTCCCTTCATCTGCTCATCGCACACACACTCGGCTATTCCATCCCCATGTCATTCCAGCAATTTGTATTTGTCAGGTGTAGGCCCCGCTGCGTCTCCCCTGCAAGACAAAAAAGAAAAAACACAAAGCACAGACAACAAGTGTTTAGCAAGTGGAGCCGTTCAGAGAAAAGATCAATCCTCCCTCATTTGCATGTGAAGCGAGTGCTACAAGGTGACGAGCTGTTCTCCGACCGAAGGAGCTCCGCTGCCCTGAGAAGTCCCCTAATGAACGCAAGTGATCATTACAGGAGCACAGGAGAAACCACTTTGAAGAGTGTTTAGGACACAGAAAGAAAAACAACACCCAGCGTCTAGTATTATTCTTGTAATAATAAGCACACAAATGATTACACGCTCCCCTAAAAGGGCTTGCTGATCATTTATCATGGCCGCTTGGTACATGACTCTCTACACTAAAGTGCTTTCTCACTTGCTTTGGAACCGACAGAATTAGGACATGGAAACACCCAGGGAGCCCAATTAAAGCTTCTAATATTAGAGAGTCACAGTAAAAACAATGGGGTTAACAGCTATTTGGATATCCAGCTTAATTATCCAGCCTGCAGTTTATTATAGGCAATACAGCAGTCGTGTTTGTACAGTGGCATGATTCTCTCTAACCCTGAAACATAATTCAGGTGCAGATTCGGTCAAATATTGCAAATTTAACCCTTCAAATTGTTTGTTAGCCTCCTTTAAGTTTTTCTTTAAGATTGGAAGAGAGACAATGTGACCCAATGAGAGAAACAACAGACCTAAATAGAGGGCTGGAAGGGAAGTGAACGTGCCAGAGATACTTTAGTGAGTGCCCACAACACATTGCCCATTACACCCTCAGAGGAGTTTACAATGCCAAATGTTTTGGCTCCTGCAGTGTTGCAGGATGTGTAAAAGCCTAAACACATCTTCTGGGAGTTTAGCGAATGCTGAGAAGTGTAAAAGACACTTGGAAGTTCTGACTGTACTAAACTGGCTGCCAGCGCCCTGCTACTGTACGTGGCATCCAAAATCTGTGAGAGTCGGAGCACTGACGCCCTCAGAGACTAAGAATAATACTGAACAATAAACCGCATCAAGACAGGATGATGGAGAAGCTTCCGTGTTGTGCTCATACAGTGAACGTGCTTAGTGACAATAGTCTGGTTCCCCAACACTGAAGCCAAAGCAGCTCAATGGCTGCGCTACTAGCAGTAAACAAATGTTTTCTAAAAGGTGGTGTCTGTCATTTTATCTAGTTCTTATCACATTGATTAAGTCCAAGAGCTCAAGCATGTATCAGCTGCCCAATCGATTCACCGATCGTGACTGTGCAGACTCTCCAAAGGACGTCATCAGCAAGTGGAGACACGTCATCCTTCTTGAACAGCCTGTGATAGCAGTCGTAGAGGGCATGTCCCTGTGGTAAGCTCCCTTGGCAACATTTTAATCAATAAATCCGATAATTACAGTCACTACTCATACATTTATATCTCATGTCTTTGCATTTCTGATGTGCTAGATACATAATATATACGAATTGGGAACATCGTGTGGAGAAATATTGAACCAAGTTCCTGAATGTTAAACCGGCTGTGACCTGCTCCAATGAATATCAACTATTTCCTAATTGAAAGACACCCAGTGACTCATAAGACACGATTTGCTTGACACGGTCTCTTCTTTCATGACTTTGATAACAAATTATCAGAGAAAGGCTCAAGTCAAGTTTAGATACTCACATACACATTTACACTGCAGCTGCACTGGGATTAAACAAACATGGGGACAGGTACTGTGTTTTTGTTAGATTTTTATTAAGTCATTCTCCCTGCATGGGGTAGGACCTCTTTGCCTCTATGCTCTTGTATAAGTATGATTCAGCTTCTGCATATTTTTACAGCTTTACATTTATTCTACAAATTCTTCCACTCTGATCTGTATGCGCTGTGCTGGCTAACAATTTTCAGACCAATGCAGCATCTTGAATTGATGAATACAGTGCTTTGCCACATGGTGCATCATTCTGCTAGAAGCACGTGGAGGCCGACCACTGTGACTGATGTACAATGCTGAAGGGCACTGTGACATTTAGACGATCCTCACCAGGTGCTGAGGAATCCAGTTGGTGAAGAACATGATGAAACCTGGTCTTAACTTACCAGGGAGTAATATTGTCACCACTGTCTGTTTGTCTGTTTCTGAACAGGGTTACACAAAGACTACAGACCGGACATCTGTGAAACTTGGTGGGAGAACAAGACAAAGGCCAAGAAAGAGCCATCATGTTCTTTCTTGCAAGATTAATATTTTCACTAATTTCTACGGGAATAATTCATGAATCTTGATTAAAAAATGCATGCATATTTAGAAGACTGATATCTGTGACTATGTGCAATTTGGCGGGGCTTGATCACATTTAAGGGGACTGTATGGCCTTGCACTCAACTCAGGGCCATTCCACTTATTAATATTACCATTTTTTAATTACAGGCCGCATTGATTTGAAAATGAGTCTGAGACCTGTGATCGTAATTCAGCAAACCTGTGTTTCCTTCATCAAATAAAGACGTTGTTTTAAATATTTGTCAGCAAATTGTTTAACACAAAAAGGCGTTATACATCATACTGCATTTTAAAAGCCATTCCATGAATATATCAATATAATGTTTTTTAATTTTTCCTAAATACAAATTGATTGAAATATTCTACATCAGACTGGTCTTTGAGATTCATCCCTTGCACCCGAGAATAACCTGTCTTAACCTTTTCCCTGATTTCCTATTCATATGAACACGGTTCAGATAGATGTGCGCTGCTCTAGGCTTTCTAAAATATTCCATTTCCTCTTTTGATTTCTCCCTTAAATTAACATTAATGGAATCATCAGAGTGCAAGTAAACAGAGTGCAGCATTTCTGTGCTACTTGAGTGCACACGGATCTGTTCTCGGCTGTTTATCCATCACTTTGGCGTTCGCTCTGTTTATAAGCCTTAAACAACTAACTTTATTTGATGAGCCTTTTCTTTTTTTTTGACACAGGGCTACTGAACGACCATCCACTCAAATCCTCATTTTGAAATCCCATTTGCTTCCATAAATAAATAATGTTATTCTCCGCCCCCCATCCTCATCTCCCCCAAGTCCAGCTTTTAAATTCAGCTTATTTATGTGTTTGTGTTTTCATTCAATGGATGTGAGTGTCTCGGCTGCTCGGGGAATAAAAAATAAGTTATCTTATGGCTGTTTCAGTCAATTGTAGCGAGAGAGAAATCATCCTGGAGCCGAGTTGTACTGCATTGTGGATTAACTTGTTCGAAAGCATCAAGCGCATCCACAGCAACTTTCAACAATATTCAGATCCTTTGAACTTTTTCATATTTGAAGTGTCCAAACATTTCCTATTTGTCAGCGTGTCTAGAGACCTGTCCCTAAGATAGTCTAGCGTTGTTGTTGTAATGCTAAAGGACATTTCCTCCTATGCATGTCCTGTTTAAAAGATCTGTACGTCCATCATACCTCCAACATTGAGATTATGCCACTCAGGGATGCACGATCCTTGACTTTTCCAACATTTACTGCTCGGCACTGGAGCCAGAAATCGTTTCCCTCATGCTCCAATGTCCTAAAGTGCCCAGTTATCTGCCATTGGGTGTTCAAAAACCTCGCCGGTTGACAATTTCTTAAAAGTGGTGAAGTGTTTCAGAGGAGCCCAGATACCCTGATAGAGCAGTTGATTTGTTCTCCAGCCAACAATCGTCTGATTGTGTCAGAGATAAAGAGAGAGAGTTTGAGTAAGAACTCTGCACGGTTCAAACTTTTTACATACTTACAATAATGAAGTCCACTCTGCTCCTGACCACCTTTCATCCAGCAGTCTCTTTATTCCCCTTGTGATTATTTCTGACACTTACCAAGGATTTCTTTCAACTTGTAAGTTTGCCTTCATATTCCTTTTCTAAACCATATTATTGAATGTAAATATAACTTACCTCTATGAAAGTGGCTATCATGTGCTGATTGATGGGAAAGAAAACCTTAAATATATTGAATTGGGTAGAAAGTGATTCGGTACTCAAAATAAATGGCCAACTCTTTGATAAAAAACCCTTTCAGAGACAACATTTGGACAAGCTGCCTTTTAAGAGGCTCCCATTAGTACCTGACTTCCCATAAAGAGCACCGTGGCCCCACAATGGCTTGTGATGCTTTTCGAAAAAGATAAATGTACCCTTCACAAGAGTCAGACCTTCAAAATGTCACTGCTCAGATTTAGTGAGGCAAAAGCCTGCAGCTTTAAGCAGCTTCTCTAAGAAGTTGTTGTCCCCCGTAAATCTAGTAAATGTCCTCTGTGCCTTCTTTGAGGTACAAATAAGTGGGGACTTAGGAAGGCAAAGGTTTCTGTTGAGATATATTGCTCATCACCTCCAGCGTGAAGCAACATCTCTGAAGGGGAGCTGCTGTAATGTTTACCTTATCGTTTCAAACTCAGTGTTTCTCAGCATTTTGTAAAGTTCTCTATATGTCTCTACTCAGATATCATGTCTAGTGCATTTCATCTTTAAACAAGCATAGTCACAAAAAGCCAATGGGCTGAATGTCTAGACCTTTGGGATGCATTACCTAGTTAGGGCAGTCCGCCTTATTAGCATAATATGCAGTTACCTTAGAAATTACTAGCAAGTCTTCTTCCGGCTCAGATGTTTATTCATCGCTGCATAAAAATGCAATGAAGACCCAGAGCTTCAGGCATCTTGTTTCGGCCATTACCGTTTTTTGCATATGCAGGCACACCACTGGAATTTTGTTCTGTTAAGTTCATACTGAATTTACAAAAAGAGCAAGCAAATTAAGTCGATATTCCACATACCTCAGAGGTTAAAATGAAAATAACCACTCTGACACTCTCTGATAATCTTGTACACATATTAAATTAATGACTCCTACATGGACAGTTTTTAAAATGACTGCTTTTATTCTCCCAAGGAACCAACCACAACACATTTTACTACTAATACGAAACAAGTTTTTCTTTGGCCGGTTTGACATTTGCAGTAACCGTATCTTCAGCACAACAAATACAGTTTTTGCTGACTTTACATTCAATGCTGTGTCAAGTGCCCTGGAAGGAAACTGGGGACACTGGTTTGGCCTGCAATTAACAGATTAGTGCAAAATTGATGACGCAACACACACACAAACAAACACACAGTAGCTCTCCTGTCCAAAATTCCATTTAACAGTTCTATTAAACACAAGAGGGTCCACAAAATGTAGTGATTTATTCATGGACAAGCATCACTGGAGCACACTTAAAAAGCGGTGCAGTGCAAACACAGGTCCATGTTTCTCAATGCACAACTTGAAAGAAACGTCATTGTCATACATCACAGGGCAGCGAGTGGTGTTTCATCAGGGCCGGACTGAGGGAAGTATTATCCTCAGTCAATCCTAATCGTATAAACTATCTGGCTGCTTGAATGTAAGAAAGGATTAATTACAGGATGAACGAGGATCCATAGACATTCCCATTTTTCAATTTAACTGGATTATCATCATCTTCTTTAGCTCCATGAAATTGCCTAAGCTGCCCAGACTGTGATACACATTAGACACTTAGTGCCCTTCAGTGAGCAATAGAGGAGAGAGGACAGGGGTTGCCATTATTCTCCACGAGAAGATCCCGCATTTCATATCCCCGTTGTTTCGGTCTCACTTTTAATCTTCCTCTGCCGCCCACCTGTTTTCCCATGTGCCTGTCCTCCACCCCTTGCTACTTCACATCATTGCACTTTCCCCCTTCCTCTTGAGCCTGGGTGTCCCACACACAGCTATCCATCATCCCCTTGGCCCATCTCATCTTCCCTTTCCCTCTTTGCTGTCATGGATTATGTCCCGTCTCCCTTCACCCTTCATCCATCCTTCCATGTTCATCCAATCTCTCAGATTAATCTGGTTAATGGGCCCAGACAGTGCCACAAAGACGCGTATGTGCCGTCCTGCAAAAGTGTTTAAGCGCAAGCATGCGCCTCTGCAGCAACACATGAATACATATCTGCATGCACACTCACGCTTCTCTAAACTGAGAACAGCTTGCGAATGAAACGTCCCTGTCCTTAAGCGCATACCCGGGATCATTCAAACACATGTAAGCAGCCGTGTAAACTAATTCAACATAATTTATGAGTTTCCTGAATAGTTGCTCTGACGGTGCTGCCAGTATCTCTGGGGAGGAAAAAGAGACAGTCTTTGATTAATGTGTCCACTGATTTGATTGGGTAACCCTTTCACAGCACTTCATTAATTAGCAGCTGGATACAAGTAAATGGCAGGGTGGAGCGCAGCAGAAAGGACTTGTGGGGGGGAGGTTGGGCTTTCTCCTTAATTACCCCACTAAGTCTGGCATCTGAGGAGACAGGAGGGGCATCAAAGAGCATGTGTAATAAACTCCAGAACCAACACAACCCGAGCAGCAAGAGGATAATTACGCCCAAACTTTCTGCAGCTACTGTATCTTTCCATGTTGCAGAGGCTCCTGTACCTTAGATCAGTTTCTCTGTGGACTGTGGGACTCCCAGGACAAACCATCAAGGCTAAGAAAGACAGTAAATTGCTTTGATCCAATTACAGTGTTTTTTTTTCTGGGTGCTTGAACCTTTTTGAGGAATGACTCCAGTTTTGCATTTTCTCTATGAGCCACTGCACATAATTAATTTACCCCCCCAAAGTGAGGTGTAGGAAAGACTTCCCCCGGTCATCAATTATCCACTGCATGTCTTTCTGCTTATGGTCTAGTTAACCGGGTGCACCTGGGTATCCCCAAGGTGTTACAAAGCCAAATGCCTTTTGGACATGCCCCAAAACCCCAAAGCCATTCTAATCAGATGGCTAACTCCGATGTTAAGGAGCAGCAGTCTGCAAGGCTAGTAGACACAGCTCTCACTCCAGTTACGCAAGGACTGAGTGACTCATAGCAATGGCCCATGGTTACCCCATACTACTGCAGCACCTAGCACAAGACCCCCCAGGGGGACAAGGCTGCTAGCTTTCTCCAGTCCACAAAACACATGAAGAGTAAATCGTTAAACTCACATGAACCCTCCAGTATTCTGAAAAGTGAGTTGAGTTGGTGAACTCTACAATTACAAGGAATGCACATTGTCCCCATGAATCTGACGTTTGACTATAAGTTGGAGCCTCGTCACTGAAGGGAAGTGCCACCTAGGGACTTTGACAGAATGAGAGACTACAGCTTCAACCGAGTGTTCCTATTTTTCCACCACCCTGACGTTATTACCGTGGGGCAGGTCATCTGTTGACTCTCCAAGTCCTGCCTCCTTTCCCTGACTCATCTGATAGTTTGGAAGAGCCTCCTTTGGCTATCCCTTTTGCTTCAATTACCAAACCTGAAAGACCTCATTCTAAGCTCAATATCCTACTTTATTAATAATGTCCATCAAGCGGTTCTTCGATGACCTTTCTGACCAGAACACCACACAACTGCTTCTAAAACTGAACATGATCCATGGAGATTCCGGGCCCCCAACTTTCCGAGGGAACCATGACAAACTGGATTTCCCAGGGGTCCTTTCAGGATCTTCCCAGTCCAAACCCAGCACACATTTGGGTTTTAAACCTTCAAACAGTAAAATGACTGGAATCAGGTAACTATCCTGTATTGATGTGAAGTATAAAGACGCAAGAAATAGAAATACTCAGCTAAAGTAGAAGTGCCATGCAGTTGTACTTAAGCTACGCTCTAACATTAATGCAATTTGTTAGATTTTAGCACCATAACTTAAACTAGACTTACTATCCTCAATGCTGAATAAAGAAAGCTCCATCATTTCTGTTAAATGCTGTTGAAGGAACATTAAATGTTCCATCAAGACATCTGAGAAGCTTAGATTTTCTTCAGCCAAATAGCCAGAGGCTTCAACCTACATGGATGTAGGTCTACAGTCAAATCAAGAGAAGCGCTGGCCCGGCCTCACTGGGACGAGCAGGAAGTCTCTCAGGAAGCCCGACCTCGGCCCTGGAAAATGAAACAAATGTGGGAAAAGTATCCCCACATGCTGTCAGTCAAATATTATTTTGTCTGACTGTTTGCAGACGCTTTGACTGGCGTTCCAGCTCCAGCTGCTTCGAGGAGGCGTGTCAGATACGAGAGTTGGTTTCCTCAATCACCAGAGTTTATGTGTGGGCTTCCATCTCAGCTTTTTAATTATGTTATCACTGTAGTTGAACCCATAGATGTTGGTGACTCCCTATTTTCAATAATGACGTGTACTAATTGAAATCCATGTTCTCAGCTCTGTGTGTCAATGCAGAACGATTATGAGTAGGATGTGATGAAGACGTTTATGCCAAATCCATCACAGGTTTTATTCACTTTAACAACATTAATTGTTGCATACATTTATTGTTGCATAATTGAGTTGACTATCACTCTATGACATTTACATTAGCGTTTGGCACACATACATTATGTAGTAGATAAACATCTAATTTCCTGAGTCTATGAATAATCCATGTTGAGTGGTTTCCCCATTCATAAGCATGTAACTGATTGTATTGATATTAACAATGAGACAAATCACTTTTTCTATTGTCAACAAACAATAGTTTATCATGCACGAGGATTCCAGCAGATGTTGATTAAATAGCAACTAAGCAAACGAAGGACTCACAAGAAGTTCTGCCTATTTTCACGATTTTAATAGATTATCTGGGGTAGATTTTATTTAAACCATTTCACAATTGTATTTCCTTGTTTTTGTTTATTACAGAATTAAACTAAAGGATCATCCGCATTATGTTTGTGTAAAATCTGCTCACAAAGAATTTTCTGACTTTAACATCCTCAGAATTTAACAATTCTATAATGTTTACAAATGATGCACAATTATCATTTGCCATTCATGAGACATCTTCTAATTGAAATGCACTTTTGTCGAGAGTAACAAAGAAAGAAGAACAACAAAAAAAGTTAATTTAAATTAAACAGCGTCTCTTCAAACTGCTCCATCTGTTTGTACCAGTGTGTAGTAAACGGTGTGTGTGGATGACCTTATCCACACACAACCTTACAAGTCGTACCACAACAGCTTGTCTCATCGGTCCAGGTAGGATCACTATGTAATGAGTCTGGAAACAGCTGCTAACACATGGTTCTGTGAATAATAGATGCGATGGGCCGGTGGCTCTGTGTAACAACAGTGGATCTGAGATACAACTACATGATGCAATCTACTGAGAACCGGAGAGGAGGCCAATCGCTGCTCAAGTACTTATATCAGCTCTTATCAGGTCTAAGTCTGTGGTGATAAGACATCGAGGTGATGACATGTCCACAGTGAGTGATGCTGCCACATGGACACGTATAAAGATCATGCTAACTCAAAACCCTTGAACTCTTAAGCCCTTAATCCGGCGATGAGTTGCAATGTGTGTCGCTGGGCGAGCTCCTTGATTTGGAGCATCTGTCTCGGGGTGTTTGGGTTCACGTGTGACACATTACATTTATGTGACAAGTTCATGATTGCATCTGTGCTTTCCCCCCTCGGAGGGATCAGTAACCCACAGGCTCAGTGAGGAATACATCATCTTTTATCCCAGTCTCCCGGTGCTGGTGCTGCTGGCAGCGCAGAGTCACTCCTTGTTCCGCTGATGGAGTCCCCGAGATTGACTTTCTTTTTGTGCACTGTGTACAGGAGGTCTTTTTCCAGCTGAGGGGCAACAATGGAAATCCTTCACAGGTGAGACGTTAGTTAATAAAAGCTCTGTCAAGTATGTACCTGTGGAGCAAAATACCTTTCTTTGTGCCAACTGACATTTGTGGGGAATTGAATGTTCCTTTGCTGCCAGATGTTCTTATTTAATAACTCACACTTTTTTCTTTGTTCTGCTGAAAATTACGTGAATTTAACTTGACTATTTCATATTCAGTTTATTAATTTAATTATCCATTTCCAGTGTTGATACAGAACATATTGAAAATCTCAAAGAAATTATGATATGTAGTGATTGTTTATATCCAGTATTTTTGTGATGGACGTCAAATTCGATGCTCTTTACTTTATTCATCTCATGTTGTTTTCAACTGCAGCAATATGCTACGTGGAAGTGGAACCAAAAGTGCTGGGTGTTTCCCTCAGGATTTGATGGAGTGAATATTAAACTTATCAGATGGAAACACAACCCTGTATTAGTGCTCATGTTGCTATGAACCTGCTGAATGTGTAAATAAGCAACTGTTTCCTAACCAACAGCTTTTCAAGGGAACTCGACACATAAGGGACCTGGGGCCATACTCAAACATTTATTGTAAAGTTGTAAAGTTGAATTGCAAACACACACACACACACACACACTTAGACATTCTAGTTTTCATCCAAACCTTGAAAGCTATGAAGCTTTTAGCAGAAACTTAGTGGCCTGGGGCCTCATTAGTGGGTTTCAGACCCCGGTGTCGTTGCAGCGTCTTGTAAATAGACGATCAGAGAATTGAAGGGCGCTTTCACAAAATCGTCTTTGCTGTAATCAGCTGTTCTTTGGAGCCGATTCTTAACTCAGGGCACAATATGCCTGTTTTGCTCCTCCCCCTTTACTATCTTTTAAGGTGTTAATGTCAGTGTTGTGTTTATGGCAAGTCAGATAAGTTAAAAAAGATATAAAATTGTTCACAGAAAGGAGGAGTGATGACAAGGGATTGACATAAAAAGTAGTTCCACGTCTCCATCAGTCCATCATGAATCTATACACACAGGTTGATCCCAAACAAACCATTCAAGCTCCACAAACACAAACACACACACACACACACACACACACACACACACACACACACACACACACACACACACACACACACACACACACACACACACACACACACACACACACTCTGCTGCTTCTCTTCGTTACAATCCGACTAAATCAGCACGAACGTCAACAAACATCTGAGGACAAGTCCGACAGCCCCACGCGAAACGGCCAAAGTCTTTATACCAATGGGTTATTCGCCAGCTCGCTCATCTGTGACTCACTGGCAGCCTCAGTAGAAATCCGACCAAATGGAGTATGTGTTTCACTCCGATGGCAGTACACACAGAACACCCGTTCACCTCTTTCTTTTTCAAAAAGATCGATCCCCCGCGTCCCCCATGTGAGCCCATGTGAGCAATCCATCAGAAGTCGTTGAGGTTATTCAGCCCAAATTACAATTGATCTTTTAAAAGTTGACTGGGAGACACCGGTGGGGGGGGGGAAGTAAAGGACATCTTCTCCAGCTGAAGGAAAGAGCTGCTCAGTGGAGTTATATCTGAGGGACTCGCACCACCGCAGAGTGAGCACCTCCTCAATTAGAGTTAAGCTCAGACAACAGTGGGATCAGAGGAGAGGATTTCACTGCTCTTCTCCGCTCCCTCCGCTCTTGAGGGGAGCTCTCATCCGAACTCCTGCACGAAGCTCACAGCCCAGATAAGAGCTGCTGCGGTTGAGGTTAATCATTGGTCTTGTGCATCTGCAAGGATGAACCAAGGGCTGTCTGAATAAACACACACTCGTCTGTCACTGGTGAAAACACGGTCGCCATCAGGGGCTTTCACACTTAACATTCAGAGGCGACTACTGAAGAGACATCACAGCTTGATTGAGGAGAAACTGTTTCCCACTCTCACATAAACCTGCTCATTATGAGTCAAGTTGAATTCTCAAAACAACACTGTTTTTTATTCCCACGCACTGTTGAGCCACAAAGGCTTTAGATGCAGATTGATTCGTACAAAGACTTATGATGCATTCATTATCTTTTGATTACATTTCCATTTGAAATTGAGAACAATTATTCCCTTGAACCTGCCGGCAAATCACAAAGCGGGTCTTAGGTCGTTCCCTCGAGGCTGTGACGCAGCTCACGTGGACACTGATCCGTGGTAAAAGTATGGATTTGGTCTGGGAACCGAAAATAGTATTTTTTACGGTGAGGTGGGAATATGAAGAGAAATGTAAAGACTGTGTTTATCTTTGTTTTAACTGAAACATCAGTGCAAATATAATCATCTCTATCCTGCCAGATGAGTGTGTATTTATTTTGACGATGAGTAATGCTTTAGAGAAGAAGGATTACATCATCTAGTGGGTTACTGGTTTGGCTTTTTAAAAAAATCATTAGTGCCCTCAAGGATCTCTGTCTGAGCGTCTTCCCCCCTCCAGCCTCCTTCAGAGAACCCTGCAGCATGTTCCTCTCTCATCTCGCTCCATGTCTCCGCTGCAGCCTCTCTCCCCTGGAAGCTTGTGTCGGATTCAGTCCTCTGGCGCCGGCGCACAGTCCCCGACCCTCCAGGCTACACCGAGGTCTTAAACACCAGCGTTTTGCTGCGCTGTCGGCCACTTGTGTCTCTCGTGTGTGCAATGAACTGATCAATCGGCTCAGGCTGTTCTTCCTCCCGGCTCCACCATAGAGACGTGACCCTTTTTTTTCCTTACACACCTTACACACTTATTCACAGCAGCTCAGTCAATCCAGGGAAATATTTCCAGCTCCACACTTTCTTGACTTGCTGTTGTTTATTTCATTTTAACCCAATGGCTCAAACGTTATCTTTCTGTGATCGTGGCCATTGAACTCTCTTAAGATAATTCAAATGTTGAATCAGTTAAGTCTTATTCCACTGTTCCATTCAATCATTCATCTGCTTTACCTCAAAGTATCATGAAAAAAGGTTTATGGGTCTGTGGTTTGAATCAATGATGTTTCCATTAAGGACCCAAAATTGATTAAGCTATGAACAATCCATGGAAGTATACTGGGGGCTATTTGTACCCAATCCTAAGAGAAGTGGGATTTAAGTTGTTGATTAAGAAGAGTTTTGGGAGACAAAATGCCTAAAATGAAAGACATAAGGTTTCAGGTTTGAATAAAATATTTAAAATATCACAATGTCCAAGTCATCAGTTATCCCAGGAGATAGAGTATTGCTAGGATCTGACATACTCTCAAAGCCGTTTCCCCCCCGTTTGATAATTAACCATGAATGAAACGACAAGCATCCCAAGTGGAACGCATTCTTTCAAAACGTTTCTCAACTGCCGATTTGGAAGAGGACCAGGCGGACAATTGTTCGCAGATTAAAGTTTTTTTTTACGAGTCTCTGTCTGGAGGATCCAACCGACTGCACCGGCTCGATCGATGGCAACAAAATAAAACCCCCCCCGGGGAGGGCAGAGAGGGATCAGCCAAGAGTAACAGGACCACGGGTCATTACGCACAACAATCGTCTCGTGGGCCGTGGAGCTGCAGAGGAGAAGTGCTCTCACTGAGGTAAACGTGTTGTATGGAATTATACGAAGCAAGGTCACTGCTTGGTTAAAAAAATGGTTACCACATTTAGTTTCTCTAATCGAGCCGTGCTGCAAACTCAATGCTCTCTGTCTCATGCATGAGTCAGCCCCTGTAAACACTTTATTCTCAGTTTCACTAGTTGGCTCTCTTCATATAGAAGTGAGTTCTCGGAGGTTGGCTCTGTGGAGTTACACACACTCTCTGTGAAATAGTCTGTAGCCATAAACATTGGTTTACTGACTCGTTTTATGAATGTACGTAGAAGCAAGCCCGGTCCACATGGCGGAAACAAACATTTCCCTACATGCAAACTCACTAGGGCAAAATGCAGACTTTCAAAAACTCCAGTTTGTGTATATCCAAACGTAAAATGTTGTGTGTTTTGAGTGTGATCACAGAGGTAGCTGCTTTCGACCGATATTACTTGGACCAAGGTGTTCTTCTCTAGTATTTGATGGCTTGTTGATGTAGACTCTATCGCCACCTATTGGACAAACATGCTGCTTTGACTGTTAAATACTGAGTTGAATCTCCGTCCAGACAAGTTTCCGAAAGAGATTATTTGTTATGTGAATAGTTGAGTTTAACTGAGACGACCTGGTGTAATTTATAAAAGATGTAAAAGTATAAGACCGATAACGATCCAGAGGGAACCTCTGAGCTCTATACAGATTAGATCAAATCAGATTAAGAGGCATATTTTACCTACTTTTTTTTGTAATGTTTACATTTTAAACCAGCATCTGGATTTTATTTTAAAGGAGAAGCTTAATGCAGACGTAACATTCTTGACTCAATGGACAGTGTGCTTCAGCGTCAAATACAAAAAGATAATTCAACTCCATAGATTTCTACAGATCCAAAATCAAGAAACACTGCTGATATGGGACGATAGCTCAAGTCACCACGATGGTGTTTCTCCTAGTCAGTGTTGACCCAGTGCCGGCGGCTGTAATCTCAGCCTGTGAATAATAAACCAGGCGTCCAACTCACACTTAGCCTCAGACGAACTCAGGAAAACACGTACAGGAAACGTCATCACCGTCTCAGTCTGACCCGCTGACCCTCAGACAGTCGGCGCTCTGAGCGTATGGCCTTCAGCGTGTTGAACAAGGAACACGAGCCGTTTCCTCTGGTCTGGCATTTTAATTAAGAGCTGACATGGCTGTTAAACCCTCAGTGGTCCCGACTGCCCGAGACCACAGCTGGTCGGTGAAACACCGATGCTGATTCCTGCCGCTCGCCACGTTCTGTCCCTGCTGGTTTGCCAGGAGGAGGTATTTTCACCCGTAATATTTTAACTGTGCACAATATGGTGTATTTACCTCATAATATTTATATCAAAAGGCAGCGCAGCAGGGGAACGGGTCAATAAAGCTGTCATCAAAATTGAACAGGCACAAAAAACAGGAAATCTATTCTCTGATAAAACCCCGGAGGGACTCAGTGTCACAGAGTTGTTATTGACTTGCTGTGTGGTGGGTGGTGCAGGTTTTGGGCGGTGACAGACGCAGCACATGGCCGCTCGGTCAAAAGCCAGATCGAATGCCCGCTACTTAGATTAAGAGGAAACCCAGCAGCGCCTGCCAGTCAGAGTGAAGCCCAGACAGGTCGCGACCTCTCTGTTTTCTTATTTTTCTGAACGTGGAGAGGCTGGAGTGCAATATCAGAGCTGAAGCAGGAGACAGATGCTGCTGCGGAAGAAAGAAGCAAAAACATAGAATGTGGAATTATGTTGCCAGGAAGAGGGAAGGTTGGTTTGACTCAATAAAACCAAATAAAACCAAAACCTAGATCCTGAGGTTCTTCTGAGGAGCTGAAAGAATTGCTAAAAATCTTTTTATTTCTCTCTAAAGCAGATAGAGATATATGATAGCTGAAACATTTGTTATTTCATGTAAATCTGTTTCCCTGAGCTTTACAAATATATTTAGAAAAAACAATAAATCCAACAAATTCACCCTCTATTTCCCCCCCCGCTACATCGTACCCAGTCTCAAAAGCATACACAGGCATGCGAAATGGGTTTATCGCTTTGTAGCCAAGACAAAGTTTACGAGATGACGCTGTATTTGGGGTCAGAGGTCAACAGGAGACATGACCACATGGGACCCACGGGGACTCCTTATTGGTCCCTCAGGAGTAATAATCCCCTTAATTAAGAGGCATTCCTCTCCGGGCAGCCCTCGCCGCAGAAGGGAAGCAACCACTCTAGCTTTATTAGGGGATGTTAGATGTGACTGGGCTGTTCCGCTGACTGGAAGCTCATTATTTTAAAAAGCGGCGTTACCTCAGCAAGCTCTCCTCGACCGAGAGGAGAGAGAGAACTGGAAGAAAGAATGAAAGATTCACATGCATGTTCCGAGGGAGGTGGTTAGGATGTGAGAGACCGGTGAAACGGAGCCGTTAGGGTGAAAGCAAATCAGCCAAGACCAAGGGATGGGATGTGTACAGTGGGAATGACCTGCTCCCCCCGAAATTAATATTCTCCCAGTAAATCCTCTCACACACACACACACACACACACACACACACACACACAGTGGTGTGCCATCCAAAGCCTTCAGAGGGGACGGACAATGCAAACTCCCAGGCTCTCTGGCCATTCAGCCTCACTCATTAGAGATCTTTTTCCAATTACAGTGGAACTGTCCGCGGAGCCCAATGTCACGGTTATTCATGCGCCATTGTTTTCGAGGGGGCTCTGTCCGTGTTCCAGGGTTCGAAGCCCGGGAGGACGGATATGAGGGAGTTAATGTTTCGGGGCGAACAATGGCCGCAGCGCACCGAGTGGGGTTCAGGGAAGTGGGGGCGGTTTCGGTCTGTGAGAACAGGCCAAGAGAGAGCAACAGACACCAGGAGGGTGAATAGAAGTGGGCTGGAAACAGGAGCGGATGCTGCTGATGATGATGTCCTCGCACTCAGGCAAAAAAAAACTCCCACAGTCTGAATGGCCTTCTCGCATGAGAGGGGAAAGACGACGGGATGAGAAAAGAGAACAAAAGGCCCCAAAATAGGATGCGCAGCGAGATGCCATCAAGCTGAAGCGGGGTTGGAGAATGCTTTCAGATAAAAACACAATGCATCCATCGAGAAGCCGCATTTAGCATCTCCCTTTAGAATACAAAGGAGTGACGGCAACAAACACAGAGAGTGAGTGGAGCAAACAGGAAAACACAAAGACGGACAAAGTGCCACAAACACACAAGTTGTCAGAAAGACAAAGGAGAGGAGCAGGAACAAAGAAGAAATAACGTTAGAAAGGTATTGAAGACGATGAGACAAAGAATAGTTCCTTCATAATGAGAGTTAAAAGTGCAGATGTGAAGGACTAAATCTAATGGCGAAAAAAAAGTTGTATGTACAGAGTGCAGGAATGGGTAAGTGGTTTTAAAAGCACCGGGGAGGACGTCTCCCTGCTGGGCCGGCTCCGCTAAGAGGAGTGGAGCAGCTGAAGCGTGCACTTCAAGGCACTCAGACAATTTCAGCTGCAAAACAGACGCTGAAGAGAGGGAAGGTTAAAAAAAAATTGGAGATAAAGTCGCGAGCATTGTTCACAGCTGTACTTACACGTGTCAGGGTATCAGGGGGGGTGTAAGTACATCTATGTTTAATGTATGACGGCATCGCATGATTGTCTTGGGCGTATTGTGTTTTCCCCAGCATGCAGGTCAGCACAGGTTCAACATGATTCCACCTTGTTTGGTCCGGGTCATCTGGCTTTTTGGTTCAATCCAAAAACAAAGGTGTGAAAGGATCCTCGCACCACAGCTCGGAAAACGGACCAAAATTGAGTCCGACCATAAGAGGTGGTCTCGATCTGAGATAGTTCAGATGGGCAGAGCGTTTGCAGGAACCTTAAATAATACTTCAAAGAATGATTATACCAACAAAGTGATGTATCATTTGAGTTTCAATCGTCTCCTTCGTTAATTCAGTCTTGTTGATATTCATGTTCTATTCGGACCCTCTCTTCTGCGATTTCTCGGTGGTAATTTGGCAACGTGTGGAGGAGTGGGAACCGAGCCGAGGTCTTTCAAACGGGGGGGCAGGTAAAGATGCCAAGTCTTGGCAAGGGTGTGTGGAAAAAGGAAAAGAATGCAGGTGAGGAAGATGCACTGGCAGCTTCACACAGCCCTTAGTTAAAGCTATGGTGCGACAAACAAGTCTGGATATATCGTAAAAAAAAACTAAATTTAAACAACAGATCAGGTCTTTGTTTCCCTCCAAAATAAACATTACGGCTCCTTCAGAATTACTCATAACAGCAAGTTATGGTGTCGGTGTTTTAGGAGTTGGAAGGAGTTGAGTAAGAAATGGAGAAGCCTCTTTGATGAGAGGTGAAACACAAGTAAGTCCTGTTGTTGTTTGTGCACTTGTACAACTCCTGCAGATACCGTGACCTGGATATTCTTCGGAGTCACATATTTGCCCACCCATCCTCTCTGAACTACTATCTGAAGGTTTTCTTGGCCGCGTGACAATATTACACTTCTTCTGGCTTCAAGGGAACAGTCAATATTTACACAAACAGTCTTGTCAAGAAGTGTAAAAATAGTCAAGATGTTCTTCTCTTTCTCCACTTTCTAAAAAATGAAAATATGATCAAAAGTGTAACGTTTCTCTGATAAAGACAATATATCACCTGACTTTTCCAACAACAACAGAATTAATCCGAGTAAGATCCCATCCTTCTTCACTGAAACGCAAAACCAATAGAACAAATTCCACTTTGCACAGCTCACATTGTTTGTTTGTCACAGTTTATAATCCATGGCTGTAATTAATTGGGCTGTTTGTGTTATTGTGTCCAGCTCTTACTGTAAACACATAGGAGGCCTGCTGCTCTCTCCATGGAACGACTTCAGTGGCCGTATGATTAAAGTCACTGCAGCAGGGGCATCAAGACAAATTACTGTACATTTACTGGACATTAAGCTGATTCTGACTAATAAGTTACGGAACATGAGCCAAATGTTTCACTAATGAGGGATTTATTTCCTCCAGGAATGTCTGCACTCCCGTCCTCCTCATCCACCCGTCTTTCTTTTACTTTCCTCATCCGTCACTTTTCCTTTTCTTTCCTACAATCTTGGCTTGTGACTGGGAGCGAAGGAGGAAATCAATGCATTTTTCAGATGCCACTCTGGATTGCAATCAGCGGTCCCTTTCTGAAATCAGGCCAAGACTTGGTTCTGGAATGCAGCTCGCTCGTGCTTTTATTCAGTGTTGTTTGAAATGATAGAAGAATTTGAAGAAATTTACACTTTGATTTAGCAGGATGGAAGGTTAGTATCACATATTTCTACTATTTGAAAAATATTGTACCTGAACGTCAGCTTATTTATGCTGCTTTTAAATACGAGACAGATATTTTCACTTCAAATAAGCTAGCCATCACCGATCTTATACTTCCATACGACCTTAACGTAAATGAGTGTCAAGCAAAGCATCCACTAGAGGGCAGTGCATTGTCAAGTTTCTGTCAACAAACATGTCACAAAAATGGTTGCATTGTAAAGTCTCTCCTCAAGATGTTCTGCCAATGTTGACATTTCCGTTTCGTCTGTTGTCCGTAACCGCAAGCTTTCAGATGATGTACACACATAAGGACGAAATGAGAGAATAGTCTGGATATAAGCCTCAGTTTTTCTTCATGTTTGATTGTAACATTGAGCATTAATGTGCCTTTAGGACTCAAACTTTCTGTCTTTCTGTTTAGGGTTTTCTTTTTAGGAGTTCTTTTACAACACAATCTGAAAAAGTCAGTGTCAAACCTTCCACAGCAACATTCCACCCAAGTTGTAACGAGGATGTGGCCCAAATCAGGACACAGCTGAAAAGGGGAAGCTGAGAATGGAGTTCATTCCAGGATAATCTCAGCAGCGACCTTCATCGAGAGCGCAGAGAAAAGCAGATGACCTATTATAACAAAATCCATACCATCATTTCAGTGAGTCACAGCCACAGCGAGTCAATAAGAAGCAGAGCAAGCTCCAACCTCCCTCATTGTGCCATTCTCCACTTCCAACTAACAGGCTACTATATATTCATTGACAGCTTCCATCGCTTCTGTCAACTGGAATTTGCTTCCTCTCCACACGAGCATCATTACCGAGACCAACCTCTGTCCTCGGTAAACACTCGACTGCTGTTCTAGTGGTGATGGGACTGAAATCCTCTGATGTCTCTCCACAAGTCCACATTTTCCTGTGGCAGATGGGGATGGATTGTTGACCAGCAGAGAGAAACAGTCCTGTATCTGTTGTGTGTCTCTGATTTGTCTCACATATAGAGGCAAGGCTTGTTGTACGAATGTGGAACAATGCTTCTTTGCACACTTAAGTTACACAAAAAGGTCAAACGGCTGCTGAACAAAATGAATCCTCGTAGGTTTCTCTCCGGCTGTCAATAAAATATAGGCAGAGGCGAGAAGGAGTGCGTCTCCAGTGACCTTCCCTCGTCAGCGCCAACCATGTTCTCACCTCGGTGAAACTTCAACCTCGGCCAAACACATTGAAATGTAAATCGGGCCCAGGAAACAAAAAGCTCTTGACCGTCTGTGGCCTTTCAGAAATTCAATTTGCAAAAAGTCAGATTTTTCATTGTTCTTTTTCTCATTCTCTCTCCCCCACACACACAGAGGCTCTATACCACTGGTTAGGGACTTGTGTTTTTTATAAATATCCGACACTGTGCAGCTTTAGCATGAAATGTTTCAGTGACTGTTTGACTAATACGTCTTATGTAAAACTCTGTAATGAGAGATGACGAAACAATCACACCTCAGGAGAAATAGGCATTCAAGGGATTTAGTTAGTATCACACAATAAGAGCTCATCCAGTCCCACTGCTCTGAGCTTTTAAAGTCGAGGTTGAAAGTTTTCAACAAACTTTTCAAGATGCTGTACAAACTGCATGATCAGCAGGATTTCCGCATCACAGAGTACTGAGTCACAATGGAAATCCTCTGGACATACAGTGTATAGACAAAGGACTTACTGAGAGATTTTCTGTCTGCAGGGCGGAACTGTTTGAATTAATCGACGACTTACAAACACAAGTTATCAGAGTAACGTTTCGAGTGGTGCACGGCTAATGTTGACACACACCGACTGTCTTTTGGAATCCTCTGCTTGCACAGGGACATCAGGACGGATCCGGAGAGAGCAAGCAGCAGCAGCATCGTGTGAGGAGCAGCTGTGCCGAGCGACAAGAGACAAGAGATCACATCTCCCAGTGGAGTCAGGACGAGTGGAGCTGGAACATATCAGAGAACGAGCCACCGAGGAGGAGGAGGTGACCACTCGACTCTTCAGAGAGAACATGATTCAAACAAACAGTCCAGAGAAAGAATTCAAAGAAGAGCTGCAACTGTTTAAATATAAAAGGATTAGACTAACCATAAATCAACATTTATATTTAGTTTTGCAGCCCTAAATTTATTCACTTTGATAACAGAGAACTTTTTCCAATCGATCGAATATATAGACGTGAAAATATACAGAAGGAATTCTGAGTGGAAGATTCCGACTTCTTCTCCAACTTCCATCTACACAGATCTGTTTTCCTGACTGTGTCTCTGGCGTTGTGTCGGGATTCTTAGCAGGATTTGTAGCTTCTAATATATAAAGCTTGCCTCGTTAATGTTTGTATGGTGTCCATCCTGTCGAAATAGGTTTATGAATGTTGCTTTATTATGACTATTTATTTGCCTGCTGTTTTTAAAAAGGGTCTGTTTCTGACAGTTCGGGTTGTCACTTTCTCTGCCCCTTAAGATTAACTGACTTATACTGTGACGATTTAGTGTTCCCTTAATTTTTATGAGCAGGTGTGTTTTCCATGTACAGCACGTCCTGTCCAACGCCTCTTGAAGTCAGTAAAACAGTTGATCAGACTCTGAGGTAGAAAGGTAACTGTGGGATGATGACAGCTCAGACAGACAAGTGAGCTGTGATGATAACAGTCGTCAGCACAGACAGTGTCTGTTGACTGTAAATCACCAGCGGGGCCAAGATCAGATCACAGGATTCAGGACACAAATCAAACTTGTAGTAATGACACCATCCAATCAAGTGTGAGTCCAGATCCACTGTTCAAAGCTCAGGACAATGTTTGTCTAAATTCTTGGCACACACTCGTCTTTTCCCACCACATTATTGTTTCCCGTCTATTTTCCCTCTCTTCAATCTGACAAAAAGAAAAGCGTGTTGACTTTCAGATCCCGTGGGTTATTATCCTGTTGTTGTTGCAGCGAGGATGTGATGCGACTAAATATAAATGGAATAACGACAGGTGTGTGTGTGTGTGTGTGTGTGTGTGTGTGTGTGTGTGTGTGTGTGTGAGAGTGTTTGTCACTCTGCCAGCAGTGGAATGAGTAATCTGCTCAAGCGTCTGCGGCTCCACAAATCTTCAAGTTGACTGATTTCTAACAAATGTTATTTCATTTCTGACGAATGCGACACAAAGGGGTCACTGGAGTGTCGTGCACACAAACACAATTGCTTGTTTGGAAAAGGCTTGGCAAGGTTTCTTACTGTAACAGTCACAGACAATAGTTGTCATGTTTTTGGGGTTTGCAGGGTTTCAACAAGCTGACCAGACTACGAGGCAGAAATGGATGACGGCGGAGTTTGCAGGTGGAAGAACCAAACAAAGAAGCAGCACGGAGCAGATCGGACACAGCAGGAAATCCAAGCATGTGGACAAACCACAGAAAGCATCTGGGATTCCTGGGATTTTAGCAAACAAACAGAGACCGATGGAGGAGAAGAACTGAACTCAGGTGTGACACGTTGGTGCAAAGACAGAAAGGAAAGAAAGAGAAAGACGCACAAAGGAAAGAGGCTTCAAAGTGAACCTACAAATCCAAAATGCAAACAGAGACATGAATACAAAACCAAAGTCCACACAAGAAGATTTACAAGGACACAATCTAACTTTCCTCCAGTTCAAAAAGGATAAAAGGCCAGAGGCAGATGTAGGATTTTTCAAAATAATGGGCCATGAAGGGGCCACAATTTATTCCAGGGGGCCAATTATTACAGTACAAATCATACACACTTTTGCAAGCCCCTTGGTTGTGTAGTTTTCTTAAATATATCTGATAGTAAAACACAAATCAGAGAAGACAGTAAAGTATCAGACACTAATACAAAGTATTAAAATCCCTAATTGTTTTACATGATTACGGCTTCTGTTAAGAGCTTATGATGGAAAATGTTCGTATAAATATAAATATGAATTCCTTCCCTGTGATAATTCTTTTTCAGCCCCTTTGTCTCAGTGTCTTGTTATTTTTAAATCCCAACATATTCACCACCGTGATAAATATTTTACTCTGACACGCTGCGGCTGCATTCTATTTCGCGACGTGTAAATAAAAATGAAATGAGGCTTTTGGTGGGAGTTCAAGCAGGAAGACAACCGTCAGCCGGTGTTACCTCTTTTTGCTGAGGAATCTTTAAAACCTCCTCTCTGTGCTGTCACTGCCGTCTGCGCCGCTCGTAACTTCGGCTCTCCACCGGCGCCGGTGTCAAGGCCCCTTCTGAAGCTTCCTCAGGGATTTCAGATTGGCTGCTATTCACAGCTCTCTCCGCCGTAGATCTCCTTAATCGACGGATTCGATGCCAAAGTCTTTATTAAATAAAGGTTCTGCTCTCTTGGATTGAAGTAGTTTTTAATATAACTGAAAGATCGCCAGAAAGAAATCCTCCTAACTTTCTTTAAAATGAAAAATGACTCTTGGACTCAAGTCACTTCAGGTCGACTGACCCCAGGTGCTTTGACCCTCATGTAGACAGTGATACACAGCAGGAGGATTTTAGAGGCAATTAACTGACTTGACACTTGGGAAAAGCAAGAATATCCAAATCAGCAGGGACGGGCCGGACATTAAAATCTAATCAGGGAAGAAAACTATAGGTTTCAGAAGAGCAAGATTGTATGTGTGTCTACATACGATGCAAGCTCTGTCCAAATTCCAGGGGGCACATCCTTCAACTACTGATTTCGTAACACTAGCATGACTTGGCTTTCTAATTTCAAAGGTCCCGTCAAACATGGCAGACAGATGCGTCCTTACATTCCTGAAGCAACCAAGGTTTAAATGGGCGTGTCCTTCTTGGGCCGACCTGATATATTGTGCGCAATGACAAAGCTAGCAAGCTAATAATGCAGGTGGCTGAGCTGCAGTTAGCGTAATGGCCCCAAGTCAATAGTGACCCTTTTGTTTCGGCCTTCCACCCTGAGGATGTGGTCCCTGAATTTGATCAAAAAATCATAGGTTTCTCTGTCCATTTTTAAATTGGATCCTGACGCCAGTACAGTGCACACACTGAAGAAGCAGGTAACACAGGGTGAGACGTTGCAACATGAATGTATGTTTGCGTATTGGCCAGAGAAGGAAGAGCAAAGACAGGAGAGAGGAAGAGCAGGCAAACACTGCCAGAGAGAAACTGAGACTGCAAACAACTCCAGTAACAAGTGGCCAATCACACAAGGGGACACGGCTGCCAAAGTGAAACCGGTCTTGTCCTGCAAACACAAGTGTGATCCTAACAACCTCTGATACACACATATCAGGTGTATTGTTGCTATCATTGTAATTATGTGAACAATCAAAGCAGTAAACTGTATTTGAATGGAGCCGTTTCCTCTGAAGAACATTCTGTATTATTTCAGCTCTAATAAACCAATAGCATCGAGTACATGGTGTATCGGGCTCTTAAAGGGAATGGGAAGATAACCATGTGATTGGTGTGTTGCTGATTACACTCAGAACATACCAATGATTAATTAAGAGATTGTGTTCAACCCTTTGGAACAATGTGCCTGACATGCTGCAAGGAGTTCTGATGTTAAAGTAATTACTTCAGTGGGTAACACACAAATGAAATCAATTAAACAGATTAAACTAATACAACTCTGAACTTTAATTTGTGTGTTTCCAATGGAAGTGTTTTTAAAGCTAGTAACCAATTTTCTTTTTCAAGTGATGGCAAAAGTGGAAGCGATAGCGTCTCAATCGCCCCCTGGTGGTGGGCTGCAGTGTAGGTCATAAATCCTGCCTCCTCCATGTTAGTCGATGGGACATTGACCAAAGTAAATAGTTTAAATACACACATACATTTCAGACTATGTTTTCTGGTCTAAATTAAATAGTTGCTCTAAAAAAAGGATTAAACTTTGTGATTGACAACTGAGACTGACTCGTGATTGGTCGACAGCGTCTAAAGGCGGGACTTTGAGGCCATGGCTCCATCCCCTGAACACTACTGCTCAGAATCTGACTTCAAACAAAATGTCACAGTTCGTATTCCAGGATATTTTTTCACTTAATTTCTGGAGAGAAACAGGTGATAGAGACGTGTCGTCCATCTTTACATTACCTCCATGTTCCATATGTTTTACACCATGTGTGTTTTCCACAGCTTGTTGTTTTTAAACCAGTAAGGTGGAGTTCAATAAAACCTCTTGATGACATGATATCATCGCCATGCAGCAAACAACACTATAGTTACAGAAGATAAATAGAGATATGAACACGGGAGAGATCTCTACATCCATCTCATCCGAACCTCTGGTCACCACCGGGACTCCCTCTCCTCTCGCCACCAGTCTTAATTAGAGCACTGTGTCTCTGTCCAAGGTGGCCCGAGTCCTCGCTCCACCAGCAGCAGCCCCTGCTCCTCCGAGGCGCCCGTCGGACCACATCTGTCAAAGCCACTGCTGGCGACCGGGAGAAATAAATTGGAAGCGTGAACCGTGATTACACTCCGGCACGGCGGCGTCTCATCACGAGGGACACAGAGGAGGACGCGAGCTGGAGATCCTCGGGTGGAATCCAAATCACGTCACATGTTACCTCACGATCTGCGATCTGCCACTCCAATTAAGCATGAGCTCGACACTTACTCACAAAAAAACCCAGAGGACTGAATCATCCTAATGTTTGGCCATAAACTTTACCACAATAACACGTTATTATTTTTGATAAATGTGAATTTTGTCCTGCATTGGAACCTTTCACCTTTGTCTCCCAATTCTTTTACACCCCGCCCGCCATGTCACGATGAGTTACGACGCGTTCAGTTCCCGTAAAACAAACAAATCACTCGCTTGCCCTTGTGTTCCTCTCTTACTGTTTATCCCAAGTCTACCACGAACCAGTCACAGTCGCACACACTCACAATCTGTCGCTGCCAGCCCGAGTTAATGAAAGTGTTGATGCCAGCAATTTATTCCAGAATCAATCAGTGCAGATGTGAAGAGCTCGATATGATTACATATTAAAATTGTGATTTAATGTTTGGCCGGGGCCTTGTTGTTATTATGGCCCCTGCTGAAGGGGGGGGGGTGAAGGCTGAAGAGGCTATTATCACATGACCTGTTGATGGGCTATTGGTACTATCGGGTCAGGGTGATAAGTTCTAAATTTCTAAACTATCGAGAATCTAAAGCTAAAGGAGTTTGTTATTTCTGTCTTGATAGGTGATTTGAGACGGGTCATGGTTCTCTGTGTTGACATGTTCAATGATCAACCACGACATTTAAACCTGATATCGGTTTCCTGTGATCTCTGAGTGAACTTCAGCCGTTTGTGAGATTGACCAGCTTGATCTTTGATGTTCGACTTTTCGCGGGTGTCAACATCAAAAGAATTGGGGTAATTGGTTCGGTTCTTTTTTTGATGTTTGGTCCCAGTAGCGAACACGTTATCAACTTGTCACATACAGACGTCACTATATTAACTCGCTGTTTACCGCTCTGTCATAATTTCTCTGTGTGAGTAAACAACTTCTGATACACAGACTGGGGTTGATATTTGTATTTGTCTGATCTCTGGTTTGGTTTGGGCAACTGTAACGATAATTATAAAATGTCAACGTTTTATTTTTTAACTTGTAAATATAGCTCTGTGATTTTTGGCAACAAGCTGCAAACACAATTGCTGATTTATATTTCCAGCAGATATACCGTTATCATTCATATGGAGATGTGTCCGACTCCATTTTGGTCTCCACCTACTCCTTAGGGAATGAAATGGGATCTTCACCCGGTTGTCCCTCGGTTTGCACATCCACCATTTGGTGACATGGAAAGAAACTTTTAAAGGTTTAAGGCTGAAAACACTTCCTTGCTTTGTTGAAAATTCCGATGATGATGATTCCGCAGCACCAAAACCAATGAGCTGAAAGAGGCGAGAACGCGGCACAGAGCTCAGTTGTGTGTCAGTTTTGTCTCCATGACAAAAATAGACGGAAATGACCTGGTTTGTCCTCCACTCCGAGCTGCTGCCTTTCAGTTTCTACAGAGCTCGGCCAACGTATTACAATCAACTCTACAAGCATGTTTTAACCTTGTTGGCCTTATCCCTGATTTAGGGTGACAGCTACAAAAGAATAATCAGCAGTGCACCAGTTGCCAAGTGAGATGCTAATCTAATAAAAGGAGTGAGGGCTGTGAGATCTGCTGAGGCCGACACCAGACCGCTGCGTCAGTGACCTTTGTCTCGTCTCCCCTTGACATCTGGAATCTGGGCCAAAGGAGCTGGATGTGGAATAATCCTCAGACGTGCGCAGAAGGAGTATGAGACGGGTAATAAAGGGATCCAGGCTCATCGCTCGTACGAATCCTCCACACTACACTTCTGTTTGACTCATATTTATTTATTCCTCAGTGATAGGGCACAATTATCCGCTGAAAAATGCTGCATCCCCCGCCCGCCTTATCAAAGCCAGTGCAGCTGTACAGACCGATAAAGGGCACAAGTAATGAAGGAAGTGTCTTTTCGGGTGCACCCCGGATCGGACAGATGAACCGCTGGCTGCTGTGTCTGACCCGTACAGAATCCCGGCTGATAAGAGGGAGGGATGCCGACCTTTTTTTATTTATTCTATCAGCTCATAAACAAATTATGAATTTCCCATTGTCTAAGTTAGGAGATGTTTCACTTGTCATGCACCGCAGCACGGTGGAGACGTGACCAACTCCAGACACTGAGCCTGACGTGTACAAATGAATGGATTCTTTATTTATCTGCACCTTGTCGTTTTCCACAGAGCTACTCATCTTTACATTTCACCGGGAACCTTGAGGAACTTTGCATTATTCACGGCCTTTTGCCCAGATGTGATAAAATAATCAATCTGTTGAGTAAAATCTTTTCAGTCATGCAACAGGGGAACCATGTATACAGAGAAGTTCATTAAATGTGATGATGAGAGGAATCGTAGGGGAAAAATTATTTGCTGAAATGTTCAAGGCTTCTGCAGAATTAGCATCAATACCTGTGGTGTAAAGGCAGGTTGTTCTTTCCACGGAACTTTGTGGAAGGATGGAACAGAAGCCATCACATTTCTGCACCGATCGGGACGAAGGGGACAGATCCAGGAACTTTTCATAATTTTCTTTACCATTGTGATATTTAAATATAAATATGTATTTCAAAAATGTCCCAGTTTCCACAAAAAGAAATTCATGTTCAGTTCTTTGCTTTATTAAATTTGCACAAGATGACAGGTTTTACAATGCCTGTGCTAAACAATTTAATTTAACATTTGCAGTTGTTGAAGATTCAATATTCATGATGTTTATTGTATAATTGTGTGAAAAACTTTTGCAGGGAGGCTCTGTAGCAGCAACAGTAAACTAGATCGGTAAATAATTCAAGTAAGAACATAAAGAAAGAAAGATATACGCATAGTTCTCGAATAAAATGGGTGCTTAGAAAATGAATTGACAGTAAAACTATGAAACTAACATGAGTATAAATAGACACATTTTTTTAGTGAATAAGATATGTAACAACCTTCTGGGTAAATACTTTCACCTCTCACAAGTTTCTTTTTGATTTCAAGACTTTCATCTCAGAATGAAAAGCCTAACACTCGACTCGTGACTCGGCCTTGAGGACTCAGAACTTAACATGAGATGCTTCAGTCGACATCTTGGCCTCCTTTCACTTCACATGGACCCTCTCCGAAAATACTCAGAAGCATCTCGGGCGGTTATCTAACAGGCCAGAGTGGAATCAATAAAGAATCTTTCAGCTCTGCCCTGAAGAACCCGCACACAAAAGCAAAAAGTGCTGTCAGATGTGAGACTGTTGTTCGGCGTGCACCAAGTGTAGCTGCACCGCGCTCTGACCTTTTCCCTCGGAGATGTCGGGCTCCCGCGCTCTGGAGTGAAGAATCAGATAGAGAAAGGACTCTGATGTTACCAGCAGAAAGAAAATGTCACTATTGTAAAATGGGAATCTCTTTTTATTTTTATTTTCCTTTCTCAGAACTTGAGGTTAACCCTTCACTAGACATAACATGTTCTACATCTTAGCGGCTATTTGAATTAGTTTTTTAACTCTTTTGTCGTCTTTATTGTTTTGATTCTCATATTTTTTCCCTAATATTGTGTAATTTCTTTCCTATTGCCTTCAATTCTTCATTTTTAACTTGTAAGGCGACTTGTTAGTGTGTTTTGAAAGGTTCTGTATAAAGCCTGTTATTCTAAAAATAATTAATTGACCTTTAGTAAGAAGCGATTCTGTGCCATTTTAAAACATCAGTTACATAACTGGATACATGTTCCAGTGATAATTGTTGTAATTGATCGTTTAAGATAAATTCTGATTAAATACAATAAAACTTGACACGAGTGGGAGTGTTGTTATATTCCTGTTCTTCTCTCAGTGAAGCTCTGAGTTGAATCAACACGACTCAGACATGTTTTCTCATATGAATCATATTCCTCTGTTGCTCGTGTTGTTGTTGCCAGAGGAGACAAAGCACTCTGACTCCTGGAGACGAATTTTCTGAAATCTGTGGAGGAATCGAAGTCTGATTGCTGTAATGGGACCGACGTTCGAAAGTTACAACATGTAAAGTGCCTGAAAACATCTTGTGTTGGTTTGACTAGTGATAAATGTCAGTTTATGTTTGTTGTAGACACAGACAGAGTTGCGTTGAAGTTGTGTTACAAATGAGTAAAAACCCTCCTGAACTTCAAGTGGTGTGTGCTGGGGCCACATTGACCGGGACGACCACTGCCACTCAAAAGGAGTAAATCCTACACAAAGCACTTTTCATCCCGGGAGGAGAAACCTGCTGCAGGCGAAATGGAGCTAATGTTATTAGCTGAAGTTATTTTGTTGACCCGGCTCCATCGGTGCTGACAAACAGCCCTCGGGGGGGTTTAACTGCAGGTGTTTTGTGTTTTCTGGTTTTCACTAACTCACTTAATGTTGGACAAAACATATATAATCATATGAATGTTTTATACTAACATTTCTTCCCTAATGTTGTGATCGCTAGACGGCTTTTAATTTTATATTAAATTCTTGATTTTTAAAGTGTACAATTAGTGTTTTGGTGCAATATAAATAAAGTTGATTAGTTTTTATATTAATTCATTGATGTTAAAGTTTGACAGTTTCATAATATTATAAAATAACGTTAAGTTAATTGATAAATATCCTTGTTAAAAAGTAACTGATCAAACAAAGAACGGCACAAAAGAAGGTGGAGACGTGTGAGCACTGAGGTTTGATACAGAAAGCCCAGGGTTTTGTTTACTGCTGTATAAATGTGTATATAGAATAATAATTTCCAAACCTCAATATATTCAAGAAATAAAAATGTATAAATAAAAAAACATAACATCAGCTGCTGACGCTCGTCAGGAGGGAAGAGATATTCAGCGTTCCCGTGGCCCGAGGCTCGGAGCACTTCTTTATTTTGTCGGTGTCTCATCTTGTAGAGTTTCCCAGGCGGTGGAGGAGGCAGGATTTACTACAGCTGCAGAGGAGGAGGTGCCAACGAGGCCTCCAGGTCGGCGGAGCAGCAGGAGACGCTCTAATGGTTTCGTTAAAGGCGGAGAGCAAAGAGCTACGGTGGAATATCTCACAGTGAAGAGAAGAGAGGAGACGGTTGAGCTCTGTGTGAACCTCTCGCTGCTGGAGGCTGACGGGTGGAGTCAGGTTACCATGGAGATTAGTGTGCGATGTCTGGCTGCAGTGTGGGTCGTGAACCCCATCTCCTCTGTTAGTGGACATCGACCAAACTATAACACATACAATTACCTCAAAGATGTTTTCTGTCATTTCAGGTGATGCTTATTCCACAGATGTTTATTCAAGTGCAAGTTTTTCCTGTGAGTTGTTTCAGTTATTTGATGCTTTAAAGACTGGAAGAAATGTCATGAATGACAGGTGAGACTGACTTGTGATTGGTCGAGAGCACAGACAGGACTTTGTTACCGAGGCTCTAGCCGCCGAAAAACACATTTCACCTCCTTTAGTGTCTTTCATCGCTTGCCTGTTTATTTCTAATTGATTTTGGCATTTTATTGATTCCTTCAAGGCTTATAAAAGTGTTATCTTTCTGAACATTTAATCTTTTATGAGCTCGTTCTCTGCCTGAGGTCATCGAGCAGGAATCTACTGACAAGTTCTGTTCCCCCGGTTTGCCTGTGCCGAGTCGCAGGCACCGGCTCAGGCAGCCTCAGTGGACACCTGCAGGATATCAGGCAGATCAAGTGTTAGATGTGTCAGGTTTATCGGTTTGGACACTCAACTTGGCACCGTCAATGGAGGTGAAGGTTTGGGGCCAGTAAACATCATTTCTTCCATCTTATCAGTGAAGGACAGTGAGGAGAAGGGGTGCTGGGGACGAAGAGGAGTCCATCAAGGTGAGGAAGGAAACAAGGAGACAGAGCCACGGGGTAAATCACGTTTGAAACTTTATTTACCGTTTGCATTAGAAAGTAGCTCTGCAATAAATTCATTACGGTACAAACCAGGAACAAAAATAGAAAGGCCACGTACTCGACAGTTTGAGGGGCAGAATAAAAATTTAAAACAGCTTCTCGGAGTTAGACGGGTGAGGTGCTGGAGAGAGACGACAGCTGGGGGAGGAGAGAGAGAGGGGAAGACGGCAGCGGGGAGAATAGCAGATGAGGGAGGATGGAAATGAAGTGATCAAAACAACGCAGCCCTTCATAGAAGGAGAGAGTACAGACCTCCAGCAGCTCTAGCTAATGCTGCAAAGAATGGCTGTCAGCACGTGGGAGGAAGGCAACGCGTCTTCCAACGAGATGCAAAATAACATTAGTATTAGTGAAGCCTCCCCTCAAAGCTCTGTCGACGTGATCCCCCAGCCGGTGAACCAGATGTTTCACCTGGACGAGATCCTTCACTGCTCTCGAGCGACAGCCCGACCCGAATCTGTCGGTGCTCAAATCAAGATTAAAGGATGAGTCCAGGAACACGGCGGAGACAGATTCCAGATCACGTTCATCTCCCAAGAAGCCTGGAGAACGCCGCGCGCTGATTGGCCGAGGGTTGCCGTGATGAATAAGAAGCCGTGTCCTCTTTAGGAATTGGGGGCTTGGAAGGTCTTGGAGGTGGCCAGCATGGCTCTCACTTTGGCCATGAGATCCTGAAAACAGAGGAGAAAACAAGTTGTAGGAATGTGTGACATCAAATGAACTCAAAGTAGAATACAAGCGCTCTGGGTTTGGAGGATCGTGGGTGTTAAGAACTGATAACTCTGGCATGTTGTCGAGCGCCTGAGGGTGAAACACCACCACCGGCTGGGCAAGGAGAGCTGCTGCCAACCTGATGAGGCCCTGAGGGCTGTTTACATCAGGCCGTGTGTGTGCTGCTGGCTCTAAATCCTGCAGAAGCTGGTGATGGTTCTCTGAGTCCTGGTTCAACTCATAATCATCTATTTATTCTTCTTTCAAAAAAGCAACAAAGCTAAGCCACGAAAAAGTCGAGTGGAAATTATCGAGGGAAAAACCTTCGATGTTATTGTTATTTATTGGAATAACAAATGAAATGAAAGTGGTGTGGTTCTCTCTCTCTCGCTGTTATTATTATTCAAAGTGTATTGCTGCGCCGCAACTAATAAACATTTCCGTTATGATTAAGTCTAATTACTCCCTGTCGTGTCAGAGAACTTTTGGTTATGCTGCTACTGAGGGGAATCTTTTTTTCTTTGATACCTTTATTATAAGATATTTTGTTTGCAATAAGTCGACTGTCGCTTATTTTCAGACCATTTCAAATGATTTGTTCCCCACTGTTGCCGTTCTAGTTGACATATTTCAGACCACTTTCTTTCCACTAACAGAACCAACGAGTAGGACTGTATGACATTGGTGTAAGTTTGTGCTCCGTCATCCAAATTAAAGCTGTTTTGAAAGGTATTAAGTGCAGATTAAGGTTTTCACTTTCCTCTCCCTCCCTCTGGAGGTAGAAATGTAGATTTCCTGCTGAACAGGGGGCGAACACTTCCACTGCTGAATGAAAAGAATTAATTTGCCTCCCAAGAGTGATTCAAACATGCACGGACAAATATTCACCCTTGAGCTTCACTGACAGATGAGACAAATTAACAGCTGTAATCACAGAGGGAAGGAGGCTGTCACATCAAATCACTCAGAGGCGGTTTCTCTCTCTAAAACCATTGTTATTACTGAAAACACAGAAACACTGAGACAAACAATACTCCAAATTATCATCAACTCAGTGGACAGAAGCTCAAAGAACAGCTGAATTCTTGTTAGCACCGAGTGGCCAATGAAAGAGCAGCAAAGAATTACATCCAGAGTTGCATTACAGCTGTCTCACCCACAGGGAAGCCAGTGAGAGTTACATCATGAATCTGAAAGAGGGTGAAGCTCATTTACAGAGTTCGAAAAACACAAAGGATGTAAAACTAAACATCATTCTACCTTCTGTAAAACATTAAATAAGGTTTGGATTTAAAAAGAAACTACTTACTCTGCACCAATCAGAGACAGAGTAAATATTTTAATCAGATCTGGTAAAAGTCCTGTAATTGAAATTGAAAGTTTATTATCACCACCAAGGTTTCCATTGGT
Source organism: Pseudopleuronectes americanus (assembly GCA_038501795.1). Classification (NCBI taxonomy): domain Eukaryota; kingdom Metazoa; phylum Chordata; class Actinopteri; order Pleuronectiformes; family Pleuronectidae; genus Pseudopleuronectes; species Pseudopleuronectes americanus. The sequence continues at coordinate 14,087,215 of CM076733.1, read as the reverse complement.
TTGTCTGTTAGCAAAAATATATACCCCAAACTTGGAAGCAGTGGACATGAGGCAGGAAAGAACAGATTACATTTTGGAAAAAGAAATGGATCCAGGATTTGTTTTTGACTATTCTCACATTGAAAGCAATTTTTTACATATATCCCGGAAAAGATGCATGGAAATTGATAAGAGAAGAATCGTGCATATTTAGGGGGCTGCCATTTATACATCTGTGCAATATGGTGCCGATCCCAATCCAAATTTAAATAAGGTTTCATTGGGGAGTAGGGTTTTCCAGCCATTACAATGTGAAAAGCAAGGCTCCAAAGCTTTAGCCACCACCAATGCTTCGCTGAGATAATGTGAATTAATTTGGTTTGTCTTTTCATCAACGTACCAATCTCCCACAATGGAGATTAAGATTTCATTATCTGCATTGTTGTGTTAGCCATCAGGTTTGATTAAATTTAATCGGAGTGCTGGGCCCTAGCGGAGGAGGGACGCTCTCCACCGAGTGCTGTTCTACTTATTTTGAAATGAACAACTCTGTCACAGACATGAACAAACTGAGGGCTGGATATGAAAAGCCCACAAGGCAACAGGAAGTCCATCTGCTTCTTCTCTGCAGCTTTTGGGTTTTCAAATTGAGCAGCGGTGTCACTTAGAAGATGACACGCTGGTAGTCATGCAATTTAAAAACTTGAGTAGCAACGTAGGAAACTTTAGATAAAAAAAACCAGGAAGGGCTTATCATGGAGACCCAGGCACCAGTGATAGCCTGAGAAGGAAACTCAATTAACCTCGTGAGTAATTTGTGCAGCTCCCCCCCCCCACACTTCCTCCAACACTTAAATTGTCTTATCCCAGACAAAAAATTACAGGAGTTCCTAACCAGTTCAAAAGCAAACTGCAGCGCACGCTTGGGAGGCAATTTCACACACTCGCCGCTAGCTGCAAACATCCCCACACTCGACTTCACAGGATTACACTTCACCATACTGTTAGGAATCTCCCGAGTGAGCTACGCAACACCTGGAGCCTTCTCTCCATCTGCAACCCGCACTCTCGCTTCGGATAAGTTCTCCTTGAATGTTCTCTTTTTAGCCCCGGTACAGGTCTAAAAGCTCCTCTCAAAGAGCACTAGGTAGAGCACGCCACATCAAACACACTGCGGAGAAGGAGAGGAGACACAAACCGGACGAACAAAGACAAACATTAGGAAAAATAGGAGACGGGATGAGGCGAATAGCGACCGAGCACCCTCAGGAAAGAGGAGACCATTAGGCAGATGAGGATTGTGCTGAATTATTCAAGATGTGTTTGTAAAACATCACAGATGGGGCATAAGAAGTTAGTGGTAGTGAAGCTGTGAGAGTGTTGTGACGGAGGGTGAACACAGTGTTTTTCAGGGGCCTGGTTTTGTTGGTTTGTTGGGATGAAGGCAGGAGAGGAGGAGAACTTTGTGATGGTTTGTTTGTGAGCGATAATGAGAAAGAGAAAGAAATCAGATGTTTTTTGGATTGAGAGAAGCATCGGGAGGGAAACTCACACTCTCTCTCTCAAACACACAAACAAACAAACACACACAAAGCGTTGCCCATGGCCAGATCCTGTGTTTCAAGTCGTGTTGCCTCTGCCTTCAAACTCTGTTCACCTCCATTAGCTTCTTGGATTCACTGCAGCCTCTCTACATTCGGCGTCTTAGTGTTTTATTGTTGTATTTCTAAATGCTCTTTTACGCTACATGTTTATAAAAATATTCACTTGCAGAATATTACTGAAGTCACCTTTGCTGTGTACACCGACACACTGGTCTCTACACACACGCATGTAGTTGCAGACTGGTTGCATGAGAATCGATAGCAGCGAAAATATTGCGTCACTGGAAATGAAGAGCTCAGATATTTTGGAATATTTGATCAAATACACTAATGGAGAATTTTAAGTCCAGACGGCTGCGGGGGAAATGTCTTTCTACTTCCAACTGATTAAAGGTGTTTGGAAAAATCAAGGTAATTGAGTTTGAACATTTAACGGAAATGTTTTCTCAGAGTTTCCACAGCAGTTAAAAATAGAATTAAGAAAAAGGGAGTTTGTGATTTGTATCTGTTGGCGCATTTACTTGCAGCTCAGATTAGTATTGACAGCTTTCGACACAAACACCAAGAAAGAAAAATAAAAGACAAGCAGTTTGTTTAGACTCTAATGATCCAGTGTTTTCTCTCTTTCCCTTAAATCCATTCAGTTTTAGCCTTTTTCTAGTCGTTCTGCAGCTTCTCCTCACAGAACGTGTGCCTGCATGTGATCGTGGTGCATTTGTGAAAGCAGTGATAAATTGGACATTGCAGATGTAACCGGGGAGACCGTGCACCGCGGGTCAGACTTCATTGGTGAGGTGTGTGTGAGGTTACAGTGAGACTAATGAGACATTTATTCAGACACATTATTCCATTGTGCGCCAAATGGGGAACATGGTGTTCAACATACCACTTAGCTTCATTTAAACTGTCACATTTGTACAACCTGCTCATTATATTACAATACACTATAAAAAGGACAAAAATCATGTGGACAGGCTTGAATGCTTTTGTGTACTTTTGGTCTCGAGCCGTTTCTCACTGTTTGGTTCTGATATCTTAGTTTCTATCAAAGGGGAATATTTTTTTATTTGGTGTTGCTCAACCTGGACCCCATGTTTGTGAATGTGAGTAAAGTAATTACAAAAACTGGAATCGGCTCAATGGATCGTCTCCACCAGCTGCGACACAGCAGCTGTGGCTTCAATGTAATCTTAAAGGGCAAATGCGTTTACGGTGTTTACCTAACAAGGTTTTTTCCACCGAGAAAGGCGCAAATTGTTATTCTGGGTCTCTTCTAAGAGTCTAGCAATACCACACATGTCTGCCCCAGGTTAGAGATACTGGAATAACCCTTTTAAAGGAATTATTAAAGCTAAAACATACAGAAATACTGGAAATAAAGGAATAATTCCTCGTTTCTAGTCTGGTTAAATCAGGAACAACCAGGTACAATCTCACATGTCCTGAAGACAGATCCTTCTTCCTTAATTCATTTCTTGCTCCTGCCCACACACGTGAACAATAAGAAGAGTAGACGTGCTCATGGGGTTTGCAGTGTTTGCAGTATTAGTGTTTCTGTGTGAAAAAGCGGAACCAACTAAAAACCTGTTCACGAACTCATCAAACAAACTATAGGCGTGAAAACACTTTTCGACTTAAGTGTCCTTCCAACTTTATAGCAACAGTTAGTGAAGGGCCCTTTCCTGTTCCAACATGGCCTCAACCCCCTTGAACACCTTTAGATTTAATTTCGGAAGCGAGACCTCATCGCCCACCTTCATCAGCAGCCGACCTCGCTCACGCTCTCGTGGCTGAATGGGATCAAATCCCCGTGGACGAGCTCCGAAAGCAAAAAGAAACGCAGACGGTTGCTGCTGAATAGCGATGCTCACGGATTCGGAACGAGATTTTGAAGAAACACATGCGACTGTCATTTTTTGTTGTAAAGTCTGAAATCTGCAGAAACTTTAAGGTGTGACTGTATTATACAAATCTATATGACATGATGAAAAATTTCTTGATGGGATAAAAATGTATTAAATGCTTTAAGCTGGATGTATTTAAAATAGACATTTGTTGTGTGTCCTTTCCATTTGCACGCTGGAAACAGAACAGCACTCTTTGCTTTTACCGGCTCGGCTGTTAAGTTTGACAGCAGACGCATTTGGGATTTTAAAAAAACAAAGAAAGTACCTGAGTTATTTTGGACTGAACAGAGGATACTATGGATGAGGACACCGACTTGTCTTTCTCCTGAGAACCATCCCTGTGAGGAAGAGACAAAAAGAAAGGGAGAGGAGGCAGAAAGCCAATCATGAAAACAGAAGAGGACATACAGTATTCATGATGTCTTCTGAACAGTTCAAAGCTGGTCAGTCTTGGGGAGCGGAGGAGGGAAAGGGGAAAGGAGCGAGAGGTAAGAGAGAAACCTGACCTGTGGAAACTCAAATATACAAACGAAAAATAACACAACTATCACGTCAACACTGTCAGACGCAGCCGAGCGTGTAATCATGTAGACAAACAGCGGAAGGTGCCAAAATTGCTGGCCTCAAATTCAACTTCATGATTCCGTCTAAAGCTTTTAATCTCACCAGCATCTAACATTTCATTATTTATCAAAAGGACTTTTAAAATAGAAAAACACGTGTGCATCAAGAAGATTGAACACAACAGGTGAAAGGAAACTGCAGAACAGACGGATGCTGCAGTTTTCAGGCATCACTCCTACACAGGAAATATCTACGTGCTTCTATGGCAGTCAATTTTCTGTAAAAATAAAATATGGGATTATTATATTATGCTTCTGTGGCTCCATTCTCTGCAGAGAGTCAACAGCAAAACCTGAAACTGCCACAAACCAGCTCACATCCATTCCCACAGTGTATTTGTGCGCCGCCTACGCAGGTGATGCAGAACTTCTGTTAACACAGTAAAACGCACAAAAATAAATCTCCAGGAATGATTCCGCTTATCCGGCACCTGAGGGAAAAGATAATTCAATACATACAAGCAACAAAAAGCAAAAAGAAACCCACTGGAGTTATCGGATTGCTGTTGCATGCAAATGGCATACGTCAAGTTTCAGGATGTAAAGTCCCAATCCCCCCTAATGTTCCTGAGTCATGGCAATGAGTAATGACCATGAAGCTGGCCTTTGACCTTTTGGATATAAAACCTCATGATATTTATTCTATTAGACAATTGTGTGAAAATGTGTAGCTCGTGTATACATTATTGAACTAAGGCAGAAAATGTGTTTTGCAGGGTCACAGTGACCCTTGACCACAAAATCCTGGAGTCCCAGTGGACGATGAAATTTGCTCCAGGTGTCCCTGCGGTCATTAGCACTGGTTTGTGTGGGATTTGCATGTTCTTACTGGTCTGGGTTGGTTTCTCTGTGGGTTTCTCAAAGACTGACTTACAAGAGCTGGTGATTTTACCTGGTGGCTCTAAATCGCTTGTAGCTGTGAATGGGAGTGTGAGTGGTTGTTTGTCTTTATTTGTCAGCACCTGTGACATCTGCTCGGGGGGGTGCACCCGCCTCTCGCCCCAGTGTCAGACTAGGGATTGCCTCCCGACTCTCAGAGGAATAAGAATAACGGCAAATGGACGTGTGGGAAATAATGGGACAGACGTGAAGTCGGTGACCTTGAACTCTGACCACCGAAATCTATTCAGTTTTACTTTGACTGCAAGTTCAGCTTTTACATTCTGAGACTCACGATAATGAGGGAGGAAGAATCGACATGTTAAAAACGTAAATGGCTTTGGACATGACGGTGCAGAGGGAAAGTAAAAGTTCCTTTCTTAAGAAAAATGCTATTACATTAGAAAAAAAAGCAGAAAGTGAAAGAATTAATTACAGCTCATCTCCTTCAGTAAACCAGGGACCGTTTTTCTTGTCATGTTTGTCGACATGACAGTGATTTCATTTTGGAATCACACAAATGGAAAGTTGTGTTTTTTTTTATTCATAATGGTCTGGTGCTACAAATGGTCCGCTCTACTTGAGAATCCATTTGTACAATGGATGTGTGTTTTATCAGGGGACCGAAAAGGAGAGGAGGGCGAGGAATGAATAAACCATGACTTCATTCTTTTTGTCCACATGACTCTGCATTGTGCCCGGCACCATTCAAACACTGATGTATAAATCTTTATTTTCTTTTTTTGGATATATTTTAAGCAGCAAACCAACAACGCCCAGACATCAGAGGAGATTATGATGGTGCTTTAAGACCTTGAAGCTGAAAGACGTTGGCTCCGGGCCAATCTATCACTGGCTCTTTAAAATAAGTCTCTTCCATCCTTACTGGATTTAGAATTCCTCCGACGCCAGTGACAGGACCCAAGCTTTGTTTTTATCTACTTTCATATTCACAAAGATGGAATTACAGTTGTTTTCTGCACGTCTTGTGGATGATGCGGAAGTTTATATTGATGGCCCACGTTATAAAAGGGATCAAAATTATACTACCTCTTTCGCTGGATTAAATTTTATAAAAAGGAGAAACCTTTTAAATGGGTCTTAAAATGATGCTATATCCTAAATCCCCAGCTACAGGGCTGTGGCTGAGACGGTTTGTCTGTACTTGAGATCTGAATGAGGTTAGATTTAGTTCATACTGTTCTTAATTTCAAACGGTATGTTCTCCTTTAAGGCTTAATGTCCTTTGGTGAATGTTACCTTGGGTAACGTGTTTGGCTGAGGTTACTGGAGTGTAAATTTCCCCAAATCCAATAAAGAGCAGGACAGAGCTGCTTTGTTTCCTGACACTCTGATGTAGTAGCATCAAGCAGCTCTTGTTAAAGAAGACAAAAAAAAACACAAAACACTCTGAGTACAGTCTGAATACGTTTGATCTTAAACAACCCGATAAACTCTTTAAATGCTTGGACTTATTGCTAATACAGCTTCATGAGCAAGTGGAAAACCTGGAGGCATCCAAACCTTTACAGGTCTCCAGCTACTGGTTCTGGTTGCTAAGCTACAATCATCGGGGATGAGTGTTTTTTTCTGACAAAACAACAGAAGAAACATGTTTAGAGGAAGAGTTCTAAATAGAGAGGATATTAATTGGAGTCAGTCTTGCTTCTGTTTTCAAAAGATCAACCTGGAAATACCAGATCCAAGAGTTTTGTGGATTTTGACCCTGTGCCTTGTGCAGTGGAATATATTCGTCATATCCTGCCTCCTCCGTGCTCCACCCAGACAGGTCTCACTCAGAAAATCACTTCATATGTTAACACCAAGAAAATATATATAACAGGGTTACCTGGAGTGGGTCAGGCTGGAGGCGGGGCTAGCTGATGGGGATAAAACTCTGCTGGGTGAGTTATACGGAGAGAGAGAGGAACCCAAAGTTTGCATCTGTCCCGAGGACGACAAGAGGCGCTTCTTCTTTTCAGAAGGGGACCTGAGAGATAAAAACCGAGACAGGAGTAAGCAGGAGTTCAAAAATGTCATATTCAGACAGCAACACAACGCAATACACAGTGTATCAAGGGGACGTGTTCTGAAGGCAGCGCTCGTGTATTCAGCAAAGCTCTGATTGGATTTTAATTCATCCAAGTGGAAGCTTCAGGGGTCATTTGGGTTTAAATATCTTGTCATATGTTGTAAAGCCGAAGCAAATGCACAAATAGTATCAGCAGTTTTCCACTAGTTCAGAGGAAAAATTATGAAAGTGTCTAACATTAAAGACTGTGACAAATGGCAAAGCCCCTCTTTGCCTTGACAGGTGTAAAAAAAGCACCTTTGATGCTGTATGCGCCGACCCGTGACTCCCCCTCTGATCACAGGCTGCTGACACCTGCTGTTAGCATTACCTGGATTTCGAATGCCCCCTGGGTACGCCGGAGCTGCTGCTGCTGGGATGATGGCGCTCCCGCTCCTTCTCCTCACGTCTCCTCTCTGATGAGCTGCCCTTCTTTTCTCTCCTCCCCGGGGAGTGTGAACGGGACCTGGCCAAACGAGCAGAGACAGAGGAGGTGTGAGACGGCAGGAGGCAAAACCTCGGAAGATGCATTTGAAATGAAAAAGAAGAGAAGATGATGGAAAGAGAGTGAGAAGAGAACAGGGGTCGTATGGAAGGGAAACCAAAGAGCCAATGAGGATTGAAGGAAAGTGTGAATAAGTTCAATTGGACTGTCTAAGCACCTCAATGTGGCACAGTTCACATTAAGGCAGTTATAAGAGCACATTTAGTTTGTATAATACAAAAGTGAGTATATAAAAAAAGTCCAAGTACTAAGCAACTAGGCCATAAGTGTGTGAATTACTTTGTATTATAACTATATCACACAGGCTGTTAATATGTAAATAGTGTTTTTCTAAATGAACCTGAAAAGAAAACAGGATTAAATATTAATGGTTATGTAAGAGATTAACACAATTCTCAGATTTCCTTCCAGAAACGGGACAGCTAAATTAATTTCTCCCACTGGCTCATGTGCAGAGCTTGCATGTAATTAAAAAAACATGAAAAAGTGGGTTAGCAAAATAAATTATATTTATTTTATAGAAACAAACCCAGCCAAGACAAACAATTTAAGGAAACACAGTCAGTTCTGCGGAGGCAAAACAAAGCTGTCTGGTCGATATTGTTCAATTCAGCCTGACAGGTAAATGGCAAAAATAAAGCACTTCCAGCTTAATAACTGTCTCTCGACCCTTTTAAATCCTTCTTTTTAAATGTTCTTTCTCATATATTCTTTTCTTCCTCTTCAGACGTGCATTTCTTCTGTGCATTAGTTCCACTCAATCTCTTTTTCGAGAGGCAGGAAGAGGGAAAGAAAGCATTGCAGCAGAAATAGAAACAAGTGAAAGGTCAGAAGGAATCCCTTATTTCCATTAATGTTTTTTATTCCTATGATTGAAGTGCATTATGCACTACATCTTCAGCTGAAGTGGAATAGCAAACAGAGGGTGATTCACAATCATGTTCTCAGCCTGTCACATTAAACGTCTCAAATCTTTAACAGCAGCAATCACAGACTGGCTTCTTTAAGTAGGACATTAATATTTCTTTCATTGTCTGTGGAAATTGAAAGCCTTGGATTCAGATACAGAAAGAAACTGAATTTTATCTTTCAGCATAACCATGGATATGTGAAGTGAGTGAGTCTTTAGGAGGAAAATTTGATTCAGTTATGTTTACTTGCAAAACACGGCTGTTGTATTTACATGTTGCATTAATTGATGATTACTACTACTACTATTGTGAGAAATTATGTGCGATATTATTTCTCTAAACTCATCATTTCTCAAACTAAATCTGAAAAAAAGGTTCAGATGTAATTAATATCCAACCTAACTTTTTCGAGATGGACGTAAATGAATTTGCTATTGTGAATGAACTGTCATGTAGGACAACACAAATTCTCAGCTCCACCACTGACAGTTGTGAATGAGTGAGAAAGGGGAGTGTGCATGATGTCTTACCGGGACCGGCGGCCTTTCTTGTAAGCCGTGGGGAGGCCGTGTCGGTTCTTTGACCTCGACCTTGACCTTCGCTTGTGTTTTTTCTTCTTTTTCTCTTTGTTCCTGTCTTTATCTTTATTCCTATCTCGATCCCTTTCCCGCTCTCTGTCCCGATCCCTTTCCCTCTCTCTGTCCCGGTCCCTATCTCGGTGACTGTCCCTGTCTCTGTCTCTATCTCTGTCCCTATCCCTGTCTCGGTCTGAATGTCTGTGGGAGGATGAGGAGCTCGGCGCCTCCCTGCTGCGATGGGATCCATGGATCTCTTTGGGAGGCTTTGGATCCTGAAGATACGCAGGTGGCGTTGAGGAAAGATGAGGTTGTGCAAGGTCAGACAGAACAGAAAGGGCTTCTTGCATCTAGAGACAAAGGGAGAATGAAGAGGAAACATCAGAGTAGGCCTCGATTTTACAGACACATGTGGATGCTGGATCTTCTCTGTTTTAATTGGTGCAAAGATAAAAAAGAACATAAATAACGTATTGATTGAGTTGAACAGTGAGTGTCGCCCCTTTTTGTCATTAGGGACATTGCACACTTTCCCAAATGCTTATTATCTCTGTGCATCTGCGGACAATCAATATGGGGGCCAGGCCACTTAAGGAGACGCAGGTGATGCACAAGGTTGAGTGAATTAAGGGATGTATTCATGCAAAATCCCCCGGGTCCCTTGTTACAGAATAATCCAACTAATATGGTAAAGAAAAAGTTAAATAACACAAAATTTCCTTGATATGGCTCAAAGAATAACTGACACATTCACTGCTAAACCTCGCCAAATATAAAACATTGTCACACATATTTCCATGCTTCGATACGGAGTAGAAAAGAGTTAAAGGTGATAAAAAAAAATGGACATCAGGAGAACTTCTTTTTAAGACGATATTAAAAGTGCTAAAAGAGGGATGGGATCATACGCGGACGGATCAGGGAGATTCAAAGTCCCCTGGTCTCATGGGAAATTATTACTCATATTCTTTCCTTACTCAGCTGATTAAAAGATGGTGCGGGTTATACAACACAGTGCAGCCATCTGGCTACACACTGAGTTACAACTGTCAGTGGCAAAGTGCCTCTAATTACCCCAGTGTGGGTCTGTCGGCTCGTATTAGATTGTTCTGCTGGTGGATTCGCACCGGAGAGATGGGGCCCGCTCCATCAGCAGATTAAACATGATGCTAAATCTTTCAAGGTCACATGTCATCTTCTAGGATTAGGCTGTAGTTCGCTCCTGGGGCCCCCCCCCCATGCTACAAAGTATATGGAGGCTTTCATGGTGCTGTAAGGGAGGCAGATAATTAATGGCCTAATTTAAAAGCCAACTTTGACATGAATGGCACGTCTGACAAACAGATGAGTAATGCACATGGAAGCCATGAAGGGAGCGTGTGGTTGTGTGTCATCGTCTAGCTCAATTAAAATGTAACTCGCCTAGATTAACAAGTGAATGGTTCTCTCTGCCATTCAACTGTCAATTAGGTGCCCAAATGTTTACAAAACGGGTGGAGCATGAAAAGAGAGAGGGAGAGGATGATGATGAGGATGCGAAGAAGATGAAAGAAGGAGGCAAATGAGGTTAAGAGGTAGAGCCTGGAAAGAAAGGAGAGAGAAAGGCTCGCGACGAAAGACACAACAACAAGTGTCTAAAAACAGGCAGGGAAAGAGAGGATGAATATTTATTACACCTTGCTGCTTGCACACTATCTGCTGTCGGGGCTGAGGCTGAGATAATGAAATGATAGGGAGCAAGGTTTGGTTTAAAATTAGGACTGACACATGGGAAGCTTATCCCAACACCAGGCCAAGGAAATGGTCGCCCCGTCACACACCTGCTGTGGCGAGATACGGAAGTTTGGGCAGTAACAATGAAAAGTTCCTTGGGGAAGAGAGGAGGGGGAGGAGAAGAGGAGGGGCGGAGGAGAGGAGGGGAGGAGGGGAGGAAGCAGAAACATCAAGAGTCTTAAAGCTGGAAATACAAACATTTGTGTATTGTTGGGGGGGGTGGACGGGACATGCTGTTATATGTTAGTTACAACACCAGTCAAACTGGGTTGGACCCAATGACTATATATTAGGATGGACAGCATAAGATCCCCCCTGCTGGCTGGCAGCAGTATAGGCAATTAACCCCACCCCGCTCAATGTAAGAGACGGTGATATGGGCAAAAAATAAAATCAAAGTTCATGTCCCATACATTATTTTTGGCCTAGGTAAAACCCAGCAATAAATCATCATCACTTAATCACCATCTCCTACGCTCATAGAAATAAAACCAGTCTAATGAGACACTGCAAATGAGCTATTTTACAGTGCTAAGGAACTTTTTCTCATGTCGGATAAGACTAGCAAAGTAAAACAACTCCTCTGTTCTACTTTATTTTCTACCAAAGCCAAGGCCATGGAAGACGAATCAGGAAAGAACTTTGCCAACAGAATGTGAGCTAATAGGAATAAATGAGTCCTTATTTCTTTTCATTCTACGTCGACGAAAGATATTATAAAGTGGTCTAGGCAGCAGGAATCTATAATAAATGAGGAAACTGATGAGTAAATTTATTAGAAAAGTCACTGTGAGAAATAGGCGAGCCTCCCTCATGCTCACACTGGTCATTAATAATGGCTTCAACTGCAATATAATTTTTTGAATCCATCATTGATGGCAGCCTGTGAAAGAACTGAGAACATTCTTTCATGCTCATCCATCCGTCCATTATCTATCTATACAGCTTATCTTTTGAGGGTTGCGAGGGGCTGGAACCAATCCCAGCTGACACTAGGCGAGGGGCTGGGTTTTCTCATGCTCCGTCACATCATTACTTTCCAGTTAACAGCACTTCTCAGCAGTGACACTACCACCTTCTCTGTTCTGTCATGTCTGAATGAACAGGTGAGAAATATTTATGTTGAAGTTACCGTGTCTGACTGACAAGATCATCACTCTGACAGATGGATCCAGCAAAGTCCATGTTTGAATTTAAAGGCTTGCTTTGCAGTACGTTGTTTAGTGGCAAAAATTAATGCAAAGGAAAGAAAACCTTTTCTTAGGCCTACGACCATAAGAACAAATTAGGAAGAAAATGCGGATTCCTGCATTATTGTTTCCAAAAGTCTCAGTCTCAGTCTCTCCACACTTAAAGCACCCCCAGAGATTAACAAAATAAAATGGAGCCAGCAGCTTTTTAGGTAATACAAAACACCTGAATCATGTGGACAGCAGATGTGAATTTAGGGTTAGGGTTAGAGCAGTGGTAAACTTTAAAACTGAAATAAAGTGGTTTGGATGAAGTCTGAAATCGTGCCCAATGGACAATCTAAAGCAAACGAAGCAGTTTACAACCCCTGCAATGCACAAGTCTTGCAGCACCACCACTATATTATGATGATGTGAAAAAATTTAAGTTACACTTGCTCCTATGTCGTTGTCGCATAAACAGCATGATGAGCTATATGGGATAAATGGAGCTTATACATCAACAGATCCAAGTCAGCTCATTTTGCCAACCCCACAAAGACCTGGCATCAGCATTCACACGTCTCATCAAACATCTCTTTAGCTGCTCCACTAATTTTCTGGCCTTCTAAAATACGGCAGTAACTTCCAGCGAGCTTCTGCCAGAACTTTCACTGCAGCTTCAAGTTTTAATCCCCTTGAATCCATCCGGACCTCCCTTCACTCCAAATCCAGTTAACATCTTAACCGGACCTCTGTAAAGTTAGAGTAAAGTAAAACTCAAAAACAGAAATCTAATATTCATATGCAAGATTCTTGGCTCGTTTAACCTGCCTTGTGTACGAAAAGAGAAACATCTGTTTATGACTACCTAACCATCAGTGACTGCATACTTCCATGCGTCCTTTGTGATCGCATGGTTTAAAGAGATACATCCACTAGAGGGCAGCGCAGAGTCGAAAGTTTCTGACTATAAAAATGCTGATGGTGGAGGTGGCTGTCATGATGTGCCTAGGGAAAGCAACGGTGGTCAAACTCACCAACTCGCAAGTGTTTAATCAAAAGGTTTCAACGTTCCATTACTGATGTTAAATATATCAAAAATTATTTCCCCCCTGAAAAACTTACTGAACACCAATCAGATTCACAATGTCAATTTGAAATACGTTGCCCTACAGCGTCCGTTTGTTCATCAGTAGACCAATGATCTGAATGTTGGTAGTTCCATCACCGTACATCTGGGTAAGGTAGACACAACTGGTGCAACAGTGACGGGAGTGGGCCCAGTGCCACCTGGCCTAACGGGCAACAGGCCAGTTCACCAAGCATCTGCTGGGCTCACATGAGGAGCTGACAATCAACATCCATCAAATTGATATGCAATCAACACATCAAATGACCATCAGCGAGGCCTATTTGCACTATAAAGTATCGTTACCAATCCTTGTTATGTTTAATATGACGGACAAAGGCTTTAAAATTTGCATTATGTCAGTTTTGCATTATGCATTATGAATTTTAAGATGGAGACACCCTGAATTATCTCAAAGACCGAAACAGAGAACAGAGGAGCTGGTGAATAAGTGGGTGACATGGTGGTTAGTTGTCTATCTCCTCGGTGTGCGCTCTGGGCATTTTACAGAATAATTATATTTGCCGAAGTGGTCTTGGTGCATGGCATTGTTTTATTATGATTAAATGCAATTAACAATTTAAAAATCATATTAAAATGCTCCATAGTGAAAACAACAACGAGTTTCTGACCCTGGTACCAGTTTGTGTACATGTATGTGAAGTCGATTAATAGAATAGACAGATTCTTTTTTTCAAAACAGGTTTTTGAGTTTTCTTTACAGCTTGATGTTAGGAAAAAATACCTGCGGTAACCGCATGGACAGACTTTATATGAATTAATAAAATAAGAGTTATACCAACAACTAAATTGTTACTAAACAAACAACAGCTTTTTTAAATATTGAGCACGAGTCAGAACTTCATCTCAGGGTCAGACTCTCCTGTTTACGACACTAAGGGTCAAGGAAAAGATGCAGCTCTTAATAATCACAGCCAGCAGCCAAATAGTGATCAATTTCTTCATCATAACAATCCCCACCTCTAATGACTAACTGGCATTGCTGACATACCACAGGAGTAAAGCTGCCTGTACATGAAAAGCAGTCAGAACTGACCTTTCCAGAGAGATAAGCACAGACTCAGCTCGGCAGCAACAGCTCAATAAAAATATGTGACGTGCTTTACCGGATGGATGTGCAGTGTTTACCAGTATTCACACAGTGGTGTGCAGAGCCAATAAAAACCATCACACGATTGGAAAACATAGAATGACATCTGGCGTCAACACTATAAAATCCTACTCAGACATATGAGATGAGGCCGTTTCAGTAAAGAGATACTGAACCAACTGTAGAAAATTAGATTTTCTCCGTATTGAGCCTCACCAAAAAAACTAAGAGGACAAAAAGAGAATCCAGGGCCAACAAAACATGTTAAATGGTAAATAGACTGCATCTATATCTTGCTTTCGGAGTCTTATCTACCACTCACAGCATTTCACATTACAGTTCACATTCACACACACACACATTCGTACAGTGCTTTCTATCACTCATACATCAAACATCCACAGGGGCAGTTTGGGGTTCAGTGTCTCGACCGAGGACACTTCCGACACACTGACTGGAGGAGTTGGGAATTGGACCATTGGCCTTCTGATTAGTGGATGCCCCGCTCCACCTCCTGAGCCACGGCCCCCCCCAACAACGAGCCACTGACCTCAGGCCTGAGTGTGAACAGGTCTATCCAGTGTGTATAATTTAGAGGAATCTTATTGCAGAAACTGAACAAAATACTCAGTTATGTTTGGTATGTATAATCATCTGAAATTGAGAACAGTAGTGTTTTCGTTACTTTTGATTAATCCCTTCATGTCTACATAAGGAGTGGGTCCTCTGTTGTACCATCCCATTTCTACAGTAGCTCAGAATTAACTAACTAAGAAATTAGCCATTGGTTTAATAAATGCAAACACATTGAAATGAAGGCAGGTCTACATCAGGTTAACTTAATTTCTATACACAAAACTCACAGGCCAGAAAAACTTGAAACTCTGTATAACAGCAAGAGATTTGTGATGCTGGAGATCCCTGACTGTATTGTCTCAATCTCAAAAGCACATTCACTACAACTTGAACTCTTTACTAGTACAAATGGAAGTGTTACAGTGTTAAGTCGATATTTTAGATACAACAATTACAAACACCGACCCAGCAGTAACCTACCTCCAGCTGTGTTGAGGAGTCGAGCTCGGCTCTCTTGGCCTCGGGCTCTCCAGAATAAGGGCCGCGGAGGGTCTGTAGGAAGAGCGCTGCCTTCCTCTTCCTCTCCGCCTGTAGCTGTTTCTCTTTGGACTCCTTCGACGCCTGGGCCAGCTTCTCTCTGGCTGCAGCTGCTAGACGATCCTCCAGTTTCTGCTTGGCTAAGGAACAACAAAAAGATGAGTGTAAAAAGCAGGGGAGCGATGGTTGGATGAACATGAAAGAAAAATAGTAATGGCACCTTTTTTTTGCTTTTTCTCCAGCTAGACATACTTTACTTTTACTAAATGGTATCAAGGATGAAAATATGATTGAAAGAAAGACAACGACAAAGGAAAGAGAAGTTGTGTTTTACTTCTCAGTTTATTTGTCTTAAAGAAAAGCACAGATTTCAGAAAAGAGTTCACAAAGAGAGTCGGAAGAAACGGAGGCTCAAAGACAGAGAATTGAATGTGGGGGGCAAAAAATATAATTGAGACAAAGAGGACAAAAAGAGAAAGACACAAGAAGGACATGATAATAAATCAATTTTCCCTTGAATCATCCATCTAAATAAGAATGATCCTGCTCTAAATAGTGAGGCATGCAGTCTCTGGTGAAACATAATTTCATGGAATACAGACAAAGCAAAGTGGGAGGAAACGTGGGTAGAGAAGAGGAGACAGACATCTTCATGACAATGGGGGTGGAAAATATGCAGAGTTTTATTTGAGAGATGAGAAAAGGATATGAAGCGACAGGATGGGTAGGTGGGGGGAGGTTAGGGGAGCACGGGAACAAAATGGGGCGCAGAGAACAAGAGGCCGAGAGGGAAAGAGGAGACAGGACAGTGACGTACAAAGCAAGTGCTCGTGGAAAAACAAGTTGTTTTTAAGTTACACAACCGCTGGGGCTACTCGCAACTCGTCAGGGTTAAAAATAGGCTGGATGCCAGAGCAGATCATATTTGAGTGTGGAGTGAACAACAGTCAAGTGGAGCAGAATCCCCCTGTACCCTAGACAGTGACACAACACACATTCCTGGGCAGTCTGAGTCACACCACTGTATCTACAGGCTCATTTGGCATAACTCATCATGCAGCAAAATCCTGAAGTACTTTTTGTCCATTGGGTTTATACAGGAAGAAATTTAATCTATGTCCATTTACATTTGATGTGAAAAGAGCTGAAAGGTTCCTATTTGTTCTCATATGTGAGAATTGGCTGTCCTTTTGTATATTTGTTTGCATGGTAACAGCTTAAGACGTAACAATTAAGCCACTGTGGAAAAATAACACAGATAAAGAAAATAATGACAAGTTGCAGCTATATGGATTTATACAGAAAACACACAAATATTAAAGTTTTAGTATTCCCTTCAATGAATTGAACACGCTTTAGGTGTTAAATAGTGAATTTAACATCTCCACATTTATTTAAAATAAAATGACCGCCCTGTCCGCGTTGTTAAGATGATGCATTCATGAATCCCGTTGACCTTGACCTTTAACCTCCAAAGTCTAATCAGGTCATATTTGAGTCCAAGGGAACATATGAACCACATTTGAAAGGATAACCCGGAGTGTTTCTGGGATATTGCATTCACAGGGTCACAGGGAACACGACCTTTGATCACAAAAATCTACTAAGGTCACCCTTGAATTAAACTGAACTTTTGTATCAAATGTGAAGAAACCCCCTCAAGGTATCGTGTTCATAAAAATGAAACAGACGGATGGCGGGACAACAAACGCATAATGCCTCTGGCCCCTGGTCTTTGTTGAAGTAGAGGCATACAAACTAAGTCTTGTACTGCTACTAGTCAACATGCACAGCCACTGGGAAATGTTTGCAGCCTAAACTATTGATGTACTTATCACTGGGAGCCGTATTTAGCGTGTGCGGTAGTGTTCCAGCCCATCAGTACAGATTAGTGTTCTGCAGTCTGCCGCTGATTCTCCTGCTATCTGATAAAGTTTAGCCCGCTGACTGACAAGCACTTTACCGCACAGCACAGCCAACTCGCTCGGCTATTTATTAAGCTTTTCCAGCCTCTTTCTTGGGCCATCTTTCAGGTCAGTGAGACACAATTATACTCGAACAAGGGTCCACTGAACCTAAACAGGACCTGTCAGACCCCTTGTTGCTGTAAAGTAGCATATTCGTCTTTGACCATCAGCTGTCTGTCCTTCCTTTCAGGATCTATTTTAGAGCGGTCGATAAGGGAGGATAAAACACCTTTGTTCTGTCCTTCCAGACCTTATAAAATCCTAAAATCACTGTCCAAAAGCCGGCAATGTCTTTAGGGGTTATGTGTGAACAATTAACTGAAGGACTGGTACCTCAATCATGTGTCTGACAAGCAACATCTTTCTATTCCATCAGAGTACAGTCTGGTACGTAATGGTAGGAATTATCTCAAGCATTAGACGACAGAAGGACATTTAGTATCAAGAGCTCCTGCAGGATTTTGTACCTTGGATATGTTCCCCTTTCAAATCCATTGCACAAAAAAAACCTATTAATTAATTGCTATAAAAAAATATAAGAGACATCTGCAAATTGTGAGTCACTTTTATCTTTGGTTGTAAGAAAGATTTAATGGCATAAAAATGGTTCTTGTGTTTCTTCCAAAACAGTCAAAGACCTAAATGGTTTCATGGAAAATCAATAAATTGAATTCTCCATCCTGCCAGACAGCTACTCTCGGGTTAAGATCATTTTAGTTGTATTAAGCAAAATTGCTTACACACATCCTATATAATGATTGCTAATAGGGAAAAAGCAAAGCACTTAGTTTTTAACTGGTATTTAAAAGGTGAGTCACAGCATATTTTGGACGGGGATGACAGTCTAACAAGATGTAGTGAATAATATGTATAGTAGCTTCCAGTGACCAATAAAGCGGTTATTGATTTTCAAATTAATTGTCCATGAAATAAGAATGTAGGAAAACTTAAAATATTATTTGTCCACCTCTTTTGCAGGAGCATTCGTAATTTTTTTCAATGCCAAAAATCCATAGAAGTATAGTACAAGTAGTACATAAACCTTTGCAGCACATTCTTTTTGACATGAATTACTTTAGCACAGTCTGAATTGACCCACCATGCAGTATTCTTTATCAACGGCTGAACAAAAGAGAGAGACAACTAAGGAGAGAATACATCTCCATTAGGTCTTTGGAGAGATATATGATGGTAGTTTACTGTCCTACACTGCATGTATCTTACCGTGGGGAAGCCTGGTGAAAAGAAATGCATAATTCAGACTGAGTGGATTAACTCATCTCCTCTCCTTTTGTCTTTTCCTACAGTTTTCCAACCCTCCCAGAAAGTTGCAGCAGCCAGTGGCTGTAACTTATTTGTTGAAGCTCTGACACCGCAATTACATTTTGTCCACCCACATTTAAGCCGAAGAGCTGATAGGGAAAAGTTAATATTTATATTTCTGAACTAGTTACCTTGTTTTGCCTCCAACTCTTCCAAACTGAGCGAGGGCTTCTTCTCCTCTGGTGCACTGATTGGAGGAAGCTCCTTGAGGATCATCTCTGCTCCACCTATCATGGCCTCCAGTCCCGCATCATCCATCAACTTCAATCAAATGTGAATGAAAATTGTTATATATTTCCAAATTGGTAAATGGACAGTATAAAGCACTTTTCTAGTCTTAAAAAGCACTTATAGTCTATACTGTGCTACTTTATGCAATGCTTTTTAATCAGACATTATTCACACAGTCAAAGCACTATCGTCTAGTGTCTGGTCAAAGGTCACTTCTGCATGTGGACTTAAAGATCGAACCACGACCTTCTGGTTAGTGGACGACTCCTTCGTTGTTCTGATCCACAGCCTGCCACAAGCATCAAGGATCAGTTTTTATAACCAAACCAAATTACCCTTAGCTCTACTGCATGTGCATTGAACAGACAAATCTGAACCTGACCTTGTCGTCGTCCGAGTCGTCGTCCAGTCGAACTCTGTTTTTCTCCAGCGGCAGCAAATCATTTTCCTTCGCCTTGATGGCGAAACAGATGGGGGCAAAGGAGGCTGCACAGAGAGACAGACAGAGAGTTAAACTGTGATTTATAAAGAACAAAACTGACCCAGAATAGTGTATTTGCATGTAGACTACTGCATCCTGGGGTATTATTTTAATTGACAAATTTATAGTAGAATAAAAATGAATGAGAACTACAGAAAAAAGAGCAGGAGAAGGAATAAAGGAAAGGCTGGAGGACAGAGATGGAGAATGAGATAACACAACAAAGGAGTAATAGGAAGGAGAAACAATTAAAAAGGAGCAAGTAAGTAATACACAGACAGGAAAACTAACAGGGTGGACAAGATGCAGAATAGAATAGAAACAGTCTGACGGAGAGGCAAACAGAGATTTAACCACAAAACTGATATGACGCAGCAATGGTGTGTCACATTGATTTATTTCTTGTAATCACATGTATTACCATTGAGATGAAAGAGCCGGCCGTGCGTCTCGTTCTCTGAAGAAATAACCTTAATATAAGACCTTGAAGCTTATTGTGGAAGGCTATATAGTTTACTTGAGCGATACTCCAGCTAGTTATCAGTTTCCCAGCCCTGCTCCGTGACCCGTCGCTTCCAAATAGCCCGTGTGAATGCACGCCTTCATTTGCATATATGTGGATGTTTATGGGTCCCTCCAGTGTTGTGGTGAGCAGACGCTTTCATCTCATGCATAGACATTTCCAGCCTGATATCGCAGAATGAAATTGCTAGCATAAATACCATCAGACTAAGAGGCAGCTGTGCATAAGAATACGACACACACACACACACACACAAACAAACACACTAGAGTAAATATGTGCATGCTAACTCCTATACACATATTTTCCATCTGATTGAATGTGAGAGAATAATAATTACCTTTATTCAGCATCGAGTCCTTGAGTGACTTGTCTGCCTGAAGCTTATCATCATCTTCATCATCTACTGTCACAGTCTGGATGATAGAAAATATATAGAGAGAAAAAAAGATATAAACTTGAACTTTGTCTGAATCTCTATACAGCAAACCAGAGAAATTACTGTAAACGCCACAAAATTGTATTCCCATAAAATCACTCCACATTGTGGGTAAACCACAACGACTTTGACAACAGACAGATGGTGGTGAAAATTAGATTTCGTCGAAACCTGCTCAGCTTAATTTTTACATTAGGTTCTTTTATGACTGGAGGGAAGGAAGCAGAGCGGCAATGTGTGCAAAAAGTTGGTGTTTAAAAGTTTTAAAGCAAGCATTCTGGAATACCAGTCGTCTATCCGTCAGTTAAAACATTTTTGGGATGAGTCAGCTCTTTCCTCCTCTGCATCGCTTACCGATGAAACTTTAACTGTTGCATTTAATTATTGTAATTATTCATCTGCAGGGTGCAAACCACGGTCAAGGTTCACTCTTCTTTAAGAGGTCTCCCTGCGGTGCTATTGGAAATGTTTGTTACGAAACAAATAAAAGTAACTGTGTAGAACTAAATTCTGGCTCCAGCCCAATGTATATTCTTTAGTACTTTTATATTCCTGCCCGTGGCAGCATGTGGTCGTGATGAGCGGAATAGGAAAGGTCGCGAGGGGATTAACAAAAGGCAGAAAACTCTTTAGAGTCGAGCAAATCTAGTGAGAGGAAAACAATCGACTGTGAACCTCTGTTACTGCACAGCAGGTAAAATAAAGAGAAGCTAAAGAAAACAAACAGTGGAATTTATTAAAGTGTGTCTAGAAGCATCTCAAGGAAAGCTCACATTTTGCCCTATACTTTGCATTTCAGGTCGGCTGTGCAACAGCTGACTGACAGTTCTCTCCTTCACTCACACATAAACATGAACTCCTCTTACACATGGATGGACATACACACCGCTCACTGGACTGTCACTGCTCTTTGAATCCAATAGAAGGGAAGAATACGAATAAAAAACAGGTTGATTTAAGCAAAAACTGGCCGAGAATCTTTCTGGTTTGAGCTGGAATATATACATTTCCTCCACCAACCAGTCAGGTTGCAAGAAATGTTCATGTACACTTTTATACCAGAGTTATGCAGTTTAATTATTGCCAGCAAAGTTTAATATACAATATAAACTGTCATCACTTCAGCTTTGTATTCTAATAGATATTTGTATTAAGATTTGTCATAATTAGTGTTTGAGTAGAGTTATTGCCAAATTCAAGTTTGTGAGGTCCTTGACCTTCAACCACCAAATATAATCTATTCATCTTTGAGTCAAAAAGGAGAAATTCCCTCAAGGTGGTTTGGTGATATCTCATTTACAAGAATAGAACAGACAGATTGACAGGAATCCAAACATACTTATATTCAAACAGCGTAAATAATGTATCTAGCCAAGGCTGTGCAATTTAACAATTCCACATTTCAATTACTTAACTACTAAAATTAGAAGCTCATTTTAGTTGTTACGGTACTTTAAGTTTCCAAGTTGTACTCATCACAAGGTAAAGTCTGATGAAAAAATTAACATGAATAAGAAACTGAATAAATCAAAAATAAGGGGCCCTGGCAAAAGTAATAACAGAATGATACAAGCCTTCATACCAACTTCAGGTAGTGTTAACAGTTTCTGAAGGAGGCACGTCCCTGCATCATGTGAATACAGTATCTCCTTTGAAGGATTCATTCATATCAGTATTAATTGTTTGGTCACATTTTTTATTCTCCTTCCTTTTTTCTGACAAGTATAATTAGTTGTGTAAGTCTATTTAGTTGTTTATATTGCTGTAAGTATCTTAATTGGCTTTCTAATATTCTACTAAATGGTCTGTTAGTCGTCAAATCAACAAAGTGCCTTAACAGAGCTGTTAATCTGGCTCGTGTGCACAGGCCAGATAACCAGAAACCATCTGTACCAATACCTGTGGTCCACGTGCTTTCAGCCGCTATCCCAAATATAAACGACTGATAGAATATGAGGGAAAAGCAGTGATGAAGCCAATTCCACAGGAGGAGGAAGAAAAAACATGAACCTCGAGGGGTTCATTTTATCATGCTTGAAGAAGGCTTCAAAGGCAGATTCCCACTATTCTGCTGTAGCTGAACAGAGCTTTCAACAGTCAAAGCACTTTACAGAGGCCCCAGAGAACATGATTCCAAAAAAAAACTCGCAAATCAAAGCTCATGGGAGACGCAGCAGGAAGAAACTCACTCATCATCCTCAGAGGAACTCAGCGGCAATCTGCAGAAACTTGATAGCACTCATATAGACTCCTTAAGCTTAGTATTTAGAATACTTCCACATTTTAACTCCCACATGTTTCGTTAACACAGCACAGGTCAGAAGGTAATAATCCTCCATGCTGAATGGGAACATGCAGCAGTTCATAGCAGGCCTGCAAAATCTCTTTGCAAACCTTGACTGCTCAACACAAGTGGTCGGATATCATAGGAATTCAAAAGGACTCTTGCTTTTTGCAAATGAAAAATGTCCGACTTGCTCCAGACTTTTGATTCTTAGCCTGACGTCTCCCCAACAGAATTACATTGTCGAGCAAAGGAAGTCTGCTTTGGTTCATTTCAATAGATATTGAATTCTCAAGGTAAATACAACCAATAGTTATTGTTCAATTTTGTCAATGAACGTTAAATGCATTTGACGCAAAATAAAAACTGTCAGATAACAGTAATATCTCTATAAGTATCTCCAGCGAAAAACTATAACAAAATACTGAGTATAATTGTGTCTATGACAGAAGAGTTGACAGCTGCAGTGCTATACAATGCATCCTACATAGACTTGCTGTGTTGGGCCCCAAATTCAATTGTCTTATTGAGACTCCGCACAGATTTGTAAAGGTGTCAACTCCTCTCCGAGTCTTTAATAATTTGTTTTCATTCTTGAGTCCCCTGATATTAAGGATTAAGCTTTTCTTACCCTCTCTACACAGGGAGCACGTCCTCTTTCACGATCTGCCAACTCACAGTGAGATGGCACTAAATCACACATACGGGTGCTTTAAACCTGCACATCAACATAAAACAATCATCCAGTGATGATTTGTAATATTAAGAAAGTTTTCCTTTGTGGATAATAATTTTATTTAGGCACCCCCAAAACGTACGAGATTTGAGAGTTACGTAAACAGCAGCCGCACAACCTGCTGCCGTCTGCCTTGACTGATCCCAGTCCCCTTTGTCACTTTTTCATTAACTTTGAAAGCATAAATAATAGCACTGACAGAGAGCAGTGATATCTGCATTCCATTACGCACAGCACAAATCACAAACACGAGGCAGGCTTTTTGATAGAAAAGCACAGCAGCTGTTTGCTGGAGCAGCCTGAGCTGTGTCATAATGGGCCACACTCCTCTGCACTCTGACAAGCTAATGGATTTGATTCACCAGGAGACAAATTGCCACTCGCAAAACTTTTTTCACTCGCTTCTCGAGACTTTCTTAAGACACACCAGACTCAATGACTCTGGACAGTGTGTAAGTGCATAGACATCAAGTGCCTTCAGAGACTTTACCCTGTTCTTATGTGACTTTGTGCTCCGATATGCATAGCCAGCTTTGATATAACATAAAAACGGGTGTGTGCCCTTCCAAATCAAGTCCAATCTACTGAAATTACCACAGATAGAATCCAGTCAATGTGTAGAAACATCTCGAAGAACATCCAAGAGAATGTGAGGCACCTGAGTTAAGTTTCAAGTGTCACAGCAAAAAGAAATACTCTGAATACTTGTGTCACTGTGGTACTTTCAGAGTTTTCGATATATCAAATTCTCCGTCTGGGAGTAGTCAGGTAAGATTGACTAGGGAAGCAGTGAAATCAAATAATTGAATCTGTGAAAAAAAACTGAAGGTATTTTAAAACTTTCTGAAACAACTG
This sequence comes from Pseudopleuronectes americanus, assembly GCA_038501795.1. Taxonomy (NCBI): domain Eukaryota; kingdom Metazoa; phylum Chordata; class Actinopteri; order Pleuronectiformes; family Pleuronectidae; genus Pseudopleuronectes; species Pseudopleuronectes americanus. The sequence goes on along the minus strand of CM076733.1, from coordinate 14,063,024 downwards.
TATTGACATTTGGACATGGAAACTATATGTCCATCTATTCACTCAATATTTTACTGTTCAAATCACATAATTCCCTTGTCTGGGAGGGACAACGGCTGAATGTGGGCTCCAATGATTTATTGACACAAAATATAATGGATGAAGAAACACCAGAGCGCAGCTATGAAACATGAAATACTCAAGTTGTATTCCCTTAAAATAAGTAGTTGCCTGCAAACTGCAAAGTTGACATTAACTTATTCATATACTCATCAACCTAATATTCAAACTATGACCTTGGATGTTGTAGCTCAATAACTTCAAGGAAACTAGCTGCAATTATAAAATCATGATACAACTCAGATACCTGGTGAAAGCCTGTAATCTACAGTCCATTCATCTTCATGGTGTCATGAGACCGTATTCTTAAGGGACCTTGGCATGAAAACAGGTTGTACTTTCAGGGAGTAGCGCTCATAATTGCTTTTATTTTGTGCAGCATGTATGATTTATTACAAATTCAGAGAGGATATATGATGTATCTCCTGTCATCTGGATTATTAGTCTCAAAGTATAAGTTTCATACTTTCTGAGTCTGTTTCAAAAGATACTTACATGTGAATATGTAAATTCAAACGTGATTTGGTTGCTGTGAATGTCTCTTCTCTCTGTGAAACTGTCAACGGATCCTTTCAAGTGTGACTTTAATGTAAGAAACCTACTGTTCTTGTTCTGCACATGGAGCAAATGTGAGGCTTCAGAAGACTGGGTCCGTCTGCTTTAATGTATATGCTGGTGTTTGATCTGGATACCTCTAATTCTAAGCACAGCGGGTATAAAGGCATATCAGCAACAAGTGGCTAATTTCAAGGTTGACTGTAAGAGCAGTGGATCCTTAGACAACCTTTTCCATGATTTAGATTTGGCTGCAGATACTACACAGAGAACAGTGAGTTTCATGACAGGAGACAGAGAGAAAAGGGTTAAAACTGGTAATAATATTTGTGCCTAGCCCAGCACTTACTTGTGCAACAACAAATTCCTGCTGATTTTGCACAGGACGGTTGGTTCTCTGACAACTATGCCACCGCTTTGCGAGAACTCCACTCTCTATCATTTAATTTCATCAGCTCTGTGTGCAATTGTTGGTCTGCCAGTTGTAATGGGAGCGCTGAATGTGTTTTTGCTTGACTGATATGAGGCATATTGCTCTGACCTTTCTGAAAATTGACTTAACCGGTTTTTGTAAAAAATACTTCACCAGCATCCACGATAGCGATGTTATTCCTCGTGTGCCACTTGACACGTCTTATTTAGGCACTAAAAGCTTTATGTGGGAGTTTTGGTCATTTATGGTTGTGTAGCAGTTTAAAAAAAAATTGCTGTAACAATAACCATAAGAATTCTAACAACCATGAGTACCCATTTAAAGTTAATAGCAATGCAGTAGTTGTATCGTCAACTGAATCTAACAAATCCAAAGCAATCCAATGTAAACATGGAGACAAACATGTTGAGTTGCTAAGAATGATAGATAAGCTAGACGACTCAAATTCCTAGTCACAGAAACCAAGGATGTGAGCAATTAATGATGTAAATGATTTACCGCTGGTCATAACTAAAGACACCAGTCACTTAAACTAATGATTAATATAGTATTAACGTACAACGCTTATTAACAGTTGCGTCTAAGATCTTACGCAGCTGCCAGCCAGCAAACAGCAGCAATGAAGAATCACATACAACACATAGGACATTAATCTACATGTAAAGAAAGCTGTAAGAGCTATCTTTGCTAATGTTAGCCACACAATGACATGATTTGCCTGCGTTTGTTGCGATCATGATTAAATTGTGCTCAATTTTGATTTTTAGACGAGTGGAGTAGTCTTGATTTAAATTTAATCGACAGGGAAATTTGTCGTAAGAAGCCCACACACATAAATCTTACCTCTGCTGTGCTTCTTCCTTCCCGCTGCATGAAGTAATTCTTCTTAAACTCATAATAGCTGTTGTACTGATTCCAAGACTGCAGAAAGTCAAACCTATAGTAGATAGAAAGAAGATCAAATATTGTTCAAGATCAGTGGTAAGAACTCAAAAAAAAATTGTTGATGAAGGAGATCATGCAGCACATGAAGGAAAAGTTACTGAGCCTCTAAACCTGAGCCTGGATATGACTCACAGATTTATTTGTGGTGGGGCGACTCACCGTGGGTCATTCTTGGCTCGGACACCGGCCTCAAACTTTACTCCGTTTCTAGCCACATACTCTGCCAGCTTGTCTATGACTGGCTGGGTGTCGGGTGGTGGGGGGATGATGGCTTGTGGTGCTGGTGCTGACACTGGAGCTTCTTCTTTAGAACTGTTTTCAGGGAAAATCAAAGTCGTTAAACTTAGAGAGAGGTTATGTATTTTTAAAACTGTGTTACTTGTGTCACTTTACTCTTTGGTGAAGTCCGTTAAATGTCCTACCTGGTTTCTGGTGCACTTGTTGGAGCAGCAGAGCTGGTGACCTGAGGGGAGGCTGTAGCTGGTGGTGCCACGGGGGTAGTTTCGAGAGGGGTGGGTGTTGTTGCCAACTGAGCCCCAGCCCCAGAAGCCGCGGGGGGAGCAGTCGCTCCAGCTGTCGGCATACTGTTATAGTAGGCGGTTGCATCAATCCCTGGGGGGGGCGGGGCCAGGCAGAACGTTCCATCAGGCAGCATGTAGTACCCGTAGTACATTGCTGTTGGATTTCATGCAAAACAAATGAGGAGCAATTGGATTAAATGGAGCCGTTTTCATATCTGCTTCAGCTGTGCCAGATGAAGGACAAACAGTGACGTTACTTCATGTTGGAAATATGGATGAATACATGGCTGCGCATCGATACTTGGGATGTATGGATGGAACTTTTCCCTTTGATTCCCGGATGAACAGCTTTTGGATGTGAACACAAACTGCACACTATAATTCCATCCATTTTCATATCCATTAGTCTATGGTGACCTCAAAGGCAAATATATTGTGTGGTGGATGCCTCTGTGCAGGAAACTGGAAAGTAAAAACAATTCCATATCTCAATTTTTGAGATATGGAAAATGTTGATGAATTAAGAGAAGATTTAATAATTAATTTGAGGGTCTTTATAATTTTTCTCTTTCAACATCCATGAAGAAGATCAACAGGTCAGGGAGAAGTTATCTGCCACTTTAAGGTAATTACAATAGAAATAGTAATTTGTGACAACAATACATTTTATCTGAGGTTTGAAGGTGACACCATCACTAAGTTTCTTTATTGTAAGTATAAATATGAGCTCTATGTGGGGGCTTTATATAAACCAGGTTATGATCTACAAATTATGCAAACAAAACAGAGTTAATTAAGTGTTAGTGCTTTAAACTGTGTAATTAGTTAGGGTTAGGGTTAGGTAAGGTTAGGTAAGTGGAGGCAATGTGCAAGCAGCATGGGGTCAAAATAATGTTTTGATGTAACTCCAGTTTCTCAAGTTTGCTGATGTCATGTACCTTCCTGTTTGCCGTCAGGCTATGCTTAATGATGAACATGTCTGCCGCAGTAATTAATTTACATCAGAAGCAAGTAAACAGAAATCAACAGGTGACCGATCTACAGAAAGGTCATCTCATCTATCAGTGAGGCTGTATTACAAAAACAACATTTCCCAAGTAGAGAGGGGGGGTATTACAGGGACAAGGACAAAATAAATGGTCAGCGTCAAAGTGGAAACTGTGATATTAACACATTAGTCACTGAGCTGTTTGACTTTGATCACACAGCCAATTTTCTCTTGTCAGGAAAATGGGAAACCACGCAGAATCATTTACAAACCTGACATGTGCCAGCGCTGAGATAAAAACCTAAGATGTGTTGGTGGAAGGCCGGAAAGAAAATTCAAAATCCACTGTTTAGATAGATGATTAGATCTCTTCATATATTTCACAGACTGACATTGATGTTGAGGTGAGCTGGTATTTGGGGAGTAGCTCATACGTTCAGCTTACAGCATCCATTATGGTGAGAGGGAGTGATTGCATACATTACACTAAGGGAGGCAATTTAGTATAAAAGAGGTAATGGAGCAACTTCTAATTGACGCCCTATAATAACATCTAAATGTTTAAAACACAGGAGACGGCTTCCTTGTTGTACCCAAGCCAAGAATAGATACATGGATGGGCAAATTAACAGCCCGTTTCTGAGCCACAGCACTTATCAACAGCATTAAGCAGCCAGGTCATCCACAACCAATTTACTAACATTAACAGCTTTATATCTGCAGCAGGGATCAGATCACAGGACGCCCTCCACAGCTGTCTCCGAGATGAATAAATTGCAGTAATGGCCAAGTAAACTCTCACGGGTCAAGAGTGGCCAGCGACCATGAGTTTATTTAAACAAACTGTTTCAAGGGAGGTTGGACACATGCATGGTCCGATTACTTAAGCAGCGGTGCAGAGAATAAAGACGAGAAGGAGTGGGTGGGACTTATCGTGAAGGGATATGCAGATAAGATTTCTATACAGCAATTTTTTCTGAAAATTAAAATGTTATTATTTTATTTTCACTTAATTTATTCCTAATAGCGTCATCTTGAATAATTACCCAAAATATGATCCATTGGACTATAATATAATTCATATATGGGAAAGATCAAGTTACAACATTAGCCTGAATAGTGTTATTCATATACAAAGTAATTTAGTATACAAAGTAATTTAGTTTTTCTCAAGTCTCCTTTAGCATTTTATATTTTGATCTGTATTTTATCCTTTTCACATCCTTCTCAAGATTTTATTATTTTCTCTTTATATTTTCCTGATCTCTATATAGTGTTTTATTATCATATCTTTATAATTTAATGGTTGTTTACCTGCCTTTGGTGTTTCCTGATTAGATTTACAATTGCATTTCCTCAATTCTTGTTAATATTGTTTTGCTCAGTGCATGGATGAAGGTTGGGTATTGTTTTTATTGCTTTTGTTCCTTAAAGCATTTTGTGCTCCATGTTTGTATGAACAGTGCTGTACAAATAAAGCCTGACTTATGTGCACTGGCTTCGGAATAAGTTACGACAGCTCTATCAAAACGTCAAGCATCCTGAGTAACTTCTAAATTTATGAAGATGACCCCCCCAAAGTCAAGTGACGGACATGATAAAGGAAACTGACAGATCATAAATCCACAACAAGTTTGGCAAATCACATCAAAACTGTTGGAAACAGCTTAGCCGACTTGGCTGACTTACAACTGCACGCTGTCAAAATATAACAGTGAAGCCCAATCAAAATAAAAACATCTTTAAAAGTCCGATCTAGCCAAGAACAGGTTAGTTGGCATTCTGATTTTATAATCTGTCCCAGAACACCACTGGGCTTAATATAACTTTGCAGACTGTGGTCGGCATTAAGAAGTGAGGAGCTGAAGTGAACAACCAGCAGTGGCAGAACAAATAGACCATTTACGTGCTCAGTGGTCGACGAACAAGAAAATCTCTCCTTGGCCGAGGAAATGAAAAAGTCAAGATGGCAGAAAATAAAATAGACCAGCCCCAACAAATGATGAAAACAATAAAGGTCTCATTTCATTTCACTTGAAAAAAAACAGCACAATACTCACGGTCAGCTGTGTAGTGCGTTTGTGTGGTGGGAGGAGGCGTTTCTGCTACTTCCTCTGGTGGCGGCACTGGTGTGGCGGCCACCGCTGCCGCAGTGCCGTTTCTTTCTTGCTTGGCTTTTCGTATAAGTTCAGCCAGAGGATGGTCCGGGTCCATGACTTTAAGAGGCTGCAAAACAACAAGGCTGTTTGTTATAAACAGAATTTTTTTCACACCATTATGTTCTATTTTATAGAGTAAAGCTCAATGACACCTGCTACAAGCAGGAGGCAGAGCCGTAAAATGTGTATACAAAGACCACATATTAAAACCTTTATCAAGCGAGAAGCCATGAAATCATTAGAAAGTATTTGAATGCAGTGCGAAAAATGTGCAATACTCTGCAAGTATCCCTCTGCAGTTATCTTCCTTGGTAACCCCATAAAATATTATATACGAGTCCTTAGAGGAATATTAGAAAAGGAACTCCCTGCTGATGGGAGACAACTGCTCGACAGTTTCTTATTAAAAGGAGCTCGTTATGTGTCTTTAAAAAAACATGCCTCCTTTCTCACTACTCAGTCAGAGACTAATGGCTGTACTGACAGGGGAACATGAAAGTGCTCGGGAAAATAACTGTACCACAGTGTGAAGACATGAGCGAAAACAAACGGGATGAAAATGTAACTCGCATGAAAGGCAGTGTTGTCCTGATAAGAATTAACATGTGTATGAAACATTATAATGAGCCTGTTTCAGTTTGACTGCTTTAAGAGGACTGTCCAATGAAAATCATGTATCTATGAAAGGGATTATATTATAGGCTACATAAGCAGTTAACTTTTGTTAGCATTAACATTTTCAAGATCTGCTGTTTTCACATGACAGGAACGCAACATTAAATATTCTATTGACCAGGTAGCCTGTTTCTATTACCTTCACCAGCTCCTCCAGACGAGAGCACTTCTTAGGGGCAAACAGGCTAGGATGAAGGTAATTGCCATCCCCATCATCATCCGAATCGTCAGAGTTTGAGTCTACAGTAGGATAAGAAAAAGAAAAATGATAAATACAGTACATGACAGTTCTTAATTTTGCAAATGAAGAGCCTGTGTGAGCGTGGTACTAGTCAGTGACTGCTTCCTGTAGCTCACCCTGCTGCTGCTCTTGCTTGTTGGCGGATAACATGACGTATCGCCCGTCCTTCATGGCCCGTAGGATGTGTTTGTAGTAAGGGTTCAGGTAATGGTCGAACCGGAGGAAGTCAAACTGGGAGTTGCGGGCCTGCTTTGCTTTCAGCACTATCTCAAACTGGGCGCCCTGCTTGGACACGTAGTTGGCCGTCCGCTCGACGATGTTATGGGTCTTTATGGTCGCCGGCTACAAAAAAAAGATGACAAGAAAATAAACATCTTTTTAACTAAATGCAGCCACTGCATTTTCTTGTTTCTGTTGAAATAAAAAGTTCAGCAGTGAATAACAAGCATCATTACCATATTTACATGCGTGAAGGTGAACTCTGCTGCACACAAGATTAAGATGCAATGCACAGTTCATTAATAGCTCACAGAAGACATTTTGTCTGGGCAAGTATTTTCATGCCAAGCACTCTTATGTTCATTGTGATGACATAAATTCTGAAAATACACATGGGGTGAAAATCAGTGGAACAAGAAATGGTCCATTATTCATTCATTATTGTTCCCCTTGTGTGCTTTCACTGATTAATCATTGGCATTACTTCGAGAGCGCATAGAAGTGCAGCAATCTCCAAAAGAACACGCATATCTCATCGGGATGAAAGTCATAATAAATACCGCCTTTCAAGTCATTGGCCAAAAAGATGCCAGCGTCCGGCCCTCACAGACCATTACTGTATTCGGAGCTGCCAAGGACTTCCTGATGGGCAAGGACTCTTCTCACTCTGATTAAAGAACTTGGCCATTAGGGGGGAAAGTGGGTGTGTAATAATTATTTTATGTTGATGTAAAATACACAGAGAAAGCATCCTCCCTCGGCGATATAACATATTTTATATAACATTACAGTCTACAGTTGCGAAAAAAGTGGTCAGAACCTCTGACGCTGGTATCAGAATCTGTTTCCCTTATATGAACTATTATATAAAACCTCAAAATAAAAGGCTTCAAAACGAAGTTGGAGGAAGGAATCTAGGAATGAAATACTCACCAGCTCCATATCAGGAGGTATAACCAGGCCCGGGGGAGCCACAAACGGTTCCTCACTCTCCTCTGGCTCTTCTGTACAAGTGATGAGATATTTGGACAAAAAGAGTTTGATCAATTCTTTGTTAGTCATTTCTGTCAGCAAAAGGACTAAATATACTTTGCCTGATACATACCCAGCTGAGCAGTACGGCCAGATAAGATTTGAGCACCGAAAGCATTTTAAATGGAGGGAAACTACAAGCCTTAGCCTTCTCCTCGGTAGATAAATATACCACAACACTATTCATCCTGTATAATAATCTGCTGCATACAGGTGAGAGGGAAACTGAATTAACATGTTTAATAATGTACCGCTGCATCTTTATAATATATTATATTTATAAATATACTGCATGATCAAATTAAGTTCCTTATTAATGGGTATATTATGAAATTAATTAATGAAAATTAGTGTGGTGGTTTCGATAGAGAGCTGAAAACAAATCATAGTGAAATTAACCAGCTTTCTTTCCACTCATGAACAAATAATAGTGATGAATAGTTGTTTTATATTGTGATAATTTGTCTCTGTATCCATCAGACCTTAAACTCTCCTATCATGGCTCTCATATGCATTTCATGGGGGAGGTTTTAAACTGTTCACTTAATTTGTATTGTGATAATGACAGTCTTTAATGAAGTGAAGGGAGAGGCAAAAGACAATTGGAAAAAAAGGGGAGTTAAGTCAAATTGCTTTAAAATGTTAATGGCCACTGTGAGGTGAGACGGTGCTGACTTTTCTTCTCTGGCATTTGGGAGCTTTAGCAAATGTATTCATACCCTTCACTCAATTCTACAACCTCCCTAGAGAGAGGCATCTAGTCTGCTTAACTGTTAGGCCAGTGGCTGGGACCAAGTGCTTCCAGCAAAGTCCACATCAAATATTTAACGTTGCAGGAGTGAGTATGTGTGTGTGTGTGTGTTTGTGTGTGTAATTGTTTTGCATTTTTGTGAGAACACGTTTGACTTGGACCTTATGGCGCGACGACAGTTTGTGAAAGCAAGGACATTTTGGCTAGTCCTCACCTTCTGATACATTTCTGCACAGAGCACATCCAGGATTAAACCCTTGGTTGTATGGGATATCATTTGGTTAGAGGTCAGGTAAACGTGGGGGTATGCATTGAGTTGGGATAGTTAAAGTTAGGGTCAGAAGCTTGGGAAAACATAATGTCAATTGGCGTCCTCACAAAAATGGAAATACAAGTAAGATATGGATGAGTGACGGCCGACGACCAAAGTTGACACTGATGTTCACAGATGATTACCTGTCTAAACGTCATACTTCCTACCACTCATGGCTAAAATGAGCAAAACGTTTTGAGGGCCTCAGATCGGGGTTTGTTATTACTGCCCTGAGAAACCTTGATGTTTAACTAATGTTGTGTAATTTTAAATACAGTTGACAGGTTCCCTATGAGCTCTGCAGGCAAAAAAACTCAGCGTCAGCAGCCCCCTGGTGGATATGTATCTGCAGATGGCTGCTTGGATAAGAATAGTTAAAAAAAAAGAAGAAATGGATTAGACAGACCTGCTGTGTTCTTCACAGCAGTCTGCAGCAGCGAAAAAAAAATTCAAGCAGCGAGAACTTGGACATGACAAAGAGCCCACCACAAGCAATGTGTCAGGAGACACAAGGGGTATGTCAATGAATCCAGATTTCAGTTTTCCCATATAAGCATCTAACAGCGGCGTTACACCACTGCTGGAATATGACAACTGCAGATTTTTTTTAAGGAGCGGAGAGGAGAGGGGTTGAGAGGTTGTGCTATGTGTCTTGCCATCCTGTTTGTGCATTTTCATTTCTATCCAATGGAGTGACACACTCAAATTTGTGTAAATGAAGCGAATTCTCACCAGCATCCTTGTTAGCTTCCTCCTCCACCGTGGGCTGGGAGGGATCGTAGTAGTCAGCGCTGTATTTGAAAGCCACTGCAGTGTAGGTGCCTTCATCAGCCAGAGCTTCACTCAGACGTTTGTACTCCTCCTCTGTGGAAAACAAAAATACAAGCAGCAGACAGGATTTTACTACCGATTGATTATTCTTATCAGACTCCACAAACTATTCTGGTAGAGTCCTGGATTTACAAGTTTTCAATGAAAATTATGTAGTAATAGTAGCTACTTTCCACTGAAATTCACGTCAAACTACTGTGTAGCTTTGTTAAAGAAGCAAGGGCAAACATTCCACTATAACTCTCAATATTTCCAGTGCATCCCCACTGATCTCTCACTGGACAGATGGGTAATACTCTCATTGAATGAGGTCGGCCTTTCAAATTCAAGGACAAACCAGTCTGGGGGATGAACCCACAGCCGTGAGTGTGTGTGTGTGTGAGTGTGACACATCATTAGCTGACGCATTCTGTGCAGTCAGTTTTGGCACAAGACACAATATTTCCCTTAAAAATCAAAGCCAGTTCATTTTTAAAGAGATGAGATAGAAAAGAGAATATGCCTCAAAAAGGAAATATCACTCAGGAAAATCAGATTTTACGATGCCAAAATTAAAGAGCTGATAAGTTGTTGCTTTTCTATTTGCACTGACGGGATTGTCATATTGGCCCAAGCGTTAAACGAGGACACACGCCTGATAATAAAAAAGTTATATGGACAATATTTCAAACAGTGACAGCCGGAGAACATTGTCACCCTCAAACAGTAAGACATCACTGACACGGACTGAAATTATGACTCGAGGGATTCAAGTAATTAGTGTAATGTGATATCAGTAATAAAAGGTAATAAACTCTGTAGAAAACTCAACAAAGTGTCAAAGTTTTGAGAGGATTTCAGTTTGACAGCAGCCATGCCACTGGTTGGTAGCCTTTATGTTTAGTTGTAACTTGCCCTGTAACCTTGGCTACCACAAAGTGACAGCCGCCTGCAGTGCCAGTAAAACACAAGGTTTAAGACTGCTGCTGATGGGAATCAATATCTGTCAGTTGAACAAGAGTGTCGAGCCATTCCTAAGTGTTGTTATGTCCGTGAGAGAGCAGTGACCTATCCCTGTTTACTAACCTGTACCAATAAACCTGTTCTCCCTAAAAGTCCTTTTTCTACAGACAAAATATAATCTTCAATTTAAAAAGTAACATTTCACATTCACTTTTTTTTTGTATATGGGTAACAAAGTCATCCTGTGTCCTGTTTTAAATACTTCCCCTTTGGCTGGCTTGCTGTTTGTTTTCATTAAGTGTGAAAAACACTGTCTCCTTAGAGAAATGAATGGGTCCGATTCACCCTTCATAAGGAGAAGAGCACTAGATCTACAGCTTTCCAAAATAAATAATCTTTCCTGGCAGTTAGACAAACAAATAATCTGTGAAAACAACCTTGTCCATCAATTATGTTTTTAATGCTTGAGGCTTTGTTGTTTATTTATAATCAATTCGGGATCAAGAGAGTCCAAGATAGTGTTCTCAGTGTACCGTGTTGAATTTAGTTAAATGCATGATTCCCCCCCCAGGGCAACCAACATACACTTGATGACGAGTAGATATCATATCAATCAACCAAGATTTACTTTGGTTGAAAACTTTAAGTGAGTGATTAATTACTTGTGGATTCGGCTACATGTTCAACTATGGGGAGATTCACGTAGAGATATATCTTAATTCTGTGTTAGGAAGCTAGCCCACCTTGTCTGGCCTCTTCTTCCATCAGGTCCGTGCGCAGAGCCAGGTACCTCTCCTCATCGCAGTGCGCCTCGATCCTGGCCTCCTCCTCCGACAGCTGGTAGGACGTATTCCATGAGCCGCTGTCGTACTCTGAAAGATCGTGTAAGTGACCACGCCCGTCGTATCTGTTGGATGATAAACAGGATTAGAGAGAGGGTAGTCGACAAGTTTTTTTGTTTTTTTTAAACACAACATGGACCTACTTACCAATGAAAGGAAACCTAAAACCCAAAAGTTACAACATCTAAAATGTTCTACCTCTAGTCTGTCACGATGTGAAATACTAGAAGTTACGAAATGTTCTCAATATACTGATTAACTCAATAGCGAACTTAGGATACCTAACAAAAGTTCTGCTGGTCTTACAAACCATGAACCTTAGAATGAAAAACAAACAAAGCAAGTGGCTTCTTACCTTACAGGGTTCAACCCCCTCCCCTGTACCACTCATGATTACTTCTACATCTGCAAAGATAGTTACATACACACAAACCCGAGCACATAAATACCTATCCGTAAGAACCCAAATGGACGACATTTTCCAGGGTTCGTCCCTCTACGCCACTTCCCAGATGCCGTTTCTTCAGGAAGACAAAGAAATGGGGTGCTGTGGTGGGCATTCGGGGTTTGGCAGGACCCCTTAGCCTACCTTGCTGGGGAAAGAACTGGGTTATGTGATAAAGACACACATACACAAGCTGTACAAATAAAACACAAGTTGGGGCCACTGCGGATGAAGGTGATTCAAAAAGGACAGAGGCACCAATCTGAGGTTTGAAGAATGTGTTAAATATTCAGCAGGGGTGTAACATTACCCCCCCTCCCGGATAAATCATTACACTTTTGGGGCGCACTCAGAGATATTAATGAAATTTGGCATTCTGGTTTGGTCACATGGGAGACCTATGGAAACTAAATATCACATCTGTCAGATTGCATTGGGGGGGGGAGACGACGACTCTGTAACTTGAACTGGTCAAGTCTCCTTCAGTATAGGTCAAGCTCTTTCCCAGCTCCATCAGTCCCAACTATTGCAAAAGTTGTGTGACACAAAGTTTGGTTCCAAATGTTTCTCATATTTCCAAATCAGAATATACATTTTTGTTTATATTTGTGAGAGTGTGGCTCCGAAAGTCTGATGATTTGACAAGAATGACCCGATCAACTTCTGCATTATTTGCAGAAAGGGTAACAGCACGTTTCAAACTTAAGTTAATAAGTTTAAATTAGCACAGTGATATTTTGAATCACCTTAACCAGCAGTGACTTTAGTCTTGGTTAGAATTTGCTCTGGCCTCGTGGACTTCAACGCAACTCGATGAAATCCCAGGTGATCTGATTTGAACACGGGTTCCTATTTTAGGTTCAATTTTGAACTTTGTTGCATCTTATTCTTTATTGTCTTAGTTTTTAAGTGTAAAATGTGTCTCCAGAGGAAATTCTCCAACTTGCCAAGTTGCAAAGCCCACTTCAAACCTGCCACACATTGATTTAAGGATTTGGACATTTAAATATCAATTTAAAAACCACAGTGGCCAGTTTGAGAGGCAGCTAACCCAAACTAATGCAACCTTAGATTCAGGACTGGTTAGTTTGAAGCTAGTGTGCCTGATAAACTGGCCCTTACTGGTCCCAGTGACAGCTCAGCATCATGTCTGATGCTAAGGCTTTGCATCATCGCATGTTGGTGCCAGAAAACTTCAAAACTCCCACGTGTTGTGATTCCAAGACGTCCAAAGAAGACAAGTCAGCAGAACAAGGGGAAATAACACATTCGTCGACAGGTGGACAGTTTTGTGTTGTGTGTGTGTGTGTGTGTGTGTGGTGTGTGTGTGTGTGTGTGTGTGTGTGTGTGTGTGTGTGTGTGTGTGTGTTTGTGTTTCTCTTTCATCCCAAGCTTCTGCAAGACAAGAAAAACTCCCAAGTGGTCCCCTTGTTTTGCATTTTGAGACATGCTAACGGGACAGGAGGAGGAGAGATGGTTAGCATGAAGGTTTTCGGTTCTACGTTTGTTCAACCGACCTATCAATCGTGATGCTCTTTTCCCCCATCCACGGGATGAGCTGCTTTCCATGCTCGTGGTACAGAGCCCGCTCGTCGTCCCGGAACACTTTGCAGGCGTAGCCGAACACCAAGAGGTCGGCGTACTTCTCACTGTCACTCACGTCCTTCTTCGCAGGCTTGTTGTTGGGGTCCTTCTTGGCGGCTCCGCGACGATACATCTCGCCGGGGAGACTCGTGGAAACCCACGTATGTTGAAGTGAAGGGTCCTCCGGAGGCGGCGGTGATGCTCCTGGAAACCCAGCGGCTCGCAGGTGCTCCTTAAATGACGATAATCCGTCGGGTTGTCCTGCAAAACAAGCTTCTACGTGCCAGCGGCCGCCATGTTGGAAAGCATGTGGATGCAGCTGTGTTAACCCGTCAGCACTTACGACAGATTCCTCAGCGTTAAACAACCATTTATTTAAACCACAGGACTTAAGATTTAGATTTAAAATCATTTAATATTTTAATTTAATTATATATTTTATTATAAAAAGGAGAATATTTACATGAGTAGTGTTTTTGCCACTTTTTCATATTTGTCGAATGTGCTGGAGGGAATCAAACTCGCATTGTGCTGTTGAAAATGGACTGAAGAGGTGACCCCAGTTTATAAAAGTAAATAAATAAAATAAAAATAGATACATCACCTTTCAGGATTTTGCTGTGTTGAGGTTCAAACACGTTTTATTTTGGTTTAAATCATCTTCATGACCTCAGTTTGAGATGATACTGGTTTAGGAGCTGATGCACAAAGGTAATGTTGAATATCATATATCATAATCATATTTTTTTAATCATCCTTTCCTTCATTTGCCGGGAGGCCACGACTATTTCCTGTTTTCCACTTAATCTGAACCTGCAATCTAAATCTAACACAGTTTTTAGATGCTGAAGATCTTTGATATTTTTTAAACTGTACATTAAGAACCCACCTACTTAGTCTGGCTTTTATGTAGCACTTTATTTATTCATTTATTTGTCATTAACTTTTATAGATTGTTTTCTTAACCTTCTTTTATTGTGGTGTGTTCTATTGTTAATTGCTTCGGTATGTAATAGTCTCTCTAGATTTATAATTTGTTTTTAACATCCTACATTTTATCAGTCCCCTCTAAAGCTCTTTAATGAATTTGATTTGTTTGAAAGGTGTTAAGAAAAAAAAGTTTTAAAGAATGATTGATTAATAAAACATTTCCCAGGACAGACAACAACTTGTGTAGAAGGCAAAGTGGACAATGTCAGACCTGCAGGACATGTGACTGACAATCCTGCGTCAGCACAGAAAGACAAAGTCATCATCAGCCTCTCCATATATAAAACTCCTGATTCAGTGACCAGACTGTTTTCCTCTAGTGTTCTTATGCAGTTACACAATGACTAAACAAGAAGCTCAGGTTCAGAAGATAATAATATAAAGTATAATGCATTTAATTCTATGATGTGACCTTCAAGTTGTTTTCATTACTTTGGAGTGTGATGAAAGTTTAAAAAACATCTCTTTTCACACACAGATGATGAATGAGAATGTACAGCAAGAACTCCTGGGGAATAAGTCGATTTTTTGTGGTTTATTACAGACTTCCAGGGAACATTAAAATACAATATATAACTGCCCTATGCGCCATTGAGCAGTTTTAAATGGAGGGAATGGACTGTGAGGTTTTAAAACTTCTATAAAAAAAAGAGCTATAAAGTAAGAATCTGTATTTTCTTGAGTTGATGCCCTTGCCTTTGAGGCCTAAATCCATGAATCAGGTCACGGTCAGGTACCCAGTACATTACTGTATGCCGGGAATGGTTTTTAGATAATACAGGGCACCTTTTTTTTATAATCCTCAGTTTGGAAGATTATTTCAGCATTTGGGAGCAGAAAAGATACGAGTGGGTGATGGAGCAGTGAGGAAAAGACGAATGGGCTTGGATTGGCACTTTCTCCGACTGTTGAAGAGCAGTGAGATTTGAAAATGCAGACTAAATGTTTTTAGAAAAAAGAATGTCTGACTGTACTGAAAGGATTGACCTTAAAAACAGACACCTTGCAGAAGTGGTGTTTTTTTATTAATTTGATTTCTTCAACATAGATGGATGTAGAGAAGTTCTACAGTTCTGCTGAGTGGTGATGTAGTCGTGTCCCACCGTCTGGTTTAAATAATGATGTGTCATTTCCAGTTTTATTTTTAGACAGTTAAACATAGATCAATGGGGGTGGAATAAACATTTTTCAGCCTTTCCAGTTCTACCTCTTTTTAAGTTTACCTCTGTAGCAGTAATCTCTTATAGGAATGTGACAGGACAGATGGTGGCACGGAAGAAGCCACTGTCAATAGTTTTTTCTGATGACGGCACTGTGGCCAAAAATGATTGGGAATTAATAGGAAACTGGAGAAAACTTGATGGGACCAGTTCCGGACCTTGGCAGTGATATGTGTCTTGCCGGTTTTGTGGGATCCAGTGTACACTCTCTCCAACAAGAACGTCTTATCAAATCTTTAAGTGTGTGTACCTCTCACTGAAACATGCTAGGGGCACTCTTTCTACTGCCATAGATTGAAGTCATTTTCTGTGAAACGCAGTATAGGAGGCAAAAAATGTATAACTGGATCCGCCCATTTATTTGAATTTAGTCAATGTGTATGCGGTCCACAAAATTGAATGTAAATTGGTTTGGTAGATTTTACATAATCCAGCAAACGCTGATGAAAACACAACCGCCATGCGGTAATAATGATGCAAATATTTGTGATTCTGCTAAACAATTACTATGATGAATTATTTATAGGCGTAAATCTGAGTAACTCTTTAAGCCTAATGACAGACACAGCTGACCTGGTGCACCACAGCAGCACACATTAGGAGAGAAGAAGGATGTGTAGCCTTTACCCTCCACACACACAATCCCACCTCACCCCTTCTTTTATTTACAACCCCTGAATGTGTTTTATTAAAATGAGTGCACAGGTTCAGATGAACCCACTCGTGAAAGCAGAGGGTGAAACAAGCGGGGCAGAGAGCAAGAGAGATCGAGAAATGAGAGCATGAAGTCAACAGATTGTCGTCCTGCGAGGGAAAACATTAGTGTGTGTAGAAAAACAAATAGTGTATGTAGGTGAAGTGTTGATATGCAAAATGCTCACAGCTTTAACAACTAGAGCTTCTTACATACGGTATAGGAATATAGGCTAATTGCATGTTGTGGTTATCTTCTGTAACAGAGTTAAGGAATTGTATATTGTTTGTTTTTACTTTATCACCAATTAAAAGGCTGAAAGTTTAGCATAACTACACTTTTTATGTAACATGTAAACTTACCCCAGAACGACCAACAATGATATACTATGAATCTTTAAACATGGGCTGATACTTTAAAAGTTACACTGGGTTTTCCTTCATAATTGTTTTTGCATTAAGCCACTCTTAATGACCAGATGGTAATTAAATGTGTGTCATGCATTAATGTGGATAATTTAATGTTTCCCTTCCTTCTGTAATATATTTATATATACATTTTTTGGGATTGGCTTGTCTCATTTGTCTGAATAAGGTTTTTAGAAAAACTGGAGTTATTTTCAGATTTCAGGATCCAGTCCAAGTTGCTCTTCTTTATAGTCCGTGAATAAGAGTCTCGATAACAAGGCTTTGCAGTGCGTCAATGGTGAGAAGAGGGAATTTAAAAGAAAACCGTCTCAAAAATTATCTTTGCAGGTCTCATTTCCTGAAATGATGCAGTCAAAAGATGTCTACGTATTCTTTCTTTTATTCTGCCCCAGTGTTCTTACTGAAGACAGAAACAGGGTCAGACAGAGGTCCATTACTTTGACCATTAAATTCATTGGATGTATTATAAAACCTCTCCTGCTTTAATTCGCAAATAGGACTTTTGGCTTCATCCTGCATTTAGACAGAACCTTCAATTTCACGTCAATGTCACTGACGTGTCCGGAACATTTTACAAGATGCCAACTTTGAATGCTCCGAGTCTATTCTTTGATCTCGCCGAATAATTTCTCTGAGAGGATTAAGCTGTCATATTAGATAGATTTGCCTCCGTGGAGAATAATAAATCTTCCACTTTCCCACAGTGAGATCAGAAACCTTTAGCATCAAGTCACTGTACACAGCGGCATGGCTGCAAAAGATGCAAATCTCTCCACGCTTGGACACTTTGTTTTTTCCTTATTATGCTTCACACAATATGTCAAAACTCACGAAGGCGACCGGGAAGGGAAAAAAACTGCTTTTCTGCATAAAAGGGCTCTTTATGAAATTTGAATTTGTGCATCCAGGGAGGTGTTGAGCAAATTCTACGCATGGACTGTTTTTTGTCGACAGTGATCGTAGGTGACTAGAGAGCTCGGCTGGCTTTTCTCTGTCTCAGCAGTCGGATGTCACTTTTCCAAATGAGTCTTCCAGTTTCCTTACCGGCCTCTTGCATTATCCCAAACTCACGTCAAGGTCTGTGGTATAAATCCAGGCGAATCCGTCCTGTGACTGACAGGTTGGACAGGACGTGAGCCAACAAGGACAAATGTCTCTGTGTCGCAGCTGTCACTGTTTGTATCTGGGGAGCGTGACAAGTCAAGTTGGATCGTACTGCACAGACAGGAGTGGATTTATTGGGATTAGTCAGCAGCCTAATGGGACCCCTGGGCTTTCATCAGTATTTCAAAGAGAGCAAACCTTTCCAGGTGCAGGTTAAACAAAGTGTGAAATTAATAAATGAATATTCATGGCTCGCTCGTTGGAAATGTTATCGTGATGATTGTGTAGGGGAGATATTTTGAGCTTTCCACCTTAAGGGGTTCTGAGGGATTGTGATACTGAAAGACAGATGACAGATTTGTATTGTTTTTCAAGGTGTTTATGGTTTGACCTCAAGGGATTCAGGATGCACACAAACACACAGAAGAAGAATGGTATAGAAATATAGAAATATAGATGACTGATGAGTTTGTGTTACGGCTGATCGATAAAACAATGTCAGTAATGATCAAAATCTAATTTTCATCAATATAATAAAGCGTAGCTATGTATCGATACATTGATTATGAATTGTGCAAACACAGTGAGCAGGTATAACACATTGATCTTCCTCAGATTCGTAAAATGTTTGTCATAAAGAATCATTTAAAATCACAAGTTTTCCCTTAGATCATGCAATTGAGACAGTTCATCTCAATGGATACAAATAATTCCTTTGTGCCGGCTGCCACTGGCTTATTAAATAATCTATTGTGATTTTAATTTATTGTGACCGAGAACTGTTTTCATGTTTTTTATGTTTCATATTTTATTTCCTGTTTTAGTTCAGTTTCTTATGTTCTGGCTTCAGGGAGAACAAATATATTCATGATCCTTTATCAGGAGCAAAAAATCTGTCTTTAAACCTTAAAGAAATAATAATGTGACATTTATCTTGATAATGTCAAAGCTTTTTATCTTGATATAATTCTAGGCTATATCTTCCAACCCTAGTGTGTCAGCTGCTTAAATGTGTGTGTCCTTCCACAGTGAGAGAGAGTGTGTGTGTGTGTGTAATGTAAATTCAAGCCTTCAAACAAACATGCCTCAATGTATACAGTATCTTAAAAATATATATATATATACAATAATTAATTTTCCCTTTCCAAGCAGTGTGACACGCCGTCTGTCTGCAGGCATGAAATTGAAATGAGTTTCCAGTGATTGATGTGAATTAGGTCACCATCAAGCTGAGCGCTGTGCAAATCCACTTTAAAGTGTTCCCCATGTGATCCCTGTTGTGATTAGGTTCACGTGGCTTGAAGGGAAAATGTGACATTTTGAATTGAACCGTCTCGTTTTCAGTCACAAAGCAATTGTCACATTAAACGAAGGGCGCGTGTGTGTGTGCGTTTGATAAAAATGGCTTCATTAACCTTGTATATTTTAAATTGATGAATGTTTCTGGTTGTGTAGGTGTTTTTTTATCAGCCCGTCTATTTGTCTCTTAGACACTGGACCGCTGCTTCAGTTTTGTGTATTTGTCTCTTTTCTCCAACTTTCTAGCAGTTCACCTCTAACTGTGCAACAACTTCAAGCAGTTTTGACCCTTTTTTATTTATGAATAAAAAGTGTGTTAGCTTATAAATTACCATACATTTTCGTTTTATGGTAATATATTGATTCAATGAGTCGATGGTAATAAACTGAAGTAGCTTCTTGCTCCTAATTGGGTTCTCAGGCCTGCCCCCCCTTCAGTAAAGAATCAGGTCCTATAGGCTCAGAATCGGGGTACCATTGTCATGCAGTTATTTTCATTTTTACGAAGAGGTATTTGCACTTCAATTAACTTATGGAAAGCAGTGGCCATTACTTTTTGCAGTGACACTTAAGTAATGCTAATGATTTATATTCCCACAATGTCACATTTTCTTAATAGATTAGCATTATAAACTGAAAGAGTTATAGCGGGTTGTATTAAAAAAAAGTTAGAATTTTCCAAATAACAACTTAATCCACACAAATAGTTTGGCCTCCACCTAAATCGCATTCGACAGCTGGTGTAAAGGTCAGGGTAATTTGTTGAGACACAGAGCGAGAGGCAGAGAGAGTGTGTTATTAAAACATTAAGAAAGAGTGGGTTGAGCTGAGTGGGCTGGCACATGGAGGTTTATGATAACCTAGCAGGACAACACAGGGAGACAAACCAGAATTTAATACTGCTTCAGGGTTGATAAATTGATTGGTTGGACCCAGGAGCCATGACCAGCAAGCGACACAACAACAGGACGAAAGGGACGAGGACAAATGACAACTGATCCAAACTTGTTATTGTATCAATAATCAACTTTCTTCTACTAAATTGACCTTTGCCTGTGGCCTTCTCCGATGACTAATTGAAATGGTGAGTGACGGCATCTCTTGGCAGGATTGAATTAGTCCGGAGCGAAAACCTGTGTTTTCCTGACATAAAAGTAAATGTAGAATGACAGATTACACTCAGTAGCAGAGGCTAGCTCAGACGTATCATGCATATCCTTCATTTATTCTTTAGGGTGCAGTCTCTTTAAAGTATGAGTTGTAATGTTAACCCCATGAAATATGACATAATTGTTATGTACTTGATAATTGTTTTTTTTATCCTTCTGTTTCAAAGACAGACACACCGGTACAGCATATAGAAAAGAGAGCAAGGGAGGGAAATAACCTTTATGCCCATACTACATTTGCCAAAATAAGGAAAT
This sequence comes from Pseudopleuronectes americanus, assembly GCA_038501795.1. Taxonomy (NCBI): domain Eukaryota; kingdom Metazoa; phylum Chordata; class Actinopteri; order Pleuronectiformes; family Pleuronectidae; genus Pseudopleuronectes; species Pseudopleuronectes americanus. The sequence goes on along the minus strand of CM076733.1, from coordinate 14,042,290 downwards.
TGAAATTTGTGGCCAAGACAATGGCAGATGGAGCAGGGGATGGCAGCGCATTGGCATTTTTCAAATACTGGACATCACTGAGGGTAATTCCGACACTTCGTTTGCCTCCTAATCAACATATGCAAGTCGAGGCAAAGCTGCACATCATCGACTGCAGACCTGATCAGCCAGTCTGAGGCAGTGGAGCTCACAGAGTGGAAGCATTACTAACCAAACAAAGGTACATCTCTTACTAGTTTTGACATAGGGATACTGTATAGTAATAGTATAGTTTTATGTTACTTTCAAAAGTTGCCGTTTACATTTCATGTAAAGAAATTTGAATTGCCTTGTTGAAATGCACTACATAAATATACTCGCCTTGCCTTTTGATTTAATTCACACAGCTTCATGTTTCCACTTAATTTCATTGTTCCAAAGTATTGCTTCCTGCAGGAGTTTCTGTAAAATCCATGTTTATTTACAATGATTTTAAGCACAGGTAAATATGCAAGAAGTACCAGAAATATAATGATTCCTCTAATTCTAACTAACGTTAACGTTCCCCTTTCTAAACCCGCCGACCAATAACTAACTGATTGTTTTATTTCTCAATAGGAGAAACCAGCCTTCAATAGGCACAACACCAGAACTTACTCAAAGTTGTCAGAGATGTGGCTATTCCTGTGAATAAAACACTAAGTTACAATCACCATGGATAACCATACCCCCAGTAAATGTTTTCCGATTCGGCTTAGCGAGACTTTCTCGTTAAATGACTGAAACAGTGTGGAGGTGGGTGCACTAATCATTCTGAGGTCACCCAACTGGTGGGAGAAACCACCTCCTCCTCAAACATCTGGAAACCTGGCTACCTGTGGAAAGTGACAAATATGATTCATCTTCTCCCCACACTCTGTTACACTGTTGGTATTCAGCAGTGAGCATATGGTGTCTTTGCACAGCTGCTGCTGAGGAGAGTATTTAGCTGAAGAATTAATTTACCACTTTGGTTCAACTCCCCGTGACAAGCCAAGGAGCTGGTTTTGTGCCCGGGTGTAAAAGACTCGACAAAGCAACCATTGATTGGATGCAATGTATTTCTTGCACATTGATCAGGTATGAGATGTAATGAGGTCCCAGTTCTGAGCCAATCAATCTGAAGCCGATTGCTTTGAGTCCAGCGAGTCCCTTTCCTCCTATATCTCCTTTTGTTTTCTTCCCATTGAAGCCGGTTGTTTCTGGATAATTTATAACATCTCTTGTAAACCCCAGTCTGCTCAGCGAACATTCTTTATTATACATGATCATGTCTTCGGTTAGTCAGTGATTGGATTTTGAATAATTGACGGGGTTCGACTGGCTCTTTTGACATCACTCTGATTGACTGCAGGGCATTAAAGACATAAATATATGTCCTCTAACCTTTAGGAGTATTTTATCCCCACTTGTAAAACATAACATAGGAATTAGATGTTTAAATCATGTGTTACATACATGTGGTATGTGTGTCTGTGACTGCAGAGGGCATAATGCCCGTCGACAGCTGCTGGCAGCATTGATTTCTGAAAGGTTTGATTTATTCACCAAAAAAAGGAGATGAAATAACTGTCAACTGATTTAGATGAGGTTCGTGCAAGTGTGTTTCAGTGCAAATAAATGAAAACTTACAATCAAAATTTCATTTTTTAAGATTAGATTACAAAAAGTTTACCAAATTTATTTTTAATTGCCACTTAACTCCTGCAAAACTTAATGAAATTAAAGTAAAGTGGAACCACGTATATTTGACGTTGTATTTAGTCTTTCTCTCTCTAACAACTTTGTAATTAATTGGGTTCTGATAAAGACATGTTATATATAAGAAGGCTTCTACCTCTCATCCTTCTCTTTCCATTGTGTTCTTCTCGTTGTTGCCCAGTTTGTGAGAAGATACAACTTGTGTGATTCTTGTAGGTGTTCCTATAGACAGGTCAGTAATTAGGATATGACTCTAGAGTCCACCACCTTGGCTGGAAAGGCTTGGCGGAGAGGAGAGGAGAATAACTGATGATGTTTGTAGGAAACTAACATGGTCTCCAGGCTCCATCTGGACCTGAGGTTTGGACCCAGGCAGCAGAAGCAGCATCTGGTCTGGGCTGTAAGATTTACAAGGAGCAGCTCCATTTCCCTGCATCATCTATTTTCTACAGTAGGGAATTTGAAATACACACATTTTATTTGCTGTTTGCTTTAACCTCACCAATTAGCAGTGAATTGGCACTGGACACCCCAGCAACTCAGCAATAATATCTTATTTCTCTTTGTCTTGGTCTGGGTATCATTAATTCTTACCTTTGTTTCACTTTCACTGTGATAAATAGTTTGAGAAATGGAGCGTGTGCATGTAATAAGTGAGCAAAAGGGGGAAATACTGTAATCACTAGGGTGCCTACAGGGAGTCAATCTGTCACTAAACCCCTAAGCCTGGAATAAGCAACAATAGTGGAATTAATCACCAGGAAAAGTCAAGTCTGCATTTTTTTCCCTCTTTCCATTTGTCACAAACGACACAAAGAAAACAAGACTGGCTGTGATGATAAAGCGCTGCTGCATCAGACACCTGCAGAGACTGAGATCTGATAGATGGTGCACGGAGAGAAAATGTTTCCAGCCAGGTGTGTCGAGGCTGATACTCTCCAGACTGCTCCGAGGGATCGTGGCATTTGATTAGTCTCACTGTTCATGCACGTAAGGACCATGTCGATGTAATGGCAAAACCTTACTCCGGGGGAGCAAGAGTGTCCGCGAGCAGAGGCCTTCTCATGAGCTAGCATTTATTTTCTGCGTGCATAACTTGTTACATAACTTTTTGTGTTGACATCTGTGGTATATGTGATCCATGAAGTTTACGACAGCAACAGAGAAATGACAGCGAGGGGGTTAGAAGATCGGAGAAAGGCTGGAGACTGGAGTTTCCGACGTGACCAATCAAAGGAAAGGAGCAACGGCCAATATAGCCGCCCCCAAAGCTTCAAAATTCAACTTGACTGTCGGGTGGTGTTGAGTGCAGTTGGGCACATGGAGCAGAAATAAGCGTGAGTATAGATTTGCACTCACAAATTTTGGATCTAAAATACTCAAGAGGATCCATTAGTAACCAGAGGAAACGTGTATGTGAAGAAAACATCTGATCCTCCTTCATTTCTCCTCTTACGTCTCACAACTGAAAACACAGGCCTGTTGTAGCACCTGTTGTCTTTTCCCGTTATATATTTTTATCATCTTCCCTTAAGCCGGACCTGGCAGCTGTCACCCCTCCAAAACAGAAGCTGATTTATGAGTCAGTTTGTTCCTTCTGTTGTCATTAATGAATTCTGGGAAGGCACTCACACCTCTCAGCGCCAGAGATGGAGAGCGGGATTTTAATTTGTTTTGATCGAGTAATTAAGTCTCATAAACAGCTCAATCTTGTCGCACGTTCTGGAAACGAAAAAACACACGGCAACACATTTTCTGTTACAGCAAAGTTTAATGATGCACCAATGAGAGCAGAACATGGCTGAACCTTCACCATCATTTGCTCTGGTTTGAAATATTAAACCCTCCAAATATGAGAAAATGTGTGAGAACTCTTTAACCAGATATACTGCGTCTGATTAGAATTATTTTAGGTGCTTATTCAAAATGTTGAATTATTAACTTGGAAAATGGCCTGAAACCGTACTGACAATCAATAAACAATGATTTTGAATTGAACTTTTAAAAGTTTTTGTAAGCCCTAAAGACAAACGACCGCACAGCCCTTAAAATATATTTTCATGTATTGAATAATTGAACACGTTGCCTGCTCAGGGGAAATTATAGTATATACTGTATATCTTACTGCACATATAAACTAACTACAGATTTTTCCAATCACTTTGCCTCAAACCACAGATCCATCCAAAATCAGAGAAGCAGGTTGTGTGCTCGGCCGAACTAGGTGTGTGCTTGTGCTCATTTTTGCTCCCTCTTAGGACCTTCTCCAGTACAAACTCAGGACCAGTGGACCTCATGGGGACCAAAGCCCAGTCCTAATGAGGTAAAACTTCATTTCTGAGGTCCTGGTTAAGGCTTGGGTTAGGCCTGAGGCATGGTTTGGTTAAACTGTCCTCAAAAATGGAAGTCAATGCCAAATCCTGTAAATAATAGCTGCAAAAACATGTGTGTACAGTATTAATGCAGTTTTCTGACAAGTTTTCTAAACTTTAAGGTAAATAAAACTTTAAAGTTCAGCCTTTAAGGAAGTGGAGTTTTTCCATGACTGTATCTCCTCTACTTCTGTATACGTGCTTCTTCTACGTGAGTATTATATATATATGAATTATTCTAACCTCCAAACATCATTCCATGGCATCTTTGGTATTTCATATTCATTATATAGTTCTAAAGAATTCATGACAACATATCTGAAGTGCGCTGGAATCCGTACAGCATGTGTATGTGTGTGTGTGTGTGTGTGTGTGTACAGGAGTGGAGCAACCCCAGAGGGACTGACAGGGTTTACAGGCTTTAGCATAAAAAGAAAAAAGTTATGAGTAAGGTTACCGTACTTTATATTTTAAACCCTCTGTGAGACACAAAGGGAGAGACACACACAGTGAACTTGCAGTGATCCTCTGTGATTTCACTGCAGTAGTACCACTGTGGGGAACAGAGAGGCTTTGTCAGTGCGCAGTTACAGATCCAACACAAAGCTCCTCGTTCATTTACCTCATAAGCGTGCCCTCGCCCACTGCTGCAGTTTCTTCTCCCAGGGTCTCTGGCTTCACAATGGCCAAGACATTTGGCTCCTAGAGAGACTGGGAGCTAGAACTTCAGGATGTGTAATCGGGGCACTGGCTGCAGGTAGTGAATCCAGGTCCAGGTTCTCAAAGTAGAGCAATTCAACCGGAACAAATTTCCTTTTAAATATCTGGAATAACCAAAGTCTGTGTTCCTCTTGCTGCTGAACATCTTGTGTTTTGCAGTTTAAATGTGGCCAACTGATTTTTAATCTGTAGAAACGCTTTGTAGAATTCATAAACATTTACTCCCTGAAAAGGAAACTTGATAAACTGATGTATACAGTATGTAAATACAGTTCAGGATTTTGCAATGCAGTGAGTCACTGGGAGCACGGTTCCATGAACTGTGTCACTTAAAATCACAGCATGAACAACTTCTAAAATGCAAATGTGCATGTGAGCTTTTGTAGCACATCAGTATGTGTGTGTGTGTGTGTGTGTGTGTGTGTGTGTGTGTGTGTGTTATTCTGTTTCCATGGGAACATCCTCCCTAAGGTTTTCTTCACATTTCTATCTTGCCACTCCTAATTTAGTGGGAGTCTGCAGACGTGCTCAGCATCACCACACATTTTCTGATCAGTTCTACCACTTTACAGAATATGCAGGTGGTCAGAAAGGAAAAACATTCATTTACAGCTAAAAGTCATATTTGCAGATAAAATCCATGTTTTATTTTGTCTCATGTCCCATTATTTCCATTTACTGTACGTGCCTAACCCTGCCTTTTTTCAAATCTGCTCTGATCTTTGCTGCATAAAACAACAGGTCACCTTTGTAGTGAAAATACAAACAAACACTCTTCTTTCATTGTCTTACATCTATGGAGTTTTATAGAATCTTTCCCTTTTGGTTTTCCAGCCTGGAGCTTTTATATTTAGCTTCATTCTCACAGCTCCTCAGTGATTCTGTTAGTCAAAGCAAGCAGCTGCAAAAGGCTTAAATAACCGACCTCCCCGAGCTACTAGCTCAGCACCAACTGACCTGGGGAATGAAGATTAATATAAATATTTAGCGGCTACAGAACCAGAGATTTATTTCTTGAACAGGTGGAGACCAAAACTGAGGCAAATGAGTGCATGTCTTTGCAGGGCATATATAACAATTTGCTCGCAAGTTCACCATATCAAGATAAAGCCTATCGCTAGTGGGGATGCACTCTTTCAATAGAGCAAAGCATCTCTGATGTTGACCCTCCTCCCCAGTTCCCCTGCTTGGCTGCGGACTGCAACGGAACAGAGCGCTGGCTCGAGGCGGGATGAGAAACATAAAAAAAACCCGACAGTTATCAACTCGTCTGACTACGAGTCCCAGTGCACAACAGTGAGAACCTCAATGAAGTTTCCACATCCTAAAAAATAGATGACTCCCCGGGAGCCCTGCTGATAGAGGGGCACTGTGCCAACACTGATGTAACAACGGGGTATCAAATACCAGCCCAGTCAGAAACGTCAAAGCCAGTTAGCTGTCAAGAAGCCCCCTTCACTTTCTCATTTTTAATGAGTTTCTGTAAAAGGCACAGTTGCAACAAGCAGGTTGTGGAAGCACAGGAGCTTATTGCTGCCATAGCAAAGTAAAACGCGTTAGTATCATGATATATAATGAAGTTCACCAAGAAGTTATTCACATTGGGTGAATTATGATACTTTTGATAAGTTTATAAACAATAAACTTATAGCAACATTCTATAGATCTTGCTATAAGGTGAACCCTATGCCTCTGGTAGGATGGTCATCGACTTTTTATCCCCGTCATCCACCTCCAGAAATGTCAATGCTATTAGTACATGCTTTATTTATTTAGAAAATACTTTGGCTATGGAGATGATGCAGATGTGATGACAATTGGCAGCATGGTCATTGGCCAGAGGAAACCAGATGTGGTCCAGCATGTTTGGCATGAACCTGATTAGGACAATCACACAGACTGCTTGGTGCCCACAGTGAGAGATGGAGATGGCAGTGTGCTGAAATGTGTGAGTGCAAATCATGTAGGGGAGGAAAAAAAAGCCTCTTCATTAGTCCACAGATGCAGCCGCCCGTTTCCTTTTCAAATGGCTGCTCACAGAGACATTTCTGAATTCATGTCACTGGCAGCTTCATAAAAAACCAAGACTGTTGACTCTCTGCTGTGCGCCTCTAAACCACTTAACCCCCTCTGCACAACTTTTAAATCCCATAACCCACGCCTACCCACACTCGCTGGTAAAATGTAAACACTAACACCCCACCTTACACTACAACATGTTGTAGGAATCAGAGGGCGGGTGGCGTCCCCAAGTGAGACGCCTCAGGGACTCAGACGTTTGCCCCAGAGAGCAGCAGCTGCAGTCAGTTTAAGACGTGTAGGTGGTAAAATGTTAATGTGACTGGGAATTTAATGTTCAGAAGCCGCTTTGTAACTTAGTAATGAAGTGAATAAAGTAGAAGTTTGCAAACACATGCTTAGGACTGCGTAATCTCTCATGAATGGTAAATGGAATGTGTTTGTTTAGCACTTTGTCTCGTCTTATTGACCAATGGCAGTGAACTTTAACACAACTCTTCTATACCCAGTGCTTTTTCTACAACACAGGTCATACACTGTCTGCACAGCCATCAAGGATAATATTGGGGAAGGCAGACTACAAGGGCCGGGGATCAAACCAACCTCCCACTGGTTAGTGGACGACCCTCTCTACCACCTGAGCCCTCTTGTCAGAAAACCGCACAGGATGAGTTAACTTCAGGTGCCACTCAAACAAATCCATTCTGACTTCTGAAAGGAGCAGTTTGAAAGTTGTTAACTGGTTCCCATAGGACGTCAGGCTGCCTGCACCATCAACTGCTTCAGTGGAGTACCCAGGTCATGATGTGTTAGAAACAGCAACAAATGGGACAAAGGGTTAACTCGGGCATGGCAGCAGCTGACGTGCATCGGCTGCTTCAGTCAGGATTTCCCATCGTTAGTGCATATGGCTGCAAAATATGCAGAATTAATTACAGCCTTTATTTAACACTGTTCGAAGTTTGGAAGTTGGACATCAGGCACTTGTATCCTCTGTCGCTCTGAAGTACGTTTTGATTTCTTATGACACTCAACGTCTACTTGTTGGACGGATCTTAATTGTGCTCCTCTAACTGAATGCATGAGTTAGAAATACTCGACTCCAGGAGAGCTGTTAATCCAGCAGCATCGATGTCCTCCCCTCCCTTAGTGGGATGGAAGTATCGGTTTGAAAACTGCCTGGACATCAACATTCAGACACGGTTCGCTTGCTTTCTGGAGGATTTAACGAGAAAGGCTCCGATGGCCACTCTGAACTGTGAAAGTCGATATTTGTTTTTAAGGAGCCCAAATAGCTCAAATTTTCGCTTTCAAAATGAGACGGCATCGGCTCATTAGAAACACAGACACAAACCTTCCCCCTGTTAAGAAATCTCTGGGGCGACGGCGTGCGTCTCGTCTGCTCAAAATGCAAACAGCAGTTGACAAAGCATCTAAATCTCCTTCTGTTATGTCAGTCATGTTCTCGTGTGTTTGTGTATGTGAGTCATTGTTTTCCTTGTCCCCGCTTCACAAATATCCTCAAACAAAGCTGTTTGTCTGGGTTTTAATTTTGTCCGAATTTAACCTTTTACCAATTTACATGCACTGATCTGCTTTGGTTTCATTAACATTCTAATTTTAAATTGACGGGTTTAATTGTGTCTTTTCCCTCTTTTTGTCTTTAGTTTATGTTTGTTATTATCGGAGGCAGTGCTGGTTGATAAAACCTGTAATCTCCATGGAAGTACCAAACCAGTCTGTCAAACACAATATGAAATCATTTGTACATTGAAGCGATTGTGAATGATCTGACTGGATAAACACATCAGCAGCAACACAGCTCCAAGACGTCTTCATAGAGACGAGGGACTACCTTGTTGCAGCCCTTCCACAGAGGATCAGTACGATGTTATGTGGTAATAGATGGGACAACATGCAACCTCCCCTCATGATGCTTTAGTCACATTGTTGCTGTCAGAATCAGTTCAGCCCGGGAGAGGATGGACGTTGAGCTGCAGAAGACGGACGGCCTCTGAAAAAAACCCGACCATCCAACAAACAATCGTCCGTTCTCCATGTCAGGCAGCAGAGACACCTGTCGGGGGGGAGAGTTATTTGAAGGGTGTGTGCAGCCTCTCTGTTTGTTTCTAGCGTTCAGAATGAAAAAACTTGTTGCAAACACTTTTGGAGTAGATACAGAATATGAGGCACTTCTACTTTTTTATATTTAATGTGTTGAAACAGAAGATAAATGAGAATCTTCTTCATCTCTGGCCACATCTACAACAATCTGCGTGGCAACCTTTTACCTTTTTGAAAATGAATCACTCTGTATATAATTATCATGGGAGACATCACATTCATTAGTGGCTGTTGTTTCCTGTCAGCGCTCTGCTGTCTGTCTTTTGCAGCTTATAAAAACACCTGTTGTTGTTTGAAATGCCGCGTGTGTCAGTCTATTTTTACACATTGCACTTTTCAGCCTGTGTTGTTTTATTAAAGTTTCCTTTTACAGTTTATCTGTGATTCATCAGATGTTTCTCAAAAGTCGCTGGATGGTAACACATCACAGATTCTGTTCGCCCTTCGCTCCCGGGACTTATTGATTGTTTGGATGAATTTTTGAAGGAGGACACTCAAGAGGGAGATTGCATGTTTGCAACTGATTTTCATGCCTCGGCTTCAAAATGCCCATGTAACAAATGTAGAGAAAGGTTTAAGGAAAGAGCAGAGAGGAGCGATTTACACCTGGGCCTGGTCTGGTACTTGCTGCACTTACCACAGCCCTGACAGTCAGTGGGCGGTTAACACGATGGCATGCAAAGAAACAGAAGCCTTGTACCCTGAGCGCTCTCGCTCGGCTTTTACTGTCTCGCTCCCACACAACACTCTGCCCATTACAGGATCCAGTTGGCTCACACGAGGACCTGGAGATGGGAGAGGCGGCATTGAACTGTCAGACCATAAAACAAAGCCGTAGCAAAACAATGGCCAGAAAACATTGGTCTGGACCAAAAACAGCCAAGGAGATCACGTGCAAACACAAGGAAATAATTAGCTTTGACTAATTTATAAATTACCTTTGGCTGGCGAGTAACTATCGGGCCCACCATCAAGCAAAAAAGTCCCAAATCCCTCCTGTGACTGAAGGGAGGAATCATGATTATCCACTTCAGAGGACTGATCTTGGAATGTGCAACGCTTGGTGGTGTTGAGTGCCAGTAACAGTCTGGCACATCTTGGCTGGTTGTTTTTGAACAGAGGGACAGTAAATGCCAATGGTTTGTTATATATTTAAAAAACAATCAACAGAATTTGGCACTGTGTGTCTGCTGCATACCACAATATAAATTAAAGTATGGATCATTGAGTATGATAGAGCTGGTAACTAAAAAAGTTATATAGAAATAAAAATGAGTTAAAATCAAGACTTCACTACGGAGTGTGGTGAGTGTGGTTTTTGAACGTGTTTGTATGAGACTTTGAAAAGTTCGGAAATACTTGAAAAAGTTGAGCCATCGAGCCAAAATAGGATCAATGCGATATTCTTCTCTCAGGCTGCTGCATTGTAGAGTAGCTTCTGACCTTGTTGCAGAGACATGAGAACAAAGATCAGAAGAAGTTTTATCCAGAGACGATGGATACATATACGTCTCTTCGATGTTTCGGAGGCTGACAGCTATTTCTTAAGTGATAGAAATATATAAAGAAGTTTCAAAAGAGGTGTTTATGTAATTAGCAAGACTGAAGGAATACATATCCTTCTGTAAAGTTCTGGAGAGTGTGTGAGAGTTGTTTCATAATTAAGCTGCATGAAGTTTTGTGAGTATCCAGTTTCACGTTGATCTCACACATCACAAGTGGTTGGAATTGAAGGTAAAGCGAGACGTCATCAGCGTAAAACAAACTTTACTTGAAAGTAAAAAGTATGGAGCCCAGGATGGGGCCCTGGGGATTCTCCTGTGGACTTAGAAACTACTTTCAAACGGGTGTGCCTGTATACTTCCGTTTAGCTTAATCGCAAATATATATATTAATCATACAAAGATCTACTGAGGGCTTAGCTTCATTGCTGGACATGAAGCTTCATAAGGAACTGTAGGGTTTGAGCTAAATGGGGATAATTAGATAGGGAAACCATTGTTTTGATGAAAAAACTGGGCCCCTTGATAGTCACTGCTTGTATAGACAGTTGCTAAATCCATGGACAGTATCCTTTTTGAGCTCTGTTCAAATCTGTGAGATTTCAGTATAAGATGCAAACAACTGCAGAGGACCTCCGTATAAGTTAAGCCTCAGACAGCTGTCTGCGAGGGGCCTCCGTTTAGGGATTTCTCAATAGAGTCTGTCAGCTTACAAAAGTACTTTAAACAGAGCTCTCCGCTGCAATCCCATTTTCTAAAACCCCTGATCTTGTTCCTGTGTTATTTTATCTTGTGTTGTTTGGATCTGCGGAGAGTATGTGTCTTGTCTTTTCTTGATGAAACTCTTATTATTGAACTCATGGCTTTGCATTCAACTTTGGTACTCAATTTATGTTTTACATAATATTTTCTAAAATAAAAACCAATCATCCTGAGCCTGGGCAGGTATTTATGTTGATGTGTAACTATAAATAATAATGATGGAGTAAATTCAAGTGTAGCATTAATGTTGTCCTCCTGAACTGAAGCTACAAAGTCTAGTTTCCGTATAGACTTGAAATTTACTACACATCTCATATATATTGATGCATCTGTCATTTACCATTGGACTCCTTTGATTTGTCTTTTTAAGTAATTAAAATGTCCCGCCAGGTTGACTTCATAAATCTGAAATGAAGAGGATTTACCTTTCATTCCAGCTGGTCTCCCACCTCCGTCTTTTATCAAGGCCCCTATCCTCTAAAGCTTTTCTCTAATAAACACTTCAGAACCCAATAGAGCCTGGACCAGAAAAGGGATAACCAGGCAGGGAGTGAGGGATTGTGGTTAATCTCTGAGGGAGCCGCGGAGGGAGAGACGGGCGGAGAAACATGGAGAAGGGAGATGAGATAAGACAACTGTAAGACAATGTGTTGACCTCATACTAATGTGCAGAAGCTGAAAAATAAAACAAATCTCTAGCGAGCTACATCAGAAATTGTTGTAAGTCATTAAATTAGGAACTTTCTCAGACATAATGAGTTAGTATCTCAAAAACACGACTTAGTATCACACCAGATGACTTAGTATCTCAAAATAATGACTTGGTTTCTTAAAAACAGTTATTTACAAACTTAAAATAATGATTTACTAATTCCTGATTTTGATTTACTACCTCATAACTTCGCCTGACTCTCATAACTCCGCCTTGCTTCCCATAATTCCGACTATTTAATCTCAGCATTTCGATTTACTATTTCATAATTCCGCCATATTTTAGCATAAATGTCTTAATATCTTTTTATTTACCCACTTACTATCTCATTATTTTGCAACTTACTGTGATGGTGACCTATTATCTCATATTTGTCTTTTAATTCCTTCACTGGCAGAAATGAGCTTCCAAACATTGCAGCTCATTGCACACGGTTGATAATAACATTGTGTAACTCAAAGAAAATGGCACAAACTCAAAGAACACTTCAAAGTAAGAGTCTGTGAGTTTGATTTTCAAGTGTAAACTTAGATTTTCTCTCATTCTGCAGGTATAGTTAAATAAGTGTAGCATGTTTACTTTTGTACTAACATACATTGACAGTCCTGTGTCTCCCAAAGGAGTCAGGAGGCAAAGACCACTGCTGCGGGTCATTCATCAATCAGGCTGTTATCTCTTCTTTCTATCGTTCCAATCTCTCACTCTCTCTGTTCCCTCTCTCTTTCAGTCCCCACATGAGATGTTATCCTGGACCTCTTAATCAGGTTACCAGTCACAGCTGTTTATGCCCCTGGGAGGATGGAGTCTTGTCGACTGTCGGGACACATTGTTCCACCGGTGAAGAAGAGGAGATGAAGAGATTAGAAGGCGCACTCACAGCGTTACCGAGACCCCTGGAAAGACAGAGAGATAAAGGGGTGGAAAGGGTGACGGAGAAGGAGAGGAGAGTGTGACTCAGAGTGTGAGTGGATGGCGGGTCGCTCAGGTGACACCGTCTTGGATCTCAGTGTGTTTTGAAAACGGCTACAGCAGCGATTGTGAGTCTCTCGCTGCAGCTTTTCTTTACATCTGTTGTTTTAAGTGGATGCTCCCGTGATGACACCCAATCAATCTCTGTTGTGTTGTTTTAGAGGCAGTTAGTTTCTCAGCAGCGTTCTGCAGCAGCGCCAGTGGATCATGAATTTTTAATGCTGTTTTTTTTTCTTTCTTGATGAACAACATTAGCATGATGCCGGTTGGATGCGGCCCACTTTATCATCCCGCTCCCCCTTTTTGTTTCTGTTTCCCTCCGCCCGGCATCCCACCACCTGCTCCTCCATGTGTGGGACTGACGACAGCGGGACTCATGGGTTTTAAATCTAATATCTGGGCTCTGGTTGTTAATAGAAGTCTCTCAGCACCGTAGGGGAAACTGTTGCTGACGAGATTGTTGGTAATAGTGCTGAAAGGTCTTTGTGTCATATCTACACAACGTCCATGGTGTCTTATCGTTCACAAAACCAAACAACATCAGTCATGGTTAACACACTGTTATTAATATGCTGTCTGCCCAGGCTTCTCCACACTGTGTGCACAATCAGATGGGACCTGTGACAAACTGACTATCACACACTTCATCTCTTACTGCAATAACAACGTCATAACATTTTATTTATCTTTCATAAGTGTGGAAATAAAAATGTTAATACATTATTTAGAGAAAGGTCATTTTAAAACAATAACCGTGGGTCCTGACTCATTAACATTAACTCACACCTAATGAAGCCAAATGACTGTTGCATTAAATCTCCCATAAACCCTTTCAAGACTGAATGATTGATTGAATCATCTGTTCAACTTGCAGTGTAATAACTTTTTTTTTCCATTTGCAGAGTAAACTCGTTCCCCCTCTCGTCCACAACAACAAGATGAACATGACAACTGTAATCTCATTCTAAGCTGGAGTCTGTCACTTTGACCTTCATGCCCCTTGTGTCCTGCTTGATTAGAATCTTACAAGAGAAAAAGGGCTGCAAGGAAATGTCAAGCAGGTACATTAATAATGAAGAAGTACATTCGACATGCTGGCAAATTATATGTACTGCGACTGAATGGGATTTGAGTTGATGAACAGGATTGTAAAAGACCCGAAAAAGCTTTCAAAGTAGAATCTGCTGCTGCGCTCTTGTGCCGCACACACAAGACCTGTCAGCAACAAGCTGAGAAATGATTTAAAGCTCTTGCCCTGTGACAAATGCAGCACTGATGCACTGCATGGTTTAGTGTTTCTGTATGATTTCTGTCATTTCACACATGAACTCTGGATGTGGCCCGGAGAGCCTCTTCCAGTGTATAATCATTCAACGTTTCTCTACTCAACTACTCAAAGTGCTTTATGGTAAGAGTCACATTCACCCATTCACACACACATTCATAACCTTCATGACTACTTATTAAACATACAAAAGGAGAAACTTTGGAGATAAGTGGAGTTTGTTGTGAGTTCAGTCCGAGTTTGAACTGTCTCATAAACACACAGAATTTGTTTCTCTCTAGCGGCGTCTGAACAGCAACTTATATTAAGTGTTGTGAGTAAATGGACACACAAAAGACAACTTTATTTTTCATATTTCATCTCCACGAGGGAGAACTCAATTTATTGTTGATGTAGATTTGATATGGACAACACACCAGTGTTTTCCTCTACTTTTCTGAACCCCTCAGTGAAATCTCTTATTTTTTTCTTCTATATACATATTGATCTTGCCTGCGAATACAGAAGTCTCAAGAGAAATTGTTTCATGGCTGCTGGTTTAAAAGTCAATTATCTGAGTCATCCGACGGCATAATAATGGCTGCATCTCTATTGTAAAGTGAGTTGGTGTCAGGGCAGGAAAAGATCGTTTGATGTTTTTTTTTAAAGTTAATTCGGTCTTAAAAAATGTTTTTAGAGCAAACTTTCCAGGCAGGGAATCGGTGAGGGCTGAGGCTGGTAAGGAGAGGAATGGGAAAAATTGAGTGGCTGGGTTTGGTGTGGACAAGAGATTCACTTTGAGGCATGAAAACACAAATCGTGTGAAGAAAGAAATATGACAGTAGGTTTTAAGCATAGTTCTCAGCACAAGGGTAAAAAGGGAGTTTTGAACTATCCACTTTCAGGGACTATATCACCTTTATGCTATTCCAGCGTTTGTCTTGTTTTGAGCAGCAACTATTCATCCTGATTCAACGGGGTTCCATTACAGCAGATTTCAATTTGTGTTGAAAAGGCACCTGAGCAGAGAGAACGGCATGAAGCTCAATCCAGCCCACACCGAGCCTTCTGCATAATGGCAGGGTGCTGTGTCTTTAATAACATCATGGGAATAAAGGTTAGAGGGATAAAGGACTGAGGAGGAAATTAAAAGCACTGCTGAGTCGAGTTTTATTCCCTGATGCTGATTGTCTGTGTGATTCTGTTCATTTGAGCTTCGCATTTAATTCGAAACCGGTGATGAAATTTGCCGTTGTGTTGATTTGAGATGTTTTTTTCTTCCCCCGGCATCGGAAACGTTTATTATCTGATCCTGCTCGGCATGGGCGACAGCGGCAATTATCAGCAGTGCACCTCTAAAGAGCTGAGTGACTGTGATGCCGCGGTGGCCCTCCAGAGGCTCAGCTGAATATATATTTATGATTTTCTGAAATGTAAACAACATTTTAAATAGTTGCCTTTGTTGTTTTTCACCCCTTTTATCCCCAAAGAAAAAAAAGGAGGCGGCGCAGGAGATGTAATTGAAACCGGAGGGAAGACGTCGCCCATTATAAATATGTGAACTGAGCTGAGCGCTGATGATAGTTCAATTACATCTAGAGTGCAAGGCGGGGTCACACACGAGAGAGGAAACAAGTGAAGAAATATGAAGCAATATGAAGAAATGTAGAAATGAGGGAGGCCAAGTGGGTGGGAAGACGTGTGTGTGTGTGTGTGTGTGAGTGCTGGGAGTCAGGAGAGTGAACACAGGGCCTCTAATAATAAATAAAGCAAATCTGTGCATGCTTTGATTTCACTGCCTTCTTATTTCCACAGGGAACAAACAACTGAATAATTAATTTGAATCTAAATGTGAAGGCGCTTCCAATTCAGGCCCTCTCCCACTTTTTAAAATATTCCATTATAAGTGAGCACTCAAGGTGTTGCACTGATATAATGGAGCTAACCGTCACTCAAGAGTCGTAATTTCATTTGAGCCTATTACAGAATGTGATAAAGCCTTGATGACTGTAGCTCACGCGTCAAAGACTTTCCTGAATGAGCAGTTTTCGCCCCAAGTTTGACTCAGAATAATAACTTCTCTCAGCTTCTTGGAGAGGCTGACACAGGATTATTTGATTTAGCTCGCTCACAAGAGAGATCATAAAAATTTAATTCGCAAAATCCAGCAGAAGAAGTGGAGTGTGTGTTTCACAGCAAATTGCTTGCAAGAGTGCATCTGTTTGTGTGTGTGTGTGTGTGTATGTGTGTTTATGCATGTTTAACTCGTCTGAGGCTCAGAGTGACAGGACGAGGGAGGAATCAGTGACACTGTGTGTGACAAATGACTTGTAATGGGCTGTTTCTGCACAAGAACTCCTCATCCCCAGGCGACGGCTGCTGGGATCTTCAGCTGCACTGGAGGGAATACAAAATACAGAGAGAGCGAGAGGGTGGAGAGACACAGACTGGAAGCAGGAGGTAAAGAAGTCAGCAGGAAATCAAAGGTAGTCAAAAGGCTCCACAGTGATAGAGCGATAAGTTCACCTTGAAGAAACAGACAGGAAATATGTCACAGGTTATCAAATGTCATGTCTGTGTAATTATGTGTTGTAAAGATCTCAAATCTGAATTCCAACAAAGGACTGGACCTGGGAGTTGTTTCCATTTTATTCCTCCAGTGTTGGTATCAGATGTGAGGAAAGTGATGATGGGTGGTTCAACAAGCATGTGTCGGCCAGATTATTATAAAAATGTAAAGCCTCCAGAAGATGATTCCACAAAAGCACTTGTCTCGACCTTCAGATATCACAGATATGGCTAGCTGCAGTATATGTAATAAATCCTGCATTGGAATGCATTGGAAATGCATTGTCCGTCTTTATACAAAGTTAGCATGCATCAGACAAGGTAAGCTTGTCTCGGTCTTCTTCAGGTCAGAATAAGGACACAGTTCTGAATTATTCTGCACTAATCACAGACAGTTTTCTGGCATATTTCCTCCAACCAGTGTCTTTCAAGTTTGAAACTCGAACCTAAAAGAAAGAACAATGTAAAAGCTATCAATGTTGATCTACACGACAGAAGTAAATGCAGTTTTTTACCAGGAAATGTACTTTAAATGAACGACTGTTTCTTTTCACTGCAGCCAAACTGGGACAGCAAGTAAAAGAATAAAAAGCAAGCAAAGAAAGAGAGATTTATTAGATATCTACACTCTGCTTTCTACAGCCAGGACATTTTAACGAGGGACATAAACATCACAGACCTCATAGATCTCTGGTCAATGGCGAAGAAAGATGGCTTGCAGGGCCAATAAGACTGCATCAGGGTTCAGTTATTGATTATGTTGTTCCAAAGTGAGGATGTAACTTTACTGCTGCTGTGTGTAAATACATTTTCACTTATTTAGTTTGGGAAGAAAGTCTTGTTCCTCAAGCCGGGCAACATCTCCTCCGCTCCTCATCCCCATGTAGCTCTTACACCGACTGCCCCCATTTGACTCCTCAAGGGGACCAAAGGACCAAACCTGATCTCAGTGTCTCTTGGACCGAACCATTATTGGGCTAAAGCTGCTCTGAGGTCTTTCCTTAAATTGGTAACTTCTCAGTGAAGTTTGCTTCTCAAGATCAAATATACAGCAAACGCTGCCTTAAGCTTAGAGAAGATTTCCGTTCCGAGCAGGTTCAAGAGCGATAGTGCAGAATAAAGAAAGAGGGCCTCTTTAAAAGTGAGGACAGAGTTACATGGACATGGGGGTAAATGCCCAGGGAGGGGAAGCAAGTGATGAAATCAAACCACAAAGGACTCAAGTCAGCAATTATCGATTAGGGTGTGAAAGGAAAAGGGACGGCCCAAATTATAGCAATGCATCCTGAAGGTGGCATATGTGTGGCCAATTTCATGGCAATCCGCAAAAGTTTGGTTACAGCTTTCATTATAAAAAATCCTTTATGTTATGTTGGCAGTAGAGTAAGATTCACAGGATAACCCCAAACTGTAGGATTTATACAAACATGAGTGTCCGAACATTTCATCACGTTCCATTCAAAAGTTTCATCAGTCGAGAAGAAAGTGGTGCAGCGGCCGCCTGGAGCCAAATCTGTGCCACGGTCAATCTGCCGATTTCATACTGTACCTCATACCTTTGACGAGTTATTTGATTTGAGAATATGAGATAATGGAAAATGCCACTATGCCTGCAAACAAAGTCTGCTGAATATGAACGAGTGGGCTTGGAAGTGAACTGGAAAGACTTTGCATGCATGAATTTGGGATGCACCAGTCTGTGTGTGTCAAATAAAAAAGTGACGTGCACAGAAAGCTGGAGATTGACAAACTAACACTACACGCTGGATCTCGGAAAGACTCGAGGAAGTTAAGATTTCCCTGCAAGGTAAATAAACAAATAAAAGCCCCCAGTTTCTCTCGCTCAAAGAAGACGGAGCAGAAATAGTTTGAGTTGGAGAGTAAACACTGAAACATTGATATATGAGGCTGAGTGATACCAGTGACAATGCATCAGTAGCAGACTATGAGTCATAAATCAGTTTCTTTCCCGACCCAAAGTCTCATGTCATCTAGAATTTGACCGAACGAGTGTCTGTGGACAATTTAAAAGTGCTTATAAGCCCCGAGGAGTTATAACAGATCTTCATTTTAATGAATTATGTGCACAGGGTCTTTAAACAAGCCCAGGATCCTGACTTCCTAACCAGCCTTCTAAATTTACTCGCAATTAACTCGGTTCAGGCGGCGAAGGCTCCAGGAGTCAAACGAAAGGAGGGGCGGAGGAAATCATCAAGGGCTCCTCCAGAGGAAGAGGGAGGAGGAAGGGAGGAGGATGAAACCGGGAGAGGAAGAGGAAGCAAAAGGAAGGTGTCAATTTTTACAAGTACAAAGAAACAAGGCCTGTAAATAAACATATTTTCTGATGTGCAGTAAGAGAACCCGACGCTATTCATAGACTCAGCCAGCAATTGAAGCCTTGTGGAAAATATGGACTAAACTACTTATCAAAAGTGTTGGTGGTGTAAGAAAAACATTGAGTCAAATTAAATATTGGCTTCAAGCATCCATCATTGCTCTCAAGTTAATCATCAGGTACGGTAGCACAGCAACAAGGAGGCAGGGCAGAGGTTTGTATTCTGCAGAGTTTGAATTTCCCAGACCTTAGCTTTGAATTTTAGAGTTGATTTAAGTCATATCTTTTACATTACCATTACAAATATAAACTTACCTAGCTAGCAGTAACATAAGATCATTAATCAGAGTTGTGTTAGTATAGTTTTAAGTGTTTTGTATGATCATTTAAGAAGTGATCTGTAATATAGGGAGCACTGATGATGATTTCAGAATATATTGTTATATTGTCATAAAATAATTAGAAAACTAGAAACATGTGCAGTTTGTCATTTTGACATTTAGTTTTGCTTTGTTCTTCGACACTAGAACACAGCCAAGCAAAAGCTTTTTACTTGATCACTAAACAAGTGAGAACCAATTAAGAAATGAAAGAACTGGAGTCAAAATAAAGAATAAAATAAAATAATCTTTCTCTAGCTGCCACTGGATGGCTTCATGTGTCTGACTAGATACACTAACAGCGTGGGTGACCTTTTCCAGATGGAAGAAAAATGTAATAATATTCATCTGCACAGAGATATCTCTAACCTTTAGAGAGGAGACAATCAACTCGTGCATCCCAGAGTTGAGACTCTGCTTCTGTCCCTACCTGCTCTCCCCTGGTCGTTCTGCAGGTTGGTGTAAGATCCAGCACTGAGCGAATGGGAGAACAAGGCAGGAGGAGTTCTTGTGCAAAAGAAGAGAATAGAAGTCGAATTAAAAAAGAGGAGAAATTGCAGAACTTGAGGGATAAAGTCACATTATGCAGAAGCAGCCTCTCTACACTCAGTGCTGAAGCTGCCACTCATTGATGAAGGCAGTCATTCAACATTATAGGATAAATGCCGTCAAGGTTGTACTCAGGATTAACAGAACTAAAATCAGTCTTGAACTCTTCTTTCAAAAAGCACTACAACTGAAAAGGTGCCGTCTCTGCGGTGGCATGGAGCGATATATCAAAGATATATTTTCTAAAGCCTCAGGTCAAAATAAGTACTTGAAGATATCCTGGTCTATTGGGGATTGGTTACATTTGCAGAAGCGTACAGAGGGTATGAAGTTCAGATTGATTTTACTTCTCCTTAATGGGTGATGAAGCAATATTTCAATAGTCTGCAAGTCTATGAGCTGAAATGGCCATTTTTACTTCTTTCCCTGGAGATGGATTTTCTTATTGGCCACTTGTTACTTGACATCTGGTCTGCGAGGACCAAGCAGTGAAATAATAAGTCTGGAGGTTGACAGTGATAAATTCCTGCTCTGATCTAATGAACAACCTGCTGTGTTGTGGATTGTAAGATACCTTGTGATTTAGTTTATTCTTTTTAATTGAATAAATGTGCCTTTGCTTCATTAAACTGGAATCAAGACAGAGAATTTTAATCTATTTATTCAAAAAGTTTGTATATTTAACAAGTGCCACTGGAAAAAGTTTGAATATATTCAGTGAACTGGGTGTTTAATTTGTGGACTTATGCTGTGCATCATAATTTGTTATGTTGTTGGCACCAGGTGTCAATTAAGTGTCAAACAGATCCACACTGTGGCAAATCTCTCAGTGGGAGAAATCCATGTGCAAGACCTGGAGGCGCTTTTTTTTTGGCAAATGTATTCTCAGAAAAGTTTGATGATTAAACTGAAAATAAAAGTTGTGTTGAGTTCAAACAACGCAACTTGAGTTCAAATGTAGAGCAGCTGCAACCACAAGAGAAAGTTTCAGTTTGTGAAATATATCTTGACTAGAGTTGGATGAAGAGATAATTCTCATACCTGGTATATGAATCTTGAGACGTCTCAAACATACAAGATGTGTTTATAAGCTAACTTTTGTCAAGTTGTGTTACTCTCAGGTCTTCTTCTTCCAGTCGCTCTGCTTCCCGCCTCTGGTACTCTCTCCCAGACATCCATAAAATTGACTCTCTCTCCATTTTCACATATCGTGCCTCAACCCATCTTTTTAAACTGGTATATTCAGTCTGATTGTTTTCTATTTGGCCAACCTACATGTTTTCTTCACCGTTCATTTTATTGATCTTTTTGATGCATTGTTTATAGTTTTTTTTTGATCTCTTTGCAATTGTTTTCTTTACTACCGTCTTATTTCCCTCTGCTGCTAGACCACTAGGTTTTTACATGTGTAGGCCGGTCAAACTCGCAGTTTACAAGCCATCACATCACTTGGTGGAGGATAATGCAAGTCAAGGTCAAATGTACTTGATCTGTGGTAAACAACTTCTTTAAAGCAGTATTCGCCCCGAGGGGATACAGAGTGGAGGAGAGGAGTTGTTGGATTTATTTAACCCTGCATTTATTTATTTAAGCAATCAGACTGAGCATTTACACCAGGATACAGCTAGAAAGCAGCTGACTGGTATAATCCAGCACTAAAACCATGGAGCAATGAGGCAGTGAGATATCACTTGAACAACATCCGCAAATGTATTAGGTTTCCGTGCAGCAGAGACAGCGCTCGCTGGTCTGCATGTTTAAACAACTTAGTCCGAAAGCAATACAAAGAGATAAATGGCTTAAATTTCCCCCAATATTAATATGTGATAATAATGACTAATGTATTCAGGAAGCCTACAGGGCAGAATATAAATACAGTGCTGATTCTCCGATAGCGAATCCATTTTTATGAGCTGCATTAAATTTGTACACATTTCCAAAGGCAGTGATATGATTCTCTGTAAATTGCAAAGAGAGCGTCAAATAAAAGAATCTTCTAATCTGTGTTGATCTGACGAGATTTAGAGCGAGACAGATTAGGAAAGTAAATGCTAGCAACCCTAACCCTAACCAAAAACAATATAATTTACAAAAACAAAATTAAAACAGTGTGCAGTTGCAGTCAGTATGCGAAGGGGAGGACTTCAAATTATTCCTCAAGAGGAAACGATTTTGGCAAGAAAAACCCTTCCTCTAACCTTTTCCCTTCCCGACCACCCCCTCATGTTGTTAATGATGTTGCCACCAGGAATTATAAATACGCAGGCAGTCTGAATGTTGCAGTAAATGTCATTGCAATTTCTCTTATTATGTATTAATATTCATAATACCATTATGGCATATACAGTCAATCATATCAGGTTGCTTGTAGCACACATTACCAGTGGTGCTATGAAGGTATAGTTAAATTTAGACATTGGGAACATTTACAGTAAAAAAAGGAAAAATTAAACCAATTTAACAATGAGTAATAATCATGTAAATGAGGCTACACACTTTCTGTGCACTGCAGCTGCTACAGACTCTTCTTCTATAGTTTAACACATACATTAATTTGTTTCAACCTTCAGTCCCTCGAGGGTTTGGCAAACCATCAGCACCCAGGACATCATTTATGTATGTTGAGTAAAATGATGCATAATGCATAAAGATCAAAAAAAGTTCAGGTAAGATGACTTAACTGTTCAATTGTTTCTGACTCTGCCTCAAACAATTCTAAGGCCACTTTGCTAAGACTTCCCTCAGAAATGAATTTTGCACTGGTGTTGTGCCTTCTACAATGGGAAAATTAAACACAGCCATAACCTTTGTGTTGTTGTTGTTATTGCACAAGGGTGGCTGTGGCTCAGGGGGTAGAGAGGGTCGCCCACAATGCTTTGATCCCTGGCTCCTCCACTTAATGAACCTGGCTGTTCCACACGGTGCAAGTTGTGTGGTAAAGAAAACTACTGTATATATAAGTAATGGGTGAAGGCAACCTGTGCTGTAAAGCCCTTTGGTTGAAGACACTGGATACATGCAGTACATGTACTAGCTCTACTCATAATTCCATAATTTGAGTAGTATTCCTTAATAGTATCCATAATGTTAACATTACAGTCTGGAATCATGTTCAATTTTAGCAGATACAAACACTATAATGTGAACCTGCTGTGCATGTAATCAAAAAGTCAGGAGCTCAAATAGGTTCCTCTCACACAAATTGATTATACATGTCCTCTTTTATTCAGCTGAAGTGAAGTGTGAGCGCTCAGTGTGTTGATCTGAAGTCACACTTCACAATTTAAACTCATTAAAAGTTCTTATTAACTTTGCTTTTTTAACCCTTTATATTTTTTATTTTTAAATTCCAGCCTCCCCAGATGTTTTACTTTTTTCTGGCTGATGACAGTGTGTTATTGTTGTTGACGACCGTGTTTTTTCCCATTCTCCCTCTGACGTGGTTTCACCGCTAAATATTCACAGTGCTGACATATGCAGGACCTGTCGGGCTGTGCTCGTTTTGACACGGCAAAAGAAAAGCAGACAGAATTTAACCTCCCACAAACATGTGAACCTTGAAGAGAGAATACAATTCTGCTCTCTATGTCTACATCTTCCAAAGTTCCTATTTACGAGTCTGAAGAATTCATTTGAGCTGAATAATGAGTTGAAAGTTGTTACTCAAACTGAAGAGACGCTGAATTCATTATAGTTCACAGAGCTGATCTCCATGTGGATGTTTCACATTTCACAAGAGCAGATTTCCTCATCAGAAAGAGGGTGTGTGACTTTTTGAGATATAATAAATTACATAATTAGAATATGTTTGAGTCTCCATATCTATATATCCATGTATTAAAAATCTAGTCCCGCAGTTTGAGTAGGAATGAGAGAAAGAGCCCAACAATAACAAGCTCCTTCTAATTCTAATTCCAGTTTGTTTCATAGCACCACTACAAAAACTCCTACTTCAAAAGCACATCATTTTAACCTACATTATCGCATATCAAAGACGACTTCAATGCACAGTTTAGGAGGTGACTATTGCTCCTCCTGACTTAAAGGGACCATTTTATGTGAAGACGAGGCCTCACTGTGAAACCGCCCCTCGGAGTGCATTCACCCTGATGAGAAGATGAGAGAATGATTAGAATAATGACAGCGCGGCGCAGAGCAGCCGGATAAAAGGACAGAAGTTGACATCCTCGTTTTCCAAAATACACTCTGAGAAAAAGTGAATCAGCAGCCTGTGGGTTGAAGAAGTCTTACTTGTTAGTCCAATTGAGGATGTTTGTCGATTCAGGAGAAAGCTTTGTCCTCAGTGCATCACTGCACTTTGAGTCTGAGCCAATCGATAGATGACGGATCAGACTGGACCATCTCAGAGGTTCGTCCGGAAATATGTATTCATTACGTGTTTTTGCTGAAAATAGTAAAATAATTGATGATAGAGCTTGATTAAAAACACATAGGTCTTTCACGCTTTTTTACCAGTATGACCGAGATCAATTCTGTTAGTGTCGGATTTTGGCGTGACGGATTTCTCCCTTGATCCCTCAGGAATCGTGTGAGGTGGAAGATGGAGCCCTCACCTGTCCTGGAGAGAAAGTGTTCACATTTCATTTGTCCTAATAATGTGACTTTAGGTCTAAGGCTACGTATTCAGTCAAGTCTACAAGGTTTTTCATGATGTAGGACCCCCTCAGTTAGTTTTGGCTGCAGTAGTGTTGCCACAGTGTCGTGTGTCTCAGCCTCATTTACAGATCCAGGGCCTGTGGGGAAACTACTTTTATTTTTCAGCACACACACAGAAAGGACAGCTAGCCGGCCGTGAGGAGACGTTCACAGAAATTGACAAAGAGTCTATTGGATTAGAATCGCTGAGTATAAAGTTTCTGCTGAGTTCAGTAACAAAACAGCAGAACTTTATTTTCCCTTATACAATACAGTCTGAACATTGAAATGTACTGGAGAAGTATTTCACTTTGGAGTTCTTGCTGCGATGGAAATATGAACACCTGTCACACAACACAAGCTTTCAGCATATTCAAATTTATCAAAATCTACTCGACTACTATGCATTAAGTTCCAGCACATTTTTTCCCATCTGCTAACCACCGCTCATTACAACTGATTTGAATCTTTTACTTCCTTTCTTTTTTAGCATTTCACTCTGTTCATGGCCACTAATTGGACTGGCGGTAAATACCAGAATTTAAAGCTTATCTGGACACATAATTGGCCGACACTCTGTGCTCGATGCTTTCAAATATAAATGAAATGTAAAGCAATGGCACAAAAGTTGAAAAACTTAAGAAACAGAGAGGAGAGCGTGAGATATGTGATGTGATGTTAGAAAGTGTTTTGCAGTAGAAGTGGAGCGTGTTGGCAAAAGGAGCTTCTCTCGAGCGTCCTCTGTCTTTCTCGGTAGTTTCCCTTCAGGCCAATAAATTAGCTCTGGTCAGTTCTCAGATTTTGGTTTTCACAGACGTACACAGAGAGATCTGGTTAAATCAAAGCCAAGCGATACATCCAGACCAAACAAAGATGGCTCCTCCAGCAATCAGCGCTGCCCATCCTTTCTATCACCATATGTGCCGCATTACTGCTCTTTGTCCAGGACGTGTCTGGCCGACTGCCTCCTTCGGCCCAGTGAAGTCCTGTCGCCGCCTGCCAGATACACAATTGGACAACAAGAGATGGCAAATAGCCACTGACAAATGACAGTCTCAAAACACACACTTTCAGCTTCGAATATGGCGAATAATGGCACCATCACATTTTTTTTTACTTTTAGTTGTTTCACTTTGCGATCCTTTATACAATTTGACCGTGTGGGGACCGTGGAGTAAACAATACTCCACGGTCCACTGTAGTTGAGCTTGACTTATAATCTCCTGGAAGAAAAGCATCTGATTGACACCATGTCACTGGAAAGCCATCACGGCCCGATGCAGATCGAACAGATGTGGGTGGATTTCCTGTCAGATACCGTGTTTATTCTTCAGCTAATTACAGTCGTGGACGAGACATTTTCGTCACTGACGTGTGAGCTGCCGCTGGTCTAACTGGTAATAAGACTCTTTCATTCTGTCATTCACTGTATTCAGCACCCAGAGTGTCTCTGCTGTCGGTAGCGTGTCTTATTGGTCTGTAACCAATGCACAGGAGTAGCAGTCGTCCTCTTCATTGACTAATTAGATCAACTGAACTTTTATGTAAAAGTGACAAATAATTCATTTTCCCCCAGCATAAACAAGAAAGGTAATTCACTGCAATGTTAATAATTCAGTGTCAACGGGGATGATAATGACATCTGAGTTCAAGAGGGCGAAATGCTCTTCCTCAGTCGGGGGCTGCTCCTCTGTAGATGGAAGAGTGGACTGTAGTCAGCAGGGTGGTGGTGTAGATGGTGGGGCTGAGTGACAGACATGTGAAGACCCAAAATATCACCACAGAGAAGAGAGAAAATGAGCCAATTAGAGACTAGCTGCCCAAAGCCCCATGACCGCCAATCAAATGGTACTTTACAGGTTATCAGGAGTTCAGAGGAACTCCTGGAGGTGACAGGAACGGGCTGAATAGCTTCTGGTCTCCGGTGGCCTGTCCTTGTTAGCTCCGGGGTCGGAAATGGCATTGTATAACTGAGACTGGAATCTCTCTCGCTTGTGTCTGTGAGTGAGAAAACTGTGGAGCTGATACACTCCTCAGTGTTCATTAACCAGTCAGCACCACCTCCCAGACGGGGTCAGGGCACCGGCTTAAATATAGACTCGGAAAAAGACAAATTATTCCCTGTATCCCAATGGTGGCTTTAAAGAAAGTTTTTATTATTATAGTGACATTTGAGCATCCACATTGTTCTGTTGAGTTTGCCATTACAAAGTATTCATGTCTAAATATGATATATTACTGACAAGTGGGAATCATAACAGCAAAGTTTCAACCATTCAAGGAAGAAGATTTTGGTCCAAATGTGTTTTACATTGGATGAAGTTTATGTTGATTGCAATGCAGGTATTGCATTATTTATTAAGTTCAATGTTTTTTTGTGTTTTAGACATTAAACAGATTTTTTATGCTTAAATAACTTTGATCAAGACCATAAATATTTGTATCTGAAATATCTGTTAATTTGAAGATACATATGATTAACTCACATGTCTGTTTGTTTCTGAATCAGAAGTCACTGGGTTTAACATTTCAAAATATTTGTTGAGTAAAGCGATGGATTCAGTTATTCTTTGTACTTTTATTGTATTTCCAATATAAAACTGTTGCACAATGTACAACGTGCATTAAGCTATGAACAAACAAGTTAATGCATCAGGCACACATTGACCTTTACTAGCATGTACACGTTCAGCTAAAACCAACTGGGCATGAATTAGAAAGTGACCAAACATGTGTTTAAGGATTGAGATGCATTGCGGCAACAACTTTGAGGAATATAAATGTACATTTTTTTCCAAATGCCTTATAAAGGAACACACTTTCGGGCTCCAGGCAAAATCATCTACCATTAGTTATGAGACACAAAGCTGGAGAACAAATGACAACAGATGTTCACTGTCATCGTAGACAAGCTCATATGCATATGAGTGAAAACGAGGGAAGTGAGCAAACGCAGACACAGCTTGTAAATACTTGTGTTTTATGGCCAGTGTCTATTCAAAATAGATAAATCACTTCTGAAATGAGTTTGGACACGCTGCACAGATTCCATGATTCTGACATTAGAACATCTAACACATTGAAAATGTCCTGATCTTGGAGCAGAAGCTGCTTATAATTGAAGTCATTCTGTCAACTTCTTGTAGATTCACATTCGTCTTTCCAGATATGAACACATTGCCTAAAGCTGATCTTACAAAAATCCTGTTCATGAAAAATGTGAACATTCTTTGTGAGGCCACCTTGACCTTTGATAACAAACATCCAATCAATGAATCCTCGACTCCAAGTGAATGTTCGTGCAAAATGTGAAATGATTCCTTGATGACGTAACAGAAATATCACCTTCACCAGCCCAGACATGTGTCTTTGTGAGGCAACCGTGACCTTTGACCACCAAAATCGAATCAGATCAAAGATCATCCCTCAAAGTGTTGTTGTGATATCGCTTCATGGGAATGGGACGGACAAACAACACAAAAACATAATGGAGGCATGAAAATGGTTAAAACTTTTGAGATTGTAATGTATTTATTATTGTAGTGCAGTTTCAATCCAGCGAAGAAAAGCAGACTTAGCCTGTTGACCTGTAGTTATTAGAAGGTGTTATGTTTGACATATTGTGGTGTTTAGTAGAGTTTAACAGTGTGTGGGTAGTGAATGAAACTTCTCAATGCTGATACAACTTACAATACATATATATACCACTAAAAAGGATTTCTTATAAGCAATTTTGTCATGGTCAAATGCTGACCACTGGGTTTGGATGGAAAATTGCAGCCTGAGCCAGATTCACACAATTTAGAGGTTTAAATTCTTTCTTTAAGCGTGGTGGTGCTCCCATTTGTTTAGATTTGGAAAGAACACAAAACTTCTGTGTGTGTTTGCTTGGTTTAGTTAGTGTGTGGTATAAATCAGTTTTTTAAATTATATTTGAATTAAGTCTTCTCATGCCTCCTCATACTCACATTCAAGGCGTTTCTCTATCTGTCAGCGGCAGACGATTTTGGCGTTGGACCTTTGCCCTGGAGACTCCTCTATGTTAATTTCATGCGTGTTACACCCATGCCAGAGGAAAACTGAGCGGTGGAGGAGGAAGAAAAGTAGATCCATTGCATCAACCTCTTCACACTGCATCACGCAGTCAATTTTGTTCAGCCACTTCCACCTCCCATCCTTCACTCCCTCTCCGACCACGCATTTCATTAGGAACTGAAGTCCAATTCATTTTTTGGAGGCGACTCTCTTTCCCGAGCGCTGATTTCTTTCTCCTCACCGCTGAGTGACTGCTGCTGCACATTTAATAATTCATGAAATGCAGAAGTTATCGTCAAAATAACAAAGTTTATATCTGTTCTGTGAGTTCCACACACATTTTTAGGGCTGTCTGAAGTTAACCGCTTCTATTTCCTTTTTTATAACGTGTGACTGTAGTGGATTTAGACAGAAAGCATCACTTTGATCAGCTACATTCAGATTGACTTTGTGGCTTTGATGTTGCACTAAAGAAAACAACCAGGACTAATCAGTAGTTAGAAAAAGTTGCGATCAGTATTGAGTATTCCATAAATAGGCACTGCATGATCTTTGATTTACACGATATGGTTTCACAGCCAAACTGAATATGTTACATAAACTATGAATATATTGCACAAACTCTGCAGAGATAGAAATAAAAGCCTTTGATAAGTTCTCAACCAAAAATAACATTCTTAGCAGAAGGCAGCATGCTCTCCCAGAAAGCTAGAATTACTGCCTCTTGGGTATTCACCTCTGCCACGCTGTCAAGTTGCAGTTTACACCAATGTCCGACCAAGCTTGTATAATTTTCGGTACGTATAGAGGACTTTGAATGGATTTTAGAAAAGCTATTAAGTGTAGTATTTGATTTAAAGCATTGGATTCTCGAATGTGGATCCTAAATATAGAAGCTCATAAGATTTACAGCCCACACATTTGGAAAGTGGGCAACCTTGATTGTGTCACCAATTCAGTATCATACCAAATGTGAAATATTGTCACTATTCTGTTCCTGTTCCAGCGTTTATGGAGTTGAATAATAGTTTAAAAGAACATTATATCACAGGAGAGTTAGCGTTTGACCTATTGGACATAAAACCTCTCCACTTTTTCATTTTTATCGTATTAGGAAACTTTACCACAAGTGGCGTAACAATTGACTTATGGCACAAATGGGTCACACTGACGTTTGACCTTTTGCTACCGAAATATAATCTTTTCATCCTTCATCACGATGAAGTGAGCGTTTCAGAAGTGAAAATATCCTAAAGCTAAAGCACTGAGAAAAAAGGAGGCATTGCCTATTATATGAATTCTCATCTTGAAATTAAGGATAGATGGGGGAAAATAGGCTAAATGTATACATCTAAATAATTCAACAGGCTAACTAAAGTAATGAGGAAACACAAGGGGTAGTTCATCGTAAAAACATAATGGGTACAGTTAAAAAAAGTTAGTTCAAACCCATAGTCCACATGAATTGATTAAATTGTATTGTAACAGGGAACATTTTTTGAAATTGTTAAGTATAAGAGAAGTAAATCTGAATTTAAGAAAAGAAACTCTAACTTATATGAAAGTACTTACCTAAATAATTGTAAAAAGGTCTCTAGCACAGTTGGAGCTGTGGTTGTTGATGATTGAGCTCATCTTTTTCTGGCCTGTGCGGCTCCACCAGACTATAAACTACCAGGAACACATTTAAATGCCACGCAGACATCATTGATGTTTAGTTACAGCTGCGTTGGACAAATCAAAGCTTGTAGCGTGAGAAAGGTCTTTTCAGTCGGCAACATTTGTCTCTCAGGGTGAATCTCATTCCTCTTCTTGTTTGACCTGGAAATCGATAAGACAGACCCACCGGCAGTTAAGTGATTCCTCTGACGCTGCTCAGCGGAGGGAAAGGAGAAGAGCCGGTTAATGAGAGAGGTGAGATGGTCCTGAAGACGTCCTGGGGTTAATGTACTCATAATCACTATGCTTTATACTGGATAACTCTTTTTTGATACTTTTTTCTTCATAAATATTACAAATGTGCTTTGTTTCTGTTGTTCAGTACTTTAATTAATCTCTTTTTCATCAGTCTTGTCTCACAGCTTGCCCTCGGACCTGTTTCCCTTTAAAAGTCTTTTTTTTGTTTTGTAATGAGCTGCGGACGAGTTGCTTGAGCAAAACATGATGCATTATTAATCCCAGCTATGGAACGCTTAAGTTGTTAATGGCCGGGAAGCTCCGTGATACATTCCAGTTGTAGATCACAGGCAAAGAGGAGGCAAAAGACCAGTGAGGGCCTTGTCAAGAGCGAAGCTGGCAGATGGGAGTTTATGATTGAACATTATTCCAAAGCACCAGGACCACATAAAAGCATTATCTACAAGCTTGGCAGACGTCTTTACCTGGATTGATTCCAACATGGAGAGAGAGACACATACCTGTTTTATTAGCCTGTTGTTCATGGTTTGCAAAGAGGAGCAAAATAAGAAGAGATGAGGTTAATCTTGTTTACATCTTAGATATCAGCAATGTTATTATGCAAAAGCAGATTGATCCATAGTCAGTTTAAAATAACTTTTGAAGAAATGTCTTCTGATGAAATTAGAAGGTAAGTGGGTGAGAATGAGAGGTGACAGGGAGCGGTGTTAAATGTTATACGGTGATAAAAATACTAAGAATATATGCTAAAACTATTCCATTATATCACCTCTTTATGCCACCAGATTTATACGCATAAATATGTGTATTTCAAGGCATATATAGTTTGCAATTTATAAATAAGACAAACACAGTAAGCAACCAATAGATTGCACTTTGCAGCCTGTCTGCACTGATAATTCACAACTTGTACAACTCTATGGACGACTCCGCCGACATAAATCCACTGGTCCCACTCGTCTTTTACAATTAACAGCAGGATGCAGCAGCAGTAAAGGCGGAGACGCATAAACAATGTAAACTACCCAGAAGCTGCAGTCGAAAAAAGAGCTGCGTTGCTAAGCAACACAGGCGTGCTCACCTCTGTAATGACCAGTGATTTGCTGCACACACCTGCTTGTGTGTCACACTGCGAGTCTTGTACGACAAAATGTCACCAACAATCAATCAGAGCCAGGTTCCTTTAGCTTCTCTGGTCTCACTGCTGTGACAGGTTTCAAACACTGAACTGA
The DNA here is from genome assembly GCA_038501795.1 of Pseudopleuronectes americanus. Classification (NCBI taxonomy): domain Eukaryota; kingdom Metazoa; phylum Chordata; class Actinopteri; order Pleuronectiformes; family Pleuronectidae; genus Pseudopleuronectes; species Pseudopleuronectes americanus. The sequence continues at coordinate 14,010,455 of CM076733.1, read as the reverse complement.
AGGAGCTCGTTAAACTGCAGAAAGGTGGTGGACAAGGAGCTAAAGGATTCTACCATCGGTGTTTATGGTTCGGCCAAACCCAGCATGCTCTGTGGTCATGAAGCAAGGCAGGTGGGACTTGGGATTCCGGTTGATGGAAGTGATGCTCTAATCATTTGATGTATACTAAGAGGGCAATCACAAGTTTTTCATTTCTTACTCTGAAAAAATTTCAACTTTTAATACAGAAAAGTTAAATACTTAAGTAAAAACAGGTAATGTGAAGTAACAATTAATGAGCATCATCCAAAACGACCGTTGCAGTAAAAAGGACAAAAGTAAATGGTATAAATTCTATTGATTATTATTTGGCTTTAGGCGCTTTACACTAATCAAGTTAATTAGGTGGATAGAATCTGGAGATGGTCGAGCCAGTTAGCTCAAATATCATCTTGTAGTCAAATTCAAAATAGCCTGTATTAATATTTTCTTTTTTATCAGTAAATAAATGTTGCTCTTGGTCCAAAGTGGAACAAAACTCTTGGTTTTTGATCATCCTATACAATGAAGAGGAGTATTTCATTGGTGCATCTATTGTAAGTCACTGGATGACAGTCGAAGATATTATTCTCCATCCAACTTCAGTTGATAGCACCATGCAGGGAGCTGTGGTGCTGCCAATGCATTATAGCAATTCTAATACCAAAATATAGTTTTGTCCACTGGGACAGTTATTGATATCCAATAGTCTGCTGAGCATTCACCATTAACTGCTCAACAAATTAAAATTCTCTCAGCTTCCCCAAAGCCAGAAAAAAGGAAAACTGTAAACAAACAAATGTCAGGGAGGAGCTGATAATGCCAGAGGTCAAAGGCCATTCTGATACCATACGCGTCCCCCTAGAGGCTGAATTTGGAAGTTTGAGTGGATAGACCGAGAAATGTGTTCTCAACGAATAAAAGAAAAGCATGCGTTCAATAGTTCATATATATTCCCCATTACTGAAGCTACCATTCATGTCAGATTTTATTGTGGATCATTTCAGAGTTGGAGTTTTTCTGCTAAACTTGTCAGTTTTGAAGGAAACAGTTTTTTACTCTTCTGATATTGAATTACTTCCAATTTAAGGGATTCACACATGTGGGTTTGCTACAAAACTCAGTCTTTATACTGAAGGTATTATATTCCTTCTTTATTTTAAAATCCTTTTGAAGTTACTCCTTTTTTCCTGATAGTTTAGGTTTTTATCGTGCAACCTGAGATTCAGGTGGAAGACGATGACGTTTGAAGCTAAAACAACTAAAAGCAAAAAGCTTTCACCTGCAGAAGGTTCAAAAGAGCCTTCAAAGAGTGACTCCCTGAACCTTCGCGGGTAAATAAGAAGAATGGTTAGAAACTGTCACTGAGAAACACTTTCAAGTTTGAAATGTGAAAGGTTTCGTGTGATTTCTGCCAAACAACGTGATCACACACACAATGACAGAAGTACTAAGAGCAGGTGGGAACACACCACAAACAAGTCCCTGAGGTGGAAGTGAGATGTATTATTAGAGCACTTTCATGTAGGCACCTGTACATAAAGTGACGCTGAGTGTCTCTGAGAACAGATGTCAGGTCTGTGGGACTCAGAAACTCAACTCCCAGGTTACATCTGGGGATTGTTATGGGCCGTTTCCCCCGTTCACTCCAAACCCGGCTGATTTATGTTCCTGTCATTACGTCATGTGGTCGCGGTGAACGGATAAAAAATCCAGAAAATGAAACTTCAGATCCGCAGGTGCAGCCAAAAAAATCAACTCCCCCCCCAAGGCTCTGTTTAGCCTGAGCTCAGCACGGGTTTCGATCCAGACTGGAAACAGTTGCGTAGGCTCAAGCGGGGACTGGGCCCAATGACCATTAAGGTCACAGTAATACTGGAATCGATTGGGGCAGCAAGCAGGTATAATGGATGCTCTGTGGGCCTCAAACAGCTCAGCGGCTGATTAACTAGAAACAGGTGCAAAATGGCGACAGAGCGAGAGTGTATGTTGTAAAATAAATGGGGACGGTTGCAACTTCTCAAGTCATAAATTTAAGTATTGTATAAGAGGTGGGATACTGCGGTTATTGTTTCTGGGAGCATTTTAACTTGTCTTGGCTGAGTAAAGGCAAAAATGCCACCAGCTGAATTTGTTAGTAGTAAGTAAAACGTGCTGCTGAGGGATTCGGGCTGTGCAGCGGATCTGCCTTTTCTCCAGATGATTACATAGATTTTTATGGGACGTGTGGAGCTGCCGGAGTTTTGATGGAGGCAAAATCGAAGCACAATGAACAATGAGGATAGACTGAAAGTTCTGCAAATTCAGCCTGCGTGTCACCAGTGCCTCGCACCAGCTAGTCCTGCTACAGCCGCAGCATGTTGATGTATCGTCTGGCGGTGCATTATTGATCTTTTGGAAAGAGCACGGTGCTGCTGTGGGAGCTCAGGATATTAAGATTTAAACTTTTGCTGCCTGCAACTTCTGTGAACCGTCGTCTCCCCGTCAGTAGGAATTCTTCTCTCCGCAAGATGGATCACACGGTGAGAGAAATGTGTGCGTACAGGGAATCGGACAAAAAAACCATTCGCAGAAGGTTGAAGCATTAAACATGAGTCTAGAAACAGGCAATTTGTTTGAATTCATTCGTAAAAGATGAATGCACTGTCCTTAGACAACTCGCACCAGGCTGAAATTTAAGGAATGGATAGAAAATGGTAAATAATTAAAGATAAAGCAGCCCAAAAAATAAAAGTTCAGTTTGAGTAAAAAGGACATTTCTCCATCTGCCTCTGTCTCGGAGATAAGTGCATCTAAACTTTTCTAAAAGTCCAAACCATCGTGTCTTTTTAACATTGTTTTTAAGCACAATAATATAACTGTGCGATCATGAAATAATTGCTGTTAGTGACATGCATGTCTACACAAGTATTATTAACAAACACTATTTCATTATTTTGCACCCAGTCCTTTCCATGGTATAGATTTAACAATCTCCACATTGTTATAAGGCAACTATAATTAAAAAGCTGGGCCCAGAGAGCTTGAGAGGGTGGCACCATATCAAGATGAAGAACACTATAAACATCGATGGTGTTCATCGTGCTGCAAAGCTTTTAAGACGGTAAATGGCCGGGCGTGCAGGACTGACAGTCGACCAGCAGATTGCCCCTGCTGTAATCAGAATGGATCTGTAACACCGCACTCTGCCCGCTCAGTGATTGGATGAGATTCAGAGGAGCAGCTTCTTCACTGAAGCTGCAGGGAGACGCTGCTGTTGTTTCCCTACAGGATTCCAGTATGGGTGATTTACGAGGTTCTACCTATGGACTCCATCACTTCTTTTTTTTGTTCAGCCACTCAGAAGTATCATTGGCAGTAAATTAAAATGCTGCTTGTTATTTTTAGAAAGAAGAAGAAGGGACCGTGTGTTCAAGGCGACATGAATTTATCATTTCACATTTTCCCCATGATTGCACCACAGATACTCAGCTGTTGGTGCTGATCGATGGAGTGTATACTTCACATATTTAAGGGAGTAATATTACACTCATATTCAGGCTCATAATGTTAATTTGAAGTCTTATTTGGAAAGGTTTAGATGCTCTTATGTTAAGAAAACACATCACCTTCCTCAAACTGTCCATTGCTGCAGCTCCTCTGTTCAGCCTCTGTCTGAAACACTTGGTTTAAGCTCCTCTCTCTTTCAGGCCCCAGTCTGCTCTGATTGGAAGACTAGACGCCAGATATATTGGCAAGTTTACTGATGCTGAGCTCCCTCTACCACAGACTTGATTGTCTTCTGGTGGCCAAGCTCTTAGATCTTCACCACCACTCATCTTGAATGGGCCTGACACAGGGAAGCTGCCAGGTTAGCATCCGAGTGGTGTGACCGGACCAGACGGCGAATTCTGGCACTGAAACCACGTTGAACTTCCTCTGATCCCAGGACTCTCAGAGAGGCAGCATTCCTCTTTCATTGGTTTTAGAAACAACTGAAAGCATCATGCAGAAAAACTGGAAAGATGAAATATGAATATGTACGTGTAGTGGTGGGATCATACAGCTCAATGGAAACTCTGCCTTGCCCACAGGAAGCTGTTGTGCAGATAGATTCCTCTCCTACGTCAACGCTCGATTCTCCCGTGTTCCTTCAGGCTCAAGATAAACTTTCAAATTTACAGTTCACTGACTTCCAATATCTCATTCCTCTTTCCTCTGACATTCAAGGTATTTAAATATGGAGGTAATCACAGTATAGTTCACAAGCCATCGAAAGATTTACAACACCAATATCCAAAATGGAATTTAACCAGTTCCTGTCCAGTGAATGACTTTGAAAACAGCTTCTGCCAAAGGTAAAGAAAATCCTTGTATTTCTTTTCTCATGTTTATCGTCACAAGTCTGACATCGACACTGAAAGTTCTACTTTTCAAACAATCCCGAGAACAAAAAGTGGTGGAGACGTTTTCCCCACACATAAGTGTCTGCATGTGTAATTTGTATATTGCATTTCCAGACACTTACTGTATTTGATGTAACTGTAAGTGAAAGCGCAAGCTCAGCAAAAAGCTTTCTCTGTTCAACAAAGATGAAATGGGATTAAACGCCCGTGAAAATGAAGAGGAGGGAACGTGGCGTAGACGACAGTAACGGCTTTCTGTGGCCTTTGCTGCTTTTAGCTGATTGACTGGATGGAAGAAAAGCAAGCGCTCCCTAAATCATTGTTCCTCCACAGATGTGGCTCAGTGCAAAGCCTCTTAAAATGCTACTGACATCTCGTCGTGCCCCCTTTCCTCACTTGCCGGGAATCATTCCTGTAATGGCCGTAGCCCGTACTCCTCTTTTTAATTTCTCCGAGTGCATCCACCGGACTCCCCCGCTCGCTCGTGGCACGCCTCCCATGGATCACTCCACCCGGCCCTGAGCTGGAAAACCATCTTAATCAAGCGTCCCATATCAATACGCCTGTGTAAATCAGAGCAAGCCAGCACTCTCATCAGTCACAGGCTTCACCCTCACAGGGCCGGTGCAGCCCTGGAGATTCAAAAGCCAATATCCTAACCAAGGTATTTCACCGGCCTCCAACGATTTTTGGTAGTTACATTATTGAGCAGATGTTTCCGCTTACGAGCCTGTCCTTCAGGGGAGCTAAATGGATCTACTTGTTCTCTCTTGTTCACGGCAAAGACTTTTGAAGATTTATTTTGTCAAGTTTACCTTGTTTTTCCTCTGCAGCGTTGGAGGGCATCTTCGCATGAGGCCAGACAGAACGTGTGGCGCACAAAGTTTTTGAAAATAAAGTCTGTTGAAGTTCAGATAAAGCAGAAATAATTTGTAGTTGTCCTCACCATCTTGTGCTCAGGGTTGTTGCTGCATTAATTAACTTGTTGTCTCTGATGGACGATGCACAATCTTAAAGGTGTAACCGAGCAGTAGTTGAATTATAGGAGAATTGGTGGTGGCAGTTTACTATTGTTGGGTCAACGTGGAATTACAACTTGTTATTAAAAGCTGCTGTTCATGTTTCATTTAAAGTGCATCAGTACAGTTTCTGTTAGGATTGTGGGTGTGACTCACAGACTCTGGTGCAACTTCATTATGTCGTTAACCTCGTTTTCAGATTTCTTTCTCCTCGCAGTGGAGCCGACATTTTATCGTTACGGCCTCATTAAGCTGGAATCCTGGAAAAATATACGCTTAATATAAAAGTTATGTTTTCTGATCAGGTTTTCCATTTACTCAAGTATAAACTAATCCACCTGCATTAGTCTTTGGCTACAGCCATACTATTACATTTGGGTCTGAAAAGGGTCAGTCATAACTTAAAGTTGTGCATTTGTGTAACAGGTACGCAGCAAAACTCTGCAGGGTGAGGCTTGTTTGTAGGAACACCGCAGACATGCTGATGTGGATTGTGTGTTGTATTTGAACTGTGCAGTGTCTGTTTTTCTTAATTGCCCATGGACTACTGTGGAATATCTACACTCTCATTGAGAGACAATCCTTGTCCAGTTTTGTTAATTAAATTCATTCCAACAATATGCCAACTATTAAATCTGCTGAGATTTTCTAAATTAAATTCATAATGCTGATACAAATGAAACCCTGCCTTGATTGTCAGTGTCAATAATTTCCCATTTGTTTAGCTTCTATTTACTTTTCATTAACAAACCATCAGGCCCATGATTAGAACTCCATTTAGAAAGACAAGACTCCTCTCGGGGGGATGGAAGGAAATGGCATTAAGAAGGAAGAGTGCAAAATGCCTTTTAATGGTTTGTAATAGGGCCGGGGAGCCAGAAGCTATGCAATATCTATTCCTGCTGAGACACGTCTGCCCCCTGATCCATGACCAATCTGATCAGTGCAGCTTGCAGGGGACATAATATGCAAAATGTAATAATCTGTTGCAGCCGCTCTTTGGTCCTCACACTGGAAACGGGGCAGAGCTTTCCCAAAATGGCGAGGAAGCGGCAGCAGACAGATCTATTTAACACAGCCCTCCGGCCCTGAGTTTCTTATTTTATATCTTGTATGAGTTACACAAATATGTATGAGAGGCTACTAGCCCTCTTGTAGCTTTAAAAAAAATCCTTACTGGGCATTTGTGATCTGTCAAAGTCATTCTGCTGTGTCTAACAACACTTCATGCTCAGTGGTTGTCCCCTCTGTCTGTGGCCCAGTTCCCCTCGGCCGCTCTCTGTCTCGCACACAGAGACGGAAGAAACAGACTAAGAGAAAATGTAAGTGACACTAAATTTGTGCATGTACAAATTCCGAGTACACATCACTGACAGAGAAATAAGGCTTGCAGTTTTATCTTAAGCCATCAGGAGCTTCTTTTTTAACTTAATTGACTTCTTAAAGGAGACATATTCTGGTCATATTCAGATTCTTGAATCTGTCACTGAAAAAGGTTAACACACGATGTTTATAAAATACATCACTTTTCTCATAGTGTCCATTGCTGTAGCTCCTCTTTTCATCCTCTGTCTAAAACGCTTGCTTTAACCTCCTGTCTCTTTAAGAGCCCAGTCTGCTCTGATAGGCCAGTCGGCCAACCCTGTTGTGATTGGTCAACTTCTTCCAGCACCTGTAGTAAATGTTAGCCTCCGCTCTTTACCTTGCTTTGATAGGGGGCGTATCAGCCTATAGCCACTACACATGCATTATGCACAATGATGCGTAATTGGCCAGACTGCTGACGAGGCGTTTCTGGAGGGTCAGGTGCTTTCATTGTTTTCTGTGGAGGAGATGAGATCCCTTAACTCAGACATTCTCCCTTTTAGCTTTGCTGACCTTTAACATTCTGCAAAAAACCTACATGACACACTAAAGGAAAGAAAAACGGGGAAAAACACAATATGTCTCACTGTGTCAGAGTTTATATATATATATTCAAATTTACTATTTCCTATGATATGGATTACTAACATCTGAGAAGGGGAGCTTAATCATGTGAGGTGTTGTTTGTTAAAACGCTTTAGACCCATTCCTGCTGCTGCTCGGCTCTGTCTAACAGGATAGTGACTTGTGGGACCGACAGAGCTGAAGTCAATACATCAGTATCCCTGCTGGCGAGCGGCTCTTACATCCCCTAAATTGAACCGAGCCGGAGACAGGGTACTTGTTGTTCTGGGGTCTCTGTGGCCGCCTGTTACTCCTGAAGTCTGCAGCAGCAGGCGAGGGTGTTAACTCTGCTTTTGGAAATTTTAGAGCTCCAATCAATTTGTTGTCGGAGCTTAGGATATACTATGCTTATTTGCTGTCTTGCTCAGTTTGAAATTAAGCTGTTGTGGTGGGAGGATTTTCCCACTTGTACCTTTGAGGGGGGAGGGGGGAAACCAGAGTAGTTTTTTGGGGGGGATTTATCGAGAACTAATCGCTGTAAGCTCAAACTGGGAGTATTGCTGGTATTACTCTTTTCGTATAAATATTGGCAGGAGAACATATAATCACATTTCCCAAAATGTCAGGATATTCAAAACCATCGGGCACCATGAGGTAAACCCTCAATCACAGAATGCTTGAATCTAATATTGACTTGTAAGGTAAAAGTGTCTTTATTTGATTGTTCCTAGCGATACCCCATACATTGAAGAGTCAACATGCGTCGAGGAGCAGAAGGAACAGAAGACGCAAAGAAACGACACAGATTAGTTTTTGCTTTTGAGCCATGAAATGTGTAATTTTGTCCCACGGGGCAGCGCTGCACACCGGGGAGGAAATTACACGCTACATCGTTTGTGGCATTGAAAACTTCACCAGGTGCCACAGTCTGGAAGCCGGTTGTCATTACAGTCGGAGAGAGGGAGTGAAGAGGAAAAATACAAATACAAGGGGACAAATGAAGCAATGCAGAATAAATGAGAACGAGTGAGAGAATGAAAAATGAGAAAGTAATTGAGATGATGACCATCCATCATCGTAGCTAAACTCCCAGTGCATTACAGGAGGACGTGAGTGATGCACTGTGGGTAAAAACCATAGGTTAAAATCGCTGGCGAAATCATTTAAAAAAATGGCAAGACTGAAAGCTCTGCAGTGAAGTCAGAGTAACATCAACAACACAATGTCAACCCCTGATCAAATCCACTTTTCTTGAAGTAGACTTCTTCATCTTTAGCAGAATTCTTATTTTCTATCATTGTTCCAATCAAGCCCCATTCTGTAAATTCCTTAATATGTTTTCAAATTTGAGGAAAATAATATTCACTTTTAGATACTGTTAAATAATCACTCCTGTGTGTGAAAGATAACGTACGTCTCAGAGGAATACAGAAAGAAACAAATTCCCTATTACTGTGTGCACAATGCGCTGGTGGACTTCCCTTAATTATGTTGTTGTTTACCCTCTGAGCTCCCTGACTAATTCATAAGCTAGCCCGTGGAGCTGCCACGGATAAATACTGGAGTCTCCAACGGGGCAGTTAGGGCCCATTAACTGAAACCGAGCTGAGGAAGCGTGGTGGGACCCGTCGGAGGAGAGAACCAGTGCAGCCAGGGTATAACACATGGAGTGAGCTTCTATACGTGACAGGGGGTTTGGTGTTAATCTATTGATAATGTGATATTCACAGTGCCACACCACAGTGCAGGTGGGTGTGTTTGGAGCAGAGACTCCTGTGGAGCAGGCGTGTGCTGCTGTGAGCCCGGCGCTGGCAGCCATAGAAATGAAAGATAAGGAATGATGAAGAGGGGGCAGGCTGTGGAGTGGCAGAGGAGAATGAGAGTGAAATAGTACGAGCATCTCTGAACATCGACAGCAATGATGATTTCGATCTGTGTCCTTAAACTCGCCGGTTTGCAATTTAAGACAAACTCTGTAAGTTGTGGCAAAATAGTTTTCATACCTTTCGCAACGGCCTATTCCACCATTTTTAGAAAATTAAAATCTGCCCATTTATCATAATTCTAAATTTTAAGGGTTCTTTCTCGGGTCGTGTCTCACTCTTCCACCATTTCTTAGGAAATCAGCTCAGGAGCTTTAGAAATAAAGTTATTATAATTATTATATTATCACACTAAACAATTAGTGAATACTTAAAACTACTTCTAAACCACTCTGGGCTGCTTAACACCCAAGTTCACTTTCCATCTGGTCACTTAAGGCTGCGTATCTGAGGAAAAACTCCCACTGAAGTATTTTGGTAACAGAAAGCACTTTTCCTTGTATCGCTGCGTTTTCCTCTCTGGCTCCCTCGCCCGCTGTGCTCGGCTCAACACAAACACACGGTATCCCTTCTTGTCGCTGGACCACTTGCCGCCCGACTGTTCTGCTCATGTCCCTCTGCGGGAGAAAAGAAAGGAATGGATAGCAAACAAGTGGAGCTGGAAATGGGCAGATTTTACTGGCTTAAAATGATTTAGCTGCCGCTCACTTATGTCCAACGGGCCTATGGCTCAGCAGACCCTAGAAGTGCTCCACAGAAGAAAACTGATCCTATGAAAGAAGAAAGATTGAAGACAATTTCTGTAGTGTGTGTTTTCCTCCCAGCCTGTACTTTAAGCACTGGTGTGTTCTCCTACCACAGGATACCACGGCGGTTGGCCTTCAATAACAAACTTTCCGAGCCCACGAGAGAGGAGGAACATCTAAACTCATGTTGTGCTGCCAACAGCTCGGAGCTGACCAGGCAAACAAACAAAAAAACTAACTTTTTGGGTTTCCTGTAGAGTCCAACATTCCCTGAAACTTTAAATGAGGCAGCACCATCTGTTGAAAACACAAAAGCCAAACAATGCATGTTCGTCACACAATACCTCCACCGTCCTTTTTTTTAAATTCTGTGGAGAGTTTTCTCTAGTGAATCTCGAAGTCTAACGTCACCACAGTGTAATGATGGACGAGTTGATTTGTGACTTGAAGATTCTTCTGGTTTCTTGTTTCTACCGTTCTCAGGCTGAACGGGTCCAATGCAGTGTCTCAGCCACGGCGTGGATAATTGGCTGTCGGCTGCCTCCTGAAATTAAAAGCACAAAGCCGGAGTGAAGGGGAGAGTGGAAGGGACTGACAGTTATCCTGCTCACGCTGATAATGTGAAATTAGGCCATTTAACGAGGGGCCCCTCTCTGTCCACACAGTTTGACCCCGATTCACCCCAACAGCTCTATTATGTCAAGAACTGACCTGAAAAATGAATCTACAGTCAGCTTCAACTCAAAAAACGACAGAGTCCTGGGAAGTAATTCCCCACATGAATTCTTTATTTTGTTTTAATTCAATACAAACAGCACATTGACGATATTAAACAAAACATAAAAGTGCATCCTTCCAAAGAATACAACTACGCAAAAACAATCAGACTTAACATGAACCAGCAGAAAATCACAAAGGGTCAAAAATGTACATTTTATAGGATGCATTAAAAATACCCTTGAATTAATATAATTATTGATGAATATAAATATACATATGAAAAGTTTTTGCCGTTAAAAGTTGTATATTAATGTCCATGTAAAATAGATGTTTATTAATGATTATTAACTATTATTATAACTATTTGTCCACTTTCTCATATTCTACTGGACATTTCAACACAGGTCAGTTCAGCGGTCGAGTTGAGTTCGGCTCCCGGTTTAGACAAAGAAAAATGGAAAGTGAAATAAAAACTGACGATTCCTCTGGTTCTGCTGTATCGATGTTTATCAATTATTGAAGCGTCTGCTCTGAGTTCGAGACGGGTTTCGATCTTCTGATTTAACTCTCGACATGAAAGGGAATGAGCCCATTTGTCTAAAGGTTCGTTGAAACAAAAGTTAAAAAACAATATTGATTAATGTCTTTGACTCATGTGCGTAAAGCACTCGAGCACGAGTTGATAGATTTACTGCAGACACTGCAAAGACCATGAAATCTTTACAGAGTTAATAAAACATTTGTTTTTTCAAAAAGGTCACAGGAGTTAGAAAATATCTATGAATTTCTAAGGATGATATTTCGATTATTGTTTTTATTAATAATGAAGAATTCATTTGTGTCCTGGAGGCAAATGACAGCATCTGTCAGTTCACTCGATACAAAAGTACAAAGGACAACTTCCAGATAAATGTCAAACTATTGCCTCATGAGAAAGTTGTAGTCTCAACAAGAGCTAATCATTAATGTATTGCAGGTTGTTGTATTGTGTTACATCATAGAGGTGTGTCTATGAATTATTTGAATACGAATGAAGAACAATAATCTGGATGAGTAGCACCTGTCTGCCTTAAATCACAAACTCTGGGCGTGGTCAAGTGAAAGAAGAAACGCTTTAGTGTTCTTCTAAAGTCTTTTTATAATTTACATTTGTTGTTTTTTAGCGATTTAATACTTTACTCAAAACTTTACGTCTTCAGCTGCTGCAGCACCACCTGAATGCTTCAAGAAGAATCTTGATTGAATTTAAAGGACTGTTGAGCCTTGGTGGAGATATTTTTAATTGAATTCTAGGTTGGTTGGAGGAAGAGAGATATAAGACATAAGACAAATGTTGCACCTTATAAAAAGTTTAATAGAAACAACAAAACATTTACAAACTGTAATTGTTATTGTCTTTTCGAGTTAAGAATGTTTTTATCCCAGCAGATTATTTTATTTTTAAAATCTGTATTTTGATGTTTGCTGTTTTTGTAGTTGACACATTTCTTTTAGATTTTTATTCACATAGTTTGGCTAAACCTAAACTCCACTTGAAAAATGCAAAATGGACATTGCCTCAAAATTAAACGTAGTATTTTCTTTCATATCTGTAGCTTGATTGTGTGCGAACCTGCTGTTTCAACACCAGACGAGTCAGAGAAGAGACTCCACTATTTAGTTTGAAATCCCTCTGTGGTCTTCCATCCCCTCCTCTTCTTTCTCTTTCTCCTCCTTTGTATCTGCATCAAGTAGGCCAGTTGACGTGGGACGGCAAATAAAGAACAACCCGCCCGCTCTACATGCCTCCCTCTCTCTCTCTCTCTCTCTCTCTCGTCTCTCTCTCTCTCTCTCTCTCTCTCTCTCTCTCTCTCTCTCTCTCTCTCTCTCTCTCTCTCCCTCTTTCTCTGTGGACTGGTGTAATCAGCTCAGAACGCAGCACCGGGAGTTCAGGAATCATCTTATCCACGTCTCTAAACAGTTTGTGCTGCTTCACTTGCTTCGGGGAGATGATTTGAATATGTTTAACAATTCAGCATTTTTTTGCTGAGTCAGATTAATGTTAAAAGGATCTGCTTTAAAGAGAGTTAATTGAGATTTCCATCTTAATTACCCCCACTGCCAGTGGAATGGCCTTAAACCAAATTACGCGGGTTACACACATTTTGGAAACTTGTAAAAGCTTCATCTTCGATATTAAAGGTTCAGTTTGTAGGATTTAGCAGCAACTAAGTTCATTCTAAGTTAATGTAAACACAAGGATACTTCCATTTTCCATTTGTGTGTTGCTTTTTTCCTCCTTAAATCCTGAACACCAGACACTTAAAGGCTTTAAGTTATTATAAAAAAAAACATAATAAGTCCCAATTTATTTATTTATTAATATACTGCAGTTCATCATTAGATGTAGTAAACAGATTTGGATTAATCTAGTAGTACGTGTTGTTTAACACCACATTTAATCCCCTCTCAGAGCACTTTTTTTGGCAAATCCACTGCTTCTCATTTCTTCCTGGTGCTCACAACATTCACACTCCAATGAGCTTTTGTTTTCACAGTGGCAGATTCTTAAGTTTCAGCTTTTAACCAAACCCCTTCATCCCCACCTGCGGCGTTTTCCTCTTGCTCGAGTCACGATGGGTTCGAGAGCAGCTGTGTGACCTGGTGGGGGAACCTGGAGGCCAGTGGGATGAAAGTCCTGTTGCCGTGGAAACAAAATGAAATAAGCATTACTTTCAAATGAAAAGATAATAATAAACCATAGATATTAAAACACTTTTTATAAGTGGCAAAACACACAAAGGGCTTCAATGCCCTGCCTCGACCTTTTACATAAGAGCAAGAGCCCCAGAATTAAAGCATTACTGTGTAAGTTTTACTGAGCAACAGCGCCCTCTACAGCCTAACGTGTTTATCAATTTGTTTCCTCGTTAATTTGAGTTTTGAATTACTTCTTGAAGTCTTCTCAACAGATCTAGAGTCCGGCATTAATCTTTAACTCTCTGAACCTGCTTCTTACGATTCAAGCTGAGATAGCTACACACGTCTCTTAGGACCGACAAGACAAAGTGCAAAAATGGATGTTCTGGGTGAGGAGCCGGAATGTGGCACAATTCTCCCCACTCCAAGTCAGTAAACTATATAAGATAATTTGAAGCTGCTGTTTCAAGGTATAAAAGTTGCATGGCGTTGCTTTCAAGTAACGTCTTTCTGGTGAATTAGCCTCTTTTGAGTCTCTTTGCTTGTTTTTGTAGCTGTTTTCTGTTGTTTGTGTGGTTTTATTTTTATTTTTTTGTGGATCATTGTGCTCATTTTCTATCTCGTTGGTAATTGAGAATTTAAATGTAAATGTTTTGGGATGTCATGCTTCTGTTTTGGGTAATTTTGCATATCCGTGGTCCTTGTGTTTCTTTTTGTGCTGGTTTTGTATCTCATTGAAGCATTTTTTTTTATTAATTTATTCTTGTTTACTCAATATTGTCATTTGAGCTATTTTCCGACCAAGATATATGAACAGTGACTTAACACTGATGCCCATTACAGTCGTCAGCTTGATTCCTTTGACGTTAAACACTCACAGGTCTTAATCCAATCATTACTTTAATGATACCGCTGTCTACTCCTTTCATTAATTAGTCAATGAGAGTTCATTTACAACAATAATTATAGAGAGGAAGTGGTAAAAGAAAATAACACTGATCCCCCTTCAGACAGGCCCCAGTGAGCTCATCAACCACTGCATCCATTTCTATAATTCACTTTCACTCTGCATGAGTGGTGCGTCAGGTAGAATCGACAAAGCTACAGAATATCACATATTAAACATGAAAGGAGGAAATTAGAAGATAACATTAGATCAGATCAGACACTCAGAGGAAGAGACTCCAACATGTATGAATCCTATATGTCTTTTCCAAACCTCCGTGCGGTCTTCCAATTATATAACAAATTACTAATTTAGCAGCTCTTCTCTTTTCATTTTATCCTTCACTGAGCCTTTCGGCCATGAATATTTTTCATTTACATTATTTCGCTGTGTGGTAGTTAACAGTGATTCAGGATCCTCCTCCCAGCGGCACTGGGGAGATTCACGGACACTATCTCCGTGTATTTCAAATCAAGCCAGGCTGGGCGGGCCGCTTTGTAATTATAGCATTTGTGCTAAACGACATTTAAAAGGGCTGTAATTTCATGTAGCCCCTCCTCAAGGCCACTGACATTTTCCTGACGTCGGTAACATGCTATTTATTTAATAGATGTTTTTAATCTGTGTGGGATGATTCATGTCTGCGGGCCAGAGAAAATTATTTAAAAAAAGTTACAAAAAAGAGTCAATCTCTTTTAGTCCAACTGGCGTATTAACAAATTAGCCACAGACGCTTAAAGGGTCAGTGTGTAGAATTTAGTGACATCTAGTGGTGAAGTGTCATCTTGCAGCTAAACAGTAGAGGAGTCCCGCCCCTGATGTAAATATAAAGTATTTAAATATAAAGTCCGACAATTTAGATGAAACACACAATTGAAACCATCACTAGGGCTATTTTATATTCAGATTCTGCCAATATATCCCTCTCACCTAAATCTTGCTCACCGGCACAGGTCACTTTGTCTTTTACACGAAGCGTAGCCAGCGTTAATGTTATTAGTTACACTGAGCCCGTTCTGCTGTGACGAGTCAAAGCATCGAGGTCTGCTTGGTCCGGTGTTTGCTCCTGGAGCAGCTCAGAGGGAGCTACTGTACTTCCATTTTCAGGCAAATGGGAAAATTGTCTGATCCTAAATTAATATTTGAAGTTGTAATGGAGGTTTATTATATCAGTAGCTTATATGGCTGGGGCATGGACACTGCACACAGCTCATTATTTTTAATTAGCCCCACGTTCGCAGTGTGTTAATGGCGGTTCCAGATAAGGCTGCTCCTGTGTCAACAGTTATTTGCACCTGCCAATAGCGTTTAGCGCTGCCTCCAATAATAAGAAAAGATCGATAGGAGTGAAGGGATTAGCGTGCATTTTCAGACGCGTTGTTGTGGCGTCTCCTCGCCGTCCCGCAGCTGGACGGGAGAGAAGACACCTGCAGCCTGATTAGGGAAACCGGAGGACGGATAAACACACCTCGTTAATCTTCCGAGACAAAAGTGAAGTGATGCTGAGAGGCAGTGCACACACAATTGGGCGCATGCATCCATAAACACATACACACACAGGGTTGTATTTTCTGATGGACAGTTATGGAATTTATCTGCCACATACTTGAACATATTTCCAACCAAATGCACACAGAATGATCAACAGCAACATCCAGTGATTATCTATTAAATCCCTGCTTGAAAGACGGAAGGACAAAAGCTGTGCACACTGACTTTTCATAGTAGGTGAGGAATCCACACACACACACACACACACACACACACATACACACATACACACACAATTCGGATTAGCTTGGCTATCCACTCAAAAGAAAACATGACTACCCCCATGTTTCTTGATTTCTAACAGGGTAAATGACAGAGACACATTAAAACAGTCAGATATCAGAATTAAAAGAGCAACTGTGTTACGGCTACAACTCATGATTAAGGCAGCGTCCCAAAATAATGAGGGAGGCTGTGTAACGTAGACTGGGGCTAATAAGTGATAATGAGAAGCCACCAGCCCTCAAAAGAAACTAAAAAGCACATTTGCATTCATCCCCCACTTCCTCCACTCAACTTTTCATTTTCACAAAGTCAACTTCAATTTCTCTTTCTACTTCAGGCTCGGAGGCATTCATTCTACTCTCGTTTGGCATGCCCACCTTCCAATTAGCAATTAATATGTCTTTTTAACCCAGGAATGTAAGCTGATGGACTTTTGTGTTGCAGGGCATTCATTCCGATTTTGTTTTGCGACTGGTTGTCTGGCATGTTTAAACGTCTACAAGCAAACTACTGTTGCTACGACACATCACTAGACTCAGTAGGTAAGTAGTTGAAATGACCGCTACAGAAGAGAAAGGGTATGCACCGAGTTCATGCTGAATCCTGCCCACCTGCCAAAGACGTTAAACTCTTTTAAGGATGTTTTAATGGCCACCGACGCATGTATTTTCAATGCCATCCAGTTGGAACTTAAAAACTGTCGATACTGTAATTTATATAACAACACTAAACATAGGATGCTCACCTGCACACACATTTTCTGGCATTTTATTAAGAGGGGTGGATTTTCTGGTCATTTTGATTTAAAGGGGATGGCATCAGGCCCACGTCACCCTTCCAATTGACAACTGGCTAAACTTATAGGTCACAAACTTCATGAAACAGCCTTTTGTAATAAATCACTTTTTCATTTCTGTCACAGACTATTTTTTTTCTTATGAATGCCAGTCTCACATCCCCATTCCCTAAATCTCATGTCACCATGATGTGCAGTGAGGCGGCGACGAAAATGGAGGGCCTCTGCAAAAGAGGGTGTGTGTGCATCTGTCTTTGCTTGTGGGCGAGAGGTTTGAAAGACTGAATATATGAATAGTGTGCCTGTGTGTGCTTTTGATAACTAGAGGGTGTGTTGCAAGAAAAAGAGCTAGTTTGTGTTGGCTTTCAATCACCCAAAAATCCCCAAATGTGTGTAGTTTGAATCCCAGATCGTTGTTCAGTGGATATCAGCTCAATTGCAGGTAAATTTAAGCTTTTTAACGATACTGTTTTAATTGAAAGAAACAGTGATTTTTATAATTCCACATTGGATAGACTGGGTAGAGGAGCAATGATTCTTTTATATGGCATAATCAATAATGCATGGTTTTACATTCATTTGCAACTTTGACATATTGGATTTCTGTTAGATTTCCTAAACACACAACACAGGCAACCTCTATCTCTCTCTTCCTCTTCTTCCTCCTCTTCACACCCACACAACAGAGGAAAGACAGAGCGATACGGGGAATAGCATATTTATTCTCGCTCCGCTTCCTTCCCCTCTCTGCTCAGGCACTCAACTGGATCCAGGACTCAATTCTCTGTATCCCCTCACTTTTGCTCTCCACCATAGATGCCAGGGAATGATTTTCTTTGTTGTTCTTCCTCCTCCTCCTCCTCCTCCTCCCAGCTACCAACTGTGGGTACGTTTCCTCTTCAAACTGTCTCCGTGTCCCTCCAGACTCTCCCCCTCAGCCTCACTTTCATATTCTTCCCTCATCTATTTCTAGGCTATCTGTCTTTATCCCCCCCCCTCCCCCCCCCTTTAACTCCGTCAAAAGCTTTTTCTCTGGGTTTATTTACTGTCCGACACACAGCACAATACTCTGTGAATCAATCAATAAACCAAAACTCTGCAGAGAATATGGAAATCAGTTCCAGGTTCCCTGTGATGCATTCATGCAAACATTGCTTTGTTCATGCATATACATGGGAGAAAACATTATGAGCTCATAGAGAAAAAAAAATCCCACATTTGGTTAAACTCAACACTTCCATCCTGAGATATTCACAGTACAAGGAGCAGCCTGTTAACTGACCTCAGAGCAGGTCAGTCCAGGTAACTTTGCTCTGTTAAGACAGTAGAAACAATGAAAGTACGTCCAAAAACTACCATGTATAATTCAGCGCGTGCCGGGCGGCGGGGGAGCAGCAGGTCGAACACACGAGTAAAAGTGATGAGGCCTCGATGAACAAGACACACCTCAGGAGACACAGTACACTGCATGTGCAAACACACACTAAACACCACATCCCTACACGCTGTGTTGATGATCTAATTGTTGCATCGTTTTTTTTTCCTTGAATAAACTGGGGGAGAATGTCACGCACATAAAACACACCCACACACAGACACACACACACACATTAGGTATTCATCCTACAGGAAAAGAAACAGCTGAATAAATGCATGAAGAAATATAACAAGCGCAGATGGTTCCATCCAGTGCACAAGCTCTCCTTGGATGGCTCGAATTGTGATGTGATATCATTTGGTCTTTTGAGACGACAGCTTTAACAGACCAAGAGATTTGATGGACAACATTGCCCACCATCAGGGGGCGCCACAGGGATTATATTTCATAGTATGCACAAGAACCACGGTTGAGGCTCATTATGCAACTTGTCAGAACCTCAAATGAGGGAACAGTCACTGCCAGCATGCTTTGAACCGTTGGCTACGTGAGCATGGTTGTTATACAATAACTCCACAAGAGGGCAGCACAGAGTCAAGAGTTTTCTGTAGACAGTGGGGGGGCCACTAAGAAAGAGGCAAATGAAAACGACTCACAAAGTCTTTCCTCAAAAAAGTCCAACACTGTTGAAATCTCTTCCCTAAGAGCTTAATCAGATTGCTTGAATTATTGGCTACACTGCCCCCACTGGATATTTGGTGGTAGTGCTCCATTTTGTTTTGTCAATGTCCTCAAGCTTTTAGAAGATATACAGTATATAATACAGTAATGCAAAGTATGCAAAGTATGACAGAAGGCTCCGTCTGTTTATGTTTCCAGCTTTGAACTTCCAACTTGTTGTATGTATTGTATTGTGTTGTACTGTATATTGAGTACAGCCCAGAGAATCATGGTGACGTCCTCATTTGGCTGCAACATCATCAACAGATGGAAACAAAAAGACAGTGGGCTGACGACAATATGCAAAACCAAACAACAGGCATCATGTGTCATGTTGCAAGCAAAGAAATACTCCAGAATCTTTTGCTGTGAGACACAGTGGAAAGAGCCAGAAATATGCTTCTCATTCTCAAGCACATTGTTCAGTCAAATAGAAATGTATGCAGCTTGATACAGGATTAGGAGCGTCGGCTCCGGTTGCCACCAGTACCACCAGGATCAGGACACATCCCAGAGGCCTGTGAAGAACATTCTCCACAGAAGACTGAACTTACAGACCAACACCTTCCAGAGACACTCGAAGTTCAGCCATCTGAATTTGTCCTGTTTCGCTCAGTTGTGCCCTGTGGCCAATAAGAGGCTGCACTGCTGCTTCAACTGGGGAAACTTCCAAATCCTCTGCTTTCTGCTTACTCACAGCAAAAAGTGTAATAGTTTTGAAATTTAAATGCTGATTTATGGAGAAGGAATGGATGGAGATGATGGTAGCAGATAACATTCCCGGGAGGTCGAGCCATAGAATGTCATAGAGCTATAAAATGACCACCCACGTTTTTATGCATTATTATAAAACCTTGTGGTATACGTTTTTAGCCCTGACATTTTCCCCACTAGCACATCCACCATCATTCATCAGGCAGTGTGGCTGCATTTTTCAAAATGAAGAAATTATTGATATCCCTTTCAGATATTAAACAAGACTAAGAAGCTTGTCAGCAATAAACACAAAGTGAAGCTGCAGGCGGCCGGGTGTGACATTATAGTTTTTCATAAATTATTTGATCATACATCAGAGAATTGGACAAATTGACATTTAGTCCTGATGATGGCGCTAGAGGTGGGGTAAGGGGATGACGATTAGTGATTACAGCTCATCCTGAGGCGGGAGATAAATGTCTGAAATGAATTTTAGCACCATCCATCCTCAGGTAGGGATATTTCAGCCAGGACAAGCTAACAGACCAACACTGACACCCACAGAGCCCTGCTGCGAGAACAGCTGAGAGGAAACGGGTATAAATTATATGTATTTTGTCTAATGATACATTTTAAAAATCACTATTCTCATTGTGAAAGCTGTTTTGTCAGAACCCGGCATTGAGACAGACAGGAGTCAGCAGTGAGAGTGATTGAGTCAAGGTCAGTGATAGACACAAAGACGTATTCTTCCACGCTTGACTGGTCAGTAATTAAGGGGAATGAAACGCACTGGTCCAGCAGGGGCTTAAAGCTGTGTGGATCTGATTGGGGCAGAAAAATGAAAAGCAATTTGAGCAGAGTTTGTGCGACGTGCAGGTGAAAGTGAAACTCGTGAGCGCTTCTTAAGTTTCCCGCTGGAGGGAAGGAAATCCTGTGCAGCGCCTCACTCGGGCCGTATGAATAATACACCGGCCTGTCTGACAGCACTGAAAGATTAATATTAGTGATAAGAGTGGGTTTAATTGATATGACATCACTTCCTCCACGTGTCGAGACTAGGGGAGGTGATGCTGCTTGTCACAGCGGGAGGATTATCTAATATCAAGCAAAAAGGAGATCTGAAGCATCATTTCGATGCCAGATGAGATGAGATGAGATTCTGACTGCTCTGTTTGAGCCTGTCACGGCTGAGGCGCCGCTCTCTGGATGTCAAGTGTCAGTCGGCATATCCACCGCTTTAATCCAGAGTAAACCATCTTGGAAATGACTGTATGGATTGCTCCAAGATCTTTGCATGGAAGTTTGTATTCCCCGGATCTCCAAACGTGGCTGCAAAAAGCATGATTCCTTCTCACTGCATATTTTAAACCCTTGGTTCTGAAAATAATATTGCATTTATTCAAATTCCTTTAATTCAAAATTAAAGATCAATATTAAGTAAAAATAATAATGGCTTATTTATTCCCAAGCCTCTCAAAAGGAAAAGAAAACATAGCAAAGGTTCAGGAGAGACAGTTTTCTGCCAAGGTTTAGAAATTATAAATGCTGGCTTCAATTTGCTCAAACCTTACCTTCATTAAAGCGTAGACAAGATGACAAGGGCAACAACAAGCTTGTGCTATTTCCCCCCCCACACACACACACACGTCCATGCACTGTCAGGGCCACAGACACTTCCTGTGAGAGAAAACAAGTTGCAAAGCAGCATTCAGCGCTTTTAGAGCACACAATCTAGTGGATTTGTATGTCTGGGTAAACTAAACACTAGTTTCCTGTGCGCCCTAACGAGGACACGTCAGCCTCATTCCACTTGTGCAACAATCTTCCTTTAGCGAGTGTCTCAACATGGAGGAAGAAAACCACACCAGGGCTGGAGGAAGCTGGAGGTTTGTCAGCATCTGTTAAATTCAGAGAGTACACAGAATATCAACAATTCATACAAAGCTAGAATGGCACTCAGTAGAGTACATACAAGTACACAGTACACAACAGCCCCCTTATGAAGCCACAATTACATTTAGTTTAAGTTCTGCACCTTATATTACACTAAATGCACTGATCATCTTCTACTCTCCTTTTACTGCTGTATAACTTTTCCAGCTCTAACTCCTGCAGTTATCAGTTTACTCCTGGGTGAAGCGGTGGAAAAACAAGGGCTTCATAATTCACAGTATTAATTATGCAACATTAGCAATTACATGTTTGCTGGTAATAAATACAAAACCTTAAAGAATATGGAAGTAGGACACATACATGCAGCTATATACAGGGTTGTTTTTTCCCATTATTTAATGATTGACCGTCAACATTCAGGAGAGTGTGAAAAAGTCTCAGAGGCTGGAGCTCCATTTTCTTTTCTTGTTCCTTTTTTCTACTTTTGTTTACTTATGTTTGGGGAAGTCTGAATTATTTACTGTGAAATTAAGATTTAATCGGCCGAGACGGTAAATTGTAACTTGCTGTGGTTGGAATTGCAAATTATTAAAGATGGGACTCAATGTATTGTTTTTCTTGTTTGTCCAAATACGAAGTAATGCCTGCTGCACACAAGTGGATTTTTTAATCTTTAATGGGTTTTTAAACCACGGACATAACGAGAGATGTGACTGATTCTTAATCACAGGAGTGAGTGGGTGATTCCAGGGAGCTCACATAAAACTTGTGTGATACAACGTGACCCCAGAACAAAAACCACAGTGGAGGCGGACTGCTGGCATCGTCAGCTGGTTGGGTTTTTTCTTCTGTTTTACCTTGAAAATGTTATAAAAGAAATAAAAAACAAGTTCTCGTACTGTTGCCACAATCGCACAAGGACGTTCATCTCTCCTGGACTTTCAATCACAATGATTAAATATTGACTATTGGAAATCCGGTTCTCATCAGTTCCATTTAGCTTATGTCTGTAAACCCCTTGTTTGATTTTGAAATGAAAATGATCATTGTCTTTAATTTAATCATTTAATTTAATGATTATTTAACTGATGAATCGTATGACTTTGCTCTAAATCCAGTTTAGAATTATAAATTATTAATATTATAAAATCTAATATTTTTGATTATAAACCAAGGAATCTGACTTCACAGACATATTTGTAAAAGCATCAAGCTCTGAGCTATTTTCCATCCCACTGGCGACCGGAGTACTTTGCATTTAAAAATCTATTCCTCCACATATACCCTGTTCTGTGCACTGGGCCGGAGCCTCTCCCAGTCTCTCCTACGGGCATGTGAGAGATTCCAGTTCATCAAACCTGCACTTGACCGTGGAGGAACCAAACCAGCCGCAGGAAACACGGGGACACCCATGCACATTTAAAACCCAGACAGCTCCAGCACAAGATCATTTCGCCGTGAGGGGACAGTTTCCACTGTGAATGAGCTCCCTCCTGACACAGCAGTCTGGATCATCATTAAGAGAGGCTGGGATTTAGCTGGTATAATCCGGGGGGTCGGCTGCTCTACTGTACATGGGACTCGGAGGAGCAGCTGGATCTTCAGCCATTAGAGCTAAAGAGACACTTTCAAGTCGAGTCATGTTAATCCAGTTGGATCGTGTTCAGTTAAAGTAGGTTTGACTTGTGAAGGACTGACAAATACCAAGTGTGCTTTTCCTGCATTTTTAAATATTTGCAAATACTTGAATATAAAAAATACCCCTTTTCTATGTTTTGTGTTGATACAATTGTCTTGTGTTTGAAGTACAATCAAACAAATGTGAGCTCCTGTGTCTGTGCAAGACAACAACTAGTCCTGACTCACAAGCCCATTTTAAATCGAGGCCTTCTCTGTGTCTGAAACAGATGTTTTCAAAGTGTCATTTTATTTTTCTCAGTGCATCGTTTCTCCATTTCATGATCAGATTTCTTGCAAACACGTTTCCCTCAGATCTCTCCCAAACAGGCCATCTTCTTGTGTTACGGCTCATTTCAGGTCTGGGCCCATAAGGCAGACACAGTGTGGTGAATACACAAAAAGCTCCTTGTTCTGATCAGTGGGGCAGCTTGGCTTGCCAGCAGGTCGGCGTGCGTGTGCCTGGTTATCGAGAGGTGTGAGAGGCGTGTGCAAGCTGAGTCTGAGGAGCGAGCAGGCTGGCGACAGGGCGCAAAGAAAGGTGAGTAAGTTCAGGCTCAAAGTAACACGACCGACATGCTGGCCACAACTGAGAAGAAGCTGAGCAATGAGTAACAGCAACTGGAGAGCCAGAGAGAAGCCAGCTGCGGCTCCATGATGCCGGGAAGAAGAGAGACAGGGAAGACCAAAGTCGCTGCTGCAGGCGTGGCAGTAGACGAGAAAATAACTTTCGTTCTGCTTTGTTCGACGTCTTTTTAATTACATCTAACATCAAAGTGTTTCTTTAGATTTTTTCTCTTTGGGCAACGTGCTTCTCAGTCTGTGCTTCTGCTGGGAATAGAACAGAAGTATCCACACAGCAACAACACAATAAAAGGCTTTTTGTCTGAGACTCATGATGTTATTTCCGGCAGTGCAGGTGAGTTTGCATCCTGGGACATAAACAGTGATAGAATTAGCATAAAATAAACTGATTTCTGAGTCCGCTCCTTGGTCAACAGCCCAGAATGAAACACAGATGACTGAAGGAGATCTGCTGATTTCCAGATATCCTCCTCAACGACTGAAGCTGTTATTACCCACCACACCAGAGGGGACAGTAAACTCAAATAAGCAAGTGAGCAGTTTGCAGCAGTACAGTGTCATTTAGGAGAAAGGTGAAATTGACTTTAACCACCAACTGCAGGGAAAACCTTTCCTTTAACTTCTAACAAACTCCAGCAAATGTCCAAAAAGTTGGGTACAGACATTTTCAGGAGTTTGCCTGTCACAAATCAAAAATGCAGCAGGAGATAATCTAGATCGGACAACTTCAGAAACCCTTTACTCTGGAAAGGGTCAGGAGCAAGTTATTTGGACATGCCCCTCTGGAACTTTTCAGGACAATGTTCAGTCCATGTCTGAAAGCAACAACTTGAGTAAAGCTCTAAGTTCTTTTAACTTGCTGTCTCTCTATGATGACAGGCTCTTGGTGACAGCAGTTATTGAAGTAAACAAACTTGTATTGTTTGTCTGTATGTTCTTCTTTTCAGGGTCAACCAAATGCAGGATAAATTGACTCTCAGTGGCCAAACGACTTTCTGACACAGACCTATTGTGTGTCTGTGGTGCTTTAATAGAGGCACTACAATTGTTAAGTTTGTTTTCTCGGGCGAGAGTTGAAGAAATGCAGAGTTCATCTCTTCTCTCTCTTCAGATCTTCACATTCAAATGATGATGGGCACAGTCACTGTTCAAGGTTTTCTCAGCTTACCAATGGTTTTCTTTGTGGTTGGCAGAATGATTCAGGAGCAAACATTCTGAGCTTTGCTCTATGTAAGAAAGGGAATTATTCCAGATATTTAATAAATACTTAATATGTCCTGACAATATGTGACACATCCGTTGTTGGGTGACGGTGCAAGAACAGCCAGTTAAACCTCATGATTAGGATTCACTGCTGCCACAACCTTCAAGGAAAACCCCAAGGTTGTGTTCCCACCGTTCGATTCTCTGTTTACACCAACAACATGTCCCACAGCTGTGATGGAGTGACACTGTTAAAGGATAGCACTGACACAGCCCCAGAGGCCCAGCTGAGTGGCACCGCTGCTGTGTCTGAACACCATCAGGCTGTAAACAACCTGGTGCACACGTTCTGGGGATAAAGCTCCCCGGAGATCAACATCACCGCTGAGGAGCTGTCCTGCGGGAGCACAGACAAAGCTGACACACAACGTTTTTTACCTTTTCCTGTCCCTCAGTGTTGAGGGGCCCAGCTGGAGCCCAGAGCAGCCTTCAACTGCCGAGGGAGCTCAGGACATTTTAACACTGGTTTACTGGAGAATAATCTTAATAAACAGATTTAAAATGTGAATATGCAGAACCTGCACATGAGGGACAAGAGTTTGCACCTGGAAAACTTTCTGTCTCTGGTTTGACTCATATTGTTTGAGCAGGTTTTGGTTGCCTGCAGGTTCACAACTATTTTATTTATCTCTTATTCTCATGCAGAGAGCTGTGGGTAGAGATTAGCCAAAATATAATTCTGACCGAAAACACCTTTTAAAGAATCACTGCTTTTGTTTTTTTGTGGAGAAACGTTCAAGGCTGATTCCTCCCCAAACACCAGCACTCCAAGATTGACAGGATATTAATTTCCACCTGGTTCAACGCCTGCTACACAAAGACCCAAACCCTTCCTGGAGACTGTGTGATCACTTGTGCCTGAATTGCAGATGGTGCATCACAGCTTGTTGCTCCTGATTGTGTCCCCACATAAATGTCCTCACGTATTTTTAAATATATGTGCACAAGTTGGTTTGTTGACAGTTAAAGCACTCACCAATCTGCCCCCAAGCAGCCGAACTGCTTTAATTAATGACCTCAGAGTCCAGGCTGAAAGACTTACAACAGCTCCCAGTGATACGTTACATTTTGCCCCGGAGCACAAGTAATTGATTTCTCGCAGTGAAAGTATAACTCTCTCTTATAGATGCTCTGACTAAAGCTTACTTCATCTGCAGGGAGCACAATGGGGCATTTTAAATACTCAGAGCAGCAAAACTTCCCATCTGTGCCTCTCGTGTTGCTAATGTCTCAGCTCAGCAGAAACAAAGGGAAAAAGCTGAGGGTGAATTTATCCCGTCTTCACAGTGAGTGAGCAGGAAGACTTCACCTCTACAGTCATCATTTCATTAACCACCGGACATAAGAAGTGGGTTCATTTGTCGACTCAGCTATTTTTAGATGCAGGTGACATTGCATCATTTTAATGACAGAGATTATGCTTTCGCAAAAATGTCAACGGGCACAAATCAAAGGGTGTAAACACAAGCCTTAGCAAAGTGCATCACACACTTAGTATGAAAGGCGACACATGCACACCCTCTACGTTATATTCTTGTAAAGGCTGCAACCACAAAGAGTACGATTATTACTTGTTAAGGTTTAAATGTTAAGGAAACACATCGCTCCATTGCTGCAGCTCCTCTTTCCAGCCTCTGTCTGAAACACTTGGTTTGAGCTCCTGTCTCTTTAAGGCCCTCCTCCTGATGAAACCATGATTGGCCAGCTGGCTCTCTCCATTATGATTGGTCAAGTGCTTACAACATGTGGAGGAAATGTCGACCTCTGCTGTGAATTTACCTTTGTTAGGGGGCGGGACAGACGTTATGCCCTAGGCGTGCATTATGCAGTTGTGGAACACTGATGTGGAAGTAAAGGCCGGATTGTTGACAAGGTGTTTCAGGAGCTTCAGTGTTTTCTGTCAGGAGAACTGCATACTTTGAGTTTTTAAATGAATTATGACTCATATAGCAGTTTACAGAATAGCACAAGAAAAATTTACTTTTTGCCAAATGTTCTGTGTTCTACACCTAACACCACGATCTCTGTTCCCACCATCAGTAGCACGGTGATCCCTCTTGATGCCTCTGGCCTCTTCCAAGTGGAGGCTGTGAGTTTTGGTCTGGTGTTCACAGACAGCTAGTTTTCTTCCCATTGCCAGCAAACAGCAAAGAAAAAACGTCAAAGGTTCAAAGGTCAGTAATAAAATTTGATATAAACAAACTTACAAAAGTGTGTGTACCATCAAGAAAACAATAAAACATACATTTATTTAAAAAGATAGCAGTGTTCAAAGGTAGATATTGCTTTCAAGATATCTTGTCCTCCTTTTTAGTGCTTTGTGCTTCCTGCTGCATGGTACATCTCCACGGCAACAGCGTCAGTAAATCAAAAGTCTACCGTGGGGAGGGAACCAAATGACCTGAAACAAGAAAACGCAATTTCCACTGCAGACACATTGTCCTGATTCAAGGTTGCCTGTATGCAGACGTCTCCAATTAGAGAGTGGAGATGGCCAGGAACAATCAGAAGGGAAACAAAAGGGGAAGAGGTCAAAAAACGCTGGATGCCCTTAAGTAATGGATTTCATTACCCACGCTGCACTGGGGACATGTCATTGTTTGTACGTGTTGTTCAGGGGGCGTCGGGTCAGGAGGTTAGCGGATGAGCGTCCAGGGGGGGACGGCAGACAACACAAAACGTAAAACAGACCTGTCATAACATGACGGGGATAAAACGATTCTCTGCAGTCACGTGTGGAAGCAGATTCAAATTTATTAGCATCTAAGGGGATTGGAAAAATTGGATTGCAAGTGGCTTCTACTGCCGCACCCGCTACAATGTGGTATATCTCTTGATTGCATGCCTCAGATTAATACTGCGGACCGTGGTTGGGTGTGTCTACAAATGAACAACCAACCTTTAATTAAATAATACTTCTTTTCTTTAGCTCACTCGGATGTAGCCCCGAGTCTTGTTCTACATTGTATTGATTTGCATCAGCCTGAAAAATCTAGATGAAGAAAATCAAAAACTTTGAGATGAACAGTCTGTGATCTAAACTTATCAATAATTTTTAAGCATACAACAACCCTATGGTGATTTTGTAATTAAACCTTTAATGCATTCAATATGATTGTAAGGGTCTTGTATGGAACACACTGATACCATTATGCAGTAATTACATGCAATTCCAAGTCTATTTCACAGTTGAGCAGGCTACTGAACTTTGTCTCTGTGCTTCCAGTTAACTGTTTACTTGCACAGCGCGGCACAATGGATTCTGGGTAATTTCCAAGTTGGACAGGGGAGGATGTGTGGATTAATGCAGCGGAGGTTCCGGCTGCACAGAAAGAACATTCAACAAGGTCTCAGGGCGACAGACAAAGTTTTAATATTTAAACAGTAGGGCTTTAAGTCTGCAGAAACCCACTGCAGGTTTTATAAGGCTGTATGTCTGTGTGTGTTTCTGTGTGTGTGTGTGTGTGTGTGTGTGTGTGTGTACACTGTGCAGATGAGTGCACATGTGTGATAGATTGAGGATAGGCACTGCTGACATTTTAGATTAAGTGGACTGGCAAGTCTCAATACCTCATCTTACAGGAGATCCCATTTGATCAAAACTCCCACATTCCTGCCAATTTTACACCTCAGTACCTCAGCACCGGTCAGGCGCTGCAGAGAGATGTGTGTTTGTCTGGGAGTCGGTGGGTTTTGCAGACTGTAAGAGAAACTCATTTTTCTTACACCTGTACAAGACGATGAGATGGTTTTAAAATGTTTGCAAATGTTTTCAAAGTCAAATGGAAGTAAGATGGCAAAGCAGCATTCCCCCACAATTATCTAGACAGTGGCAGTCCGTCATTCTCTAATTCGTCCTGCCACAGTTTCACTATGAACCCCGAAAAATAAATCTCTAACTTTATCAAATGTGAAGCAGTTCTCTCTCTGTCTCTCGTGCACGTGAGAACTTCTCTTTCACTTCTCCAGCTCCCTAGATTCAATCAATTATGTTGTAAATGCTGCAGAGGAAGATAGATCCATTCCAATATCTGATCTGTCTTCCTTGGCTCATGCCTCACCCCTCTTAAATGTGTCATGGTTCTGTGGTTTTCACGTAATCCTGGGAACTGGCAAACAAACAGGGATGAAAACATAGCCTCAGAGCCTTACATGCGTCCGGTTGATACTTGTTAGGATTAGGCCTCTCTATCCTCTTTTCCCATGTTTCCTCTGCTCTTCTCTTCCTGTTCGTTTAACCTTTTACTTTTTCCTACTCCTGTGTCAGTCTGGTCAGTAAGTGTGTTTGGCTTCCGGATGCCAGCTCCTGCCAATTCTCCTGCACGACAGAGACTCATCAACCATCGACCGACTCATTTCCCCTCCAGCCAACACCAAATCTTTTTAGTTGCATTCCCAGTTTCCTGTGCCTCAGGTCCATCCCCTCAGCCCTCACCCAGCTACCTGCCATGGCTCCGCTAAGTCCCATCAACCGGCCCGGTGTGCTCCGCCATCTGCCTGCCCACCGCTCAACAACCTGCCTGGTTTGGATCGGCTCCAGCTGCAAATGGCTGCTCCTGCTCGATGCCCCAGTCGCTGCCCTGCCCCTGCCAGCTGTGACCCTGCCTCCAGCCCTGTGCCTCGGCATGTACAACTTAAAATAAAGTCAGAGTTCTTCATTTTTGGAGTCCTGTCACTCAAACACCCTGAAACGTAGCTCCAGGAAACAGCCGTATCCTCACACCAGTGTCCAATTCCAGATTCATTCATACACCACAGGCACAAAGCGCTTGTTATCCTCTGTGGATGTTTCTCCTGATGCCTGCAGACTTCTCTGAGAATTACTGTAGTTAATGGTTAAAGAGCGTTTAGTGCAGGTTATTATTTTGCATTTCATTTAAATACAGTATTTATGCTACTGTTTGTTTGTAGAGGTTTGATTCTCCACCTAGAGCTCAACCTTTCAGGAGGATAATGAGAAATATAGTTTGAATCAAGCTTGTAACTCACGCCTCGTTCTGTACAATAGATTCATGATCTGTGGTGGAATGTGCGTTAAAGATCTGTCACAGTTCAGCTGGGTTGAGATCTGGTGACTGTGAAGGAGACACACGGAACAATTACAATCACTTTCACAGTCAGTGATCCATGCACCCTGTGGGGAAGCATCTGCATGTGTTATGTTTCTCAGCACATCTTCTCAGATCTCGCTTGTGACTGAGCTGCAGTGAAGCAGAGAAACCTGATTTAAAACCATCCTCTCTTTGGAAAACTCCAGTCTCCATGAGCTGGATCAATGCAATAAAAGGGGGAAAACAGCCCATAATAACCCAGATGTATGTGACAGCTGTGTGTCGAAAACACCCATTCAATGAATGGATCGCAGTCGAATCTGGTAACAAGAGCAATTAACTACAGCTATAAAACATTGGATTTCTTAGAAACCAAACTTACCAGGGGCTTTGCATTGTAGAGTTGTATAACAGTGATTATTGTCAATAGAGTGCACTCTAAATAATATGAGAGAGAGATGCTCAGACGGGGGGGCCGCCTGTTAAAACCAATGTTTGGGAAAATCACAATTTGAAAGAGATGGAGATGGGAGAGTGGAGAAGATTCTATCCGTCACACAGAGCTGAGGGTAAATTATGAAGCCACGATGAGGCCTTGAGTCGACTCTTTCCATTCTTGGCTCTATCATTGGTTGTCAATGGCCACTGGTCCAAAGCATCTATATGATTGCCGCGCATTTTGCAAGATAAAGTGAGAGCCTCTGGATGCATGTGAGAGGATGGAGATTATGGAGATGAGTCCCCCAGAGACAGGAGTCTGTTTCAATCTTCCTCCTGATGGGTTTATAAAGTTCATGCCCGTGTGCTGCCGAGCGGTGGCGGCACAGGCAGCCAATCACAAACAGATCAAGTGTGTTTATAGGACATCCGCCGCCTGGATGTGGGGGGGGGTACTAAACGCTCGCCCGCACACACCTGTTGCACACGGCCGACCAGGGGGATGACAAGCACTCCATTGTTGGCGAGGGGGAGTGACAGGGGGAAGAAAGAAAAAAACACTGGAGAGATAGAGGTGAAGAGACGTTGTAAACACTGGGTAAACAATTGTTTTCTGTGAAAATGGGAAGTACAGAGCAGTCGCTTCAGTGACCCCAGGAGAGAGAGAGAGAGGCGGCAGACATCGGAAACACAAACAGCCTCAAGTAAACACAAACTTTACAACACTGCAGCTTCTAGTAGGTCATTTTATACACGTCCTCCTTCCTCCTCGAAAGCCAAAGTTACTCTAATTTGCAGTTTCATGGATGTATCCTGTTTTTATCCATGTTAGTGCTGTGGGAGTTGTGGTTTTTTTTTATTCCTGATTTACAACCAACCAAAAAAACAATAAAAGTAAGTCGAGCAGAGGCGCAATACGTGAAACGCAGCCAAATATGTTGGGCAACAAATAAGACGCGAGACAACAGGAGGTGAGGAAGCCGAGCGGAGGGAGAGATGAAGAAGATGAAAAGAAACAAAGAATATTTCGGCGGACTCTCACAGGAGAGACATTACGATACAACAGTTATATTTTTTCTCCTCCCTTCTCTTAAAGTAGAAATTTAATGGTTTTAGTAGCACACAGTCCATTAACTTGCTGTACAGACCTTAACTATGTGTTTCATTATGAGCGTTATGTGATGCTGTATGTTAATGTATTTTATTCTTTACTGTTCCTTTGTAACAACCTTCAACTTCCATGTGTCTCATTTGACATTTTTTGAAGTTTTGCTTTTGCCGAGAGTTGGAAAGTTTTACTGCTATTCTCCGGCTTATGCCATCAGCTGACAGCAGAAACCTTTTTAATGTACGGTCTCTACCTTTCACAGTAATTGCGAGAAACTCTTAACCTGATGCAGAAGGAAAATTAAGTGCAATTAGTCAGCAATTACAGTTCCGTTAAAACGGACAGAATTAGTTTTCCTCAGCAACGTCACTGAAACAAACTGTGTGACACTCACTGGCCATTTGCTGTTGGGAAGTCAACATAGCAGCTGGTGCTTACTGGTTTATGAAACCTCTGCTCGCAAAACGGGGGTGACTTGGACCAAACCATCAGAATTCTGGTAATTGGACGACCCGCTGTACACCCATCCACCAGTTAAAGGTTAAGTGTGTAGAATTTAGAGACATCTAGTGGTGAAGTTTCGTGCTGCAGCTGAATATCCCACTCTCGATGTAAATATAAAGTATGTAGATATAATGGGCCCATTCAAGGCTAAAGAAAATAACAATTTATACAATTTATATGACTAATACAGACTAGTGAAAACATCACAAGGATTCATTTATATTCAAGTACATGAGGCAAAATTAACGAGATTAGTAAATAGAGTGTAGCATCGTTAGTAAAACATCAAATCCATCAAAAGTGCAGATCTTGACTGGGGCAGAGGGAGCACCCACTGAAGCTGCAGAGAAGTGAGAAGGGCGGTGCCATTTTCAGCTGCTCATGAATCAACGCTGTGTCTGTTCCGGTGACAGGCAGGTTGAGAGCACGGCACCGGAGCGTGTCTCTGCCAAAAGTCACTGAGTTCTGTTTGTGTTTGTGAGAGAGCTGTCCACGGGGGGGGGACACACACAAAGACGACAAAGGGGGGGACACACAAAGACGACGCTCTGGCTTTTCCTCAGTTCACCTAACGATGACACACACAAAACACAAAATGACAGCCCGTCCTCCATCACTGTGGCACAATCAGTCGGCCATCTGGGAGGAGTGATGCAATCAGCCCGCTCATCAGCACGAGTTACTCTTCTGCTGACTCTCTTCTATAAGTCGGGGAGGGAGAAAGTGCACAGTCATCGCAAATCTGCTCTTTTTGCAGGAACGAGCTTGTGGGAATTTCCGTCATCATGATTTCTCAAAACACACTAATCTGATTTGCTCCCGTGTTTCTAAACACTATAAATCTCAGCATTCTTAGCACTGGGTGACTGCTGCTAGTTAGAGTCATGATGTCAGTGAGAAGCAAAGTGAATATTAAGTGGCTTAGCTGTTTTAAATCATTACTATGCTAAACTTGACCTATAGAGTCTATAGAGTCATGAACCATCAATGTAAATGCTAATATAAACATACCAACAGTAATTAGTGCTAGCTAGGACAAAACACAAAGTCACCAATTTCTATATTATTCATCCTCTGGAAAACACGAATGTCTGCATTAAAGTTTGGGTAAGGTTTCAGATGATGAGTGACCTGCTGGTGGCGCTAGAGAAAATGTCATCCTCTGGGAAGCATGAATTTCTGTGTAAAAGGTTGTTCAGAAGATGATGAGATAAAAAAATAAAAAGGGTATAAACTTTGACCTGCTGGGGGCGCTATTGTTAATGCCAGGTAATTGCAAAAAGTCCAATGGGTTCATCTTCTGGGGCCTGTGAATACCTTTAACAATTATCATAGCAATTTTCATCCAGTGCTTGTTTGTGTTTTCAGTGTGTGTGTTTGTGTGTGTGTGTGTGTGTGTGTGTGTGTGTGTGTGTGTGTGTGTGTGTGTAACTTCTATAGATACATGTGCCAACTTTGTTTTCTGGCGTTGTTTGTGTGGGGTTTTTTTTGTGAATTGATTTAACCTTTTCCCAAAAGAAAGTGAAAGTGCAGTTAAAGACACAACAATGAAGAAAGTGAGAATTATTATCTTGTATTATTATGTGTTCATTTAATGTTCCATCTTAGAAGCCATGGACACGGGATGTGTGTGATAAATAACCGTCAGCATTTAAAAGTCATCTTACTTTGAGCATAAACTATATTATTTCACATCTCAGAAAGTGCTTAGTGGCTTTTTCAAACACTGAAATTAAATTGTAATGTTGAGCACTGGAGGCTACATCTTAGCAGCATCTGCACTGGTGAACTCTAAATGCTCCCTGACTCACACACAGCTTCATTATACTCCAGGCAGATAGTAAATGAAAGAAGACACACTCAGTGAGTTCAGCACACGGATGGACAAACTCAACGTCAAATTTGTTTATATCCTCTTCCCCTCATTTCTTCTTATCACACTAGTCCAGTTTCTCAGCCTTTCCTGCATGAAGCAAACTACACAAGTATTGTGGCTTTTAAAATCTCAGATATGTGAGTGAATCCGATGCCACCTTGTTGTGACTTTGCCTGCAGTGTGATGAGGAATCTACAGGATATTATACACAATCATTGATTATGAATAGCCAGAGAGGACGTCTTGATCAGGAACAGATCTGCAGAAGCTTTGAACCTGTTCCCTTCCACTTGCTCTGACGTACTCTCCAACCTCCACAGTTCTATGAAGTATTGAAGTACTGCAGTACATATACTGAAGAGCAGTATATTGAATCTAAATCACTCGTCTCTCTGCAATAACATTTTACACGTATTTTACCTCCCGACAGAAAAATTAACTTTTCCCTTTTTTACTTTTTCAGGGCGGAGAAATAACTTCCTGCCAAGAGTCGTCTGGAAATGGTGTTTTTCTGCTTCAATAGAAGCCCGAGTAGAACCAGTCGAACTGTGACGTTGAGTTGGATAATACACATTTTAGAGAGATATAAGGCACTTAAGAAGACAAGTTCGAATGATTCACTCCTCCTGCACTTCTAACTAGTGGAGTTTCATCTTAATGAGGAACGTACTCAGGAGTTTTATTATAATCTTTTCAGTTTTTATATGTCAGTTTGGTCAATCAAACACCATGTCGTCCATCTTTATATACAGCCTTTATCATTTCTGTGATAATAATAACGCTTCCTGTCATTGAATCTTGATTGTGGCTTATTTCTCCCTGGATAGAACAGGGGGAAACGTGTTCATTTAAACTTGTTATATCGTTACAGCTGCAGAACTTTCCAATTAACAATACGTCACAAGTCCCTGAACTGACTCTGCAGCTCGATCCCTCTGTTGAATTCACAGTGTTTATGTTTTCCAAGCGGCTCTGCTCTTGCAGACAATCCTCCGCTGACTGTGGCTTCATAATAAATGTGTTTCACGCCTTCCAGCCGGCGAGGCTCTCTGGTGAAATGAACACCAAAGAGCGGCATCTATTCAAAGCTCATTAAAGCCAATACAAGAGTTACATAAAAACAGCTCAGGCCAGACGACAACATTGTGAGTGTTCATTAGAGGAATGTAATCAAAGCAGTTGGCTAATTGGCTTGATGACTGTATTAGCGGCAGTTTGCTATTGAGGATCAGCTCTTACTTTGGTCAGTCACTAAAGAAAACACAATAAAATACAGCAAGGAGGATGTGTGTGGCTGCTCGCTGTGCGTGTGTCTGTGTGTGCCTACTTCCTGTGTGCGTGTGTGTGCGCGATGATCCCTGTAATACACGGCTACAACAGTGTGCTTTCCTACCAGCTTATTTAAATGTATTTGTGGGATCCAGATATACTATTTAAAAAACCTGAGCCTTCCTGGGTGGCTGATATTCAAGCTTCACCTTTAGGCACCTGCTCACTACACAATGTGCACAAACCCAGCAAATAACATTACATAATAAATCAGAGCAACAAAGTAAAGCCCCTCTCCCGCTGTACACTGAAGGTAACACGTTGGAATTATGCTTGATTAGCAGGTGGCCGCCAGTCAGGGAATTTGCATTCCAAGACGTACGAGACGCTTTATTAATTCTATTTTGGTCTTCTGTCGGTAAACAGCTCCGGGCTATTTAACAAGACGCTGATGGCAGTTTGTGTTATGTTGCTTCATCTAATGGCTTTTAATAAACCTTCTGTCGATCATCTGAGGAGAAGACTGTTGTCTTTTTTATCAAAGAACGGCTCCTTCAGACTTTGTCATGTTTCTTTTTTGTCAAAATAATTAAAAGTCAGGTGAGATAATTGATATTAAGGGGAAGGCAGAGGGAGGAAATGATGGGTGTGACCAGGTGTTTTAAACACATCCAAGGATTAGTGAGAGAGATGATCACCAGCTCGTCTCGTGGTCGCTCCTGCTGCACCTCAGTGTGTGAGTGAAGGAACAGGTGAGGAAATCTGGTGCAGACTCTCAGGCTGAGTTGTGATCCCTTAATAACTGTTAGCCAGAAGTATGACTTTGGTCACCATGAGGTTACTGGTCTCACCAAGGTCAAGTGTACATGCTGGAAAAGGTCAGAAAGAGTTAACAAAACACACACACACACACACACACAAGCCTAGATGGAGTCGACCAGGCAGTCTACAGGAAGATTTATTTTTCAAATTATTATTGAAATCTGTTGTTATCAGTGGCGCTGGGCTCGCTGCAGACCCACAGGGCGACTTGCTTGGCGCAGCAGGAAAGCCTCTGTCAGTTCAGATGGTCAGTCCACCTCGCAAACACAAACACAAATCAATTTAGCAGAATTGTGTTATGTGTGTGCACAAGTGAAATTATTTTAATCCTGGCTCGACTGGTGTCATGGCTCATGTATGTTGACCCCTTGATATACGCTGGTGACCTGTTGGGTGTGACGATGATGTCGATAATGGATGGACAGATACTGTTTTGAATATTTAAAGATTAAAAGGTCACATCTACTCTACTACAACAGGTGGAATGTTCTCCAGATGAACTCACCTATCATAAAATCTTTATTTGCTTTAGCTATTTACTGCTCCTCCAGAACATAACGTTGCTTACTGTACGTGTTATTCTATATGACACAGGGAGATTGATTGTGTGAATTCACCACCATGAAATAAAAAAAAAGGTCCCCAGAGCCCTGAATCAAATGCTGCTTTAAGCCCCCGTCCAGCCCTGTGGTCCTGATCGTTTATCAGAGGAGACACGAGGGTGGTGAAGGGTTTTTCGGCTCCAGCACCAGCAGGTCACAAGTGTTTCTCTGTTCTCTTTATTTACAATCCTCCACCTGCAAGAGATCGGTTGGAAGCTAGCTCATATGCAACACAAATTTTGTATGTTTTGCTTCCCTCTCTCTATCCCCGCTGGTGAAATGAAGAGCAAATGAGAGCGTGGTTTGTCCTGGTGTGGAAAAGCGCTACGAGCAAAATGAACACAGGATGAGAGAGAGAGAGCAGGGATGAAAATAAAAAGCAATCAGGGACAGGGATGATTATATTTGCAGAAAATAGATATGGCGGCATAAAAGGGAATATTATCACCCTGACACCTGAGGGGGGGGGAGAAGAGAAGACAGTGCGATGGGTATAGAGACATATCAGCAAGTCAAGGGGCAAAATTCTTATGCGCCTTTCTTTTTTTATTGGCATGTTTCTCCCTGTGCAACAAACATTATCTCGGCAGCCTTGAGGTATCACTATGAGATCCTCATATGGACTTTTCTGTCCGTGGGCATCCTGTGAGCTACGATAATGGACATAAAGAAGTTAAGCTGCTGGAATAAAGTCAGGGATTGGGAGGTGAGGATGTGAATTTATAGGAATCAGGGAATTGCCACTAAATATCTGCAAATCACAAGGGTCCGAAAAGAGGTGACGAGCCAATTAAAAAGCAGGGAGTTCGGGTTACTTTTACTTTTGAAGAGTACACACAACAGTATTCTCTTTTGAAGGGTTTGAATCAAGTGTATCTGGATCATATTGGAGGTTCTCCACATGAATATACTTCGTCAAACAGACCATTTCACTTTCTTTTTACTCCCTGTGCTAATTTTGAATAGAACCAAATGAAAAACTCATATCGGGACTTGTTGACTGGAACAAGGACAAACTACCCGTGAACATGTGTCATTTCCCAGCGAAAGAAAAACTCATAATGTTTTGAATTGTAAGCAATTTCCCATCTAATGAAATGTATCCACATGAGTGCAGATGGGGGGAGCGTAAAATCAATTCTTTGTTCTTGTTCTTCAGCCACCAACCGTCCCTCCTGGGTTGCCGTCCTGATGTGCCATTACGTTTTCCCATTATCAGACGTCTCCGAGTTTACAATGAGGGTATATTAAAAAAAGTAACGCTGCTCTCAAAGTGTTTTTTAATTTTGCAGGTTTCAGCGAAGAGCTCGCGCTGTAGCTCCGTGCCCATTATTCTGCAGGATAATTGTGCTGGTGGCTCAGAGGAGAGCGGAGACTGCTGAATATAGATTCCATTCAATTGTTAGCTGGAGCCGAAGAGCTTGTGATTACTGTGACATAGTCTCATTATATCAACAGGTTGAAAGCAAATCACAGGGGACGGCATAAATGAAACCAGAGCAGCCTCGTGGACCCTTGAGGCTCCGGCTGGGTCCCTGAGTGCAGGCAGCAGCTGGGCCCCTCAGAGGCCCCTGGTTCACTGTGTGCCACAGTTTGTGAATACTTCCTATTTGGTTTTGGACTTAAACTTGATTGAAGTATAAAAAGGGGCCAGATTTATCTCTACTTTACTTAGGTAGAATTGTTTTGGGGTACATATATCAGCTAATATGTGTACTTTCAATTACATTTTTACAAACCAATGCATACCATGTTGTCATTGTTTTTATTATATACTTTTAATATCAAGAGGGAAACTGGTCAACTGAGTCAATAAGAGCGGAGAGCTAACATTTGACCCCACCTCCTCAAACGTGAGCAAAGCGCGACTGAAGAAACACCTGAAATAGGCTACACTCTGCAAGTACTTTTTCCTTTTAATACTTAAAATATATGTAAAGGACCCAGTTATATTTACTCATGTAGAAAAGTTAATGTGGTGCTTTTTCTTTTACTTGAGTACAATTACTTTTATTGAAATTTTAATTTAACCACAAACCACAACGAAGCAGTTTCCTGACACTTAAAACTTCAGATGATAATTGTAAAATAATCAACAAAAGCCTGCAACCAAATCTCCTTCCTTCTTTGTGGAGCAGCTGTTCCTATGTGTGCTTTACATATCAGTGGAGGAGTACTGCATCTACTTTCACTCATGCCCACGTTAGACGGTCCTCAGGTAAACTTAATGGTGGCTGACATGCTGCAGACAGCAGCGTGTTGCATGGGCTGTGGAGCAGGTGTCTGCAGAACGAAGTCAGTGAGAAATGAGATGTTAGAGCTTTTAACTTGAAAAAACAATGTCTTAAAGGCACTTTTGCATTTGAATATATGTCCTGTTAGCCCAGATGAGAAGAGACTGTTAAAAGGCATTTCTGATTGATTTATTTTGATATGAGACCTTATCATAGGCTTTTAAATTTAAAAACACACGTCTGTTTTGTTGGTGCACACACACACACAAACACACAAACACACTGAACTACGTTTAATATTCCAGGCAGAGACGCTGAAATCAAAAGAGGCTCAGGACAATTTAAACCCGATAAGAATCCAGAGGGAGGTAAAACGCTTCGCCTCAATCAGTTCCACCAAACAACAGCAATCACAGTGATTGTTGCTAAATAAATTGCAGCCCCTGCATAAAGTGTGAAGCTCAGAGAGAAACACACAATACTGTGTCAAACTGCCATCTAGTGTTCAGATAGTACAACTGGTCCAGTCTCAGCCTGTCCTCTGCTTGTCATGGATCACCAACCGGCTTCTTCAGTTCTCAGTGATCGTCTGTTCTGGACGTACCTGTGTTTTGTATCTAGGGGGGGGGGCACTACATGCATCAGCACTGACATCTCCTCCATATCTCCCTTCCCTGTGTCAGCCTCACTGCTGTCGCCCCGCCGGGCTGAGATCAGTGATGCTTCCAGGAGTCGATGGGGTTCATCTGCTCCAGCTCGGCCTTGTCAGCGTCAGTTACCTGAGCCTCGCTGATGAGGAGAGGAGGAGGAGGAGGAGGAGAAGGAGGAGGAGGAGGAGGAGGATGAGGAGGAGGAAGAGGAGGAGAGGGGAGGAGGAGGAGGAGGAGGAGGAGGAGGAGGGAGGAGGAGGAGGAGCCCTGAGCTGCAGCAGCTCCATCGTTTCTCTCCACTCCTGGAAGTCAGATCAGCTCTGATAAAGGATGAATCCTGCTCAGGAGATATGCAGCAGATGATGGAGCCATTAAGTGTGATTGCATTATCTTTATCTCCTCTTGTTCTTATTCGGGGCTATAATATCTTAGCAGGAGCTGAATGGGCTCTTTTTAATGAGATTTGCAGGTCAGAAGAACGTAAAGTTTTTTATTTCTCGTCCTTTTGCAATTATCTCCGATCACAGTGGAGTCTCCAGACAGTCACTTTCTCAAGGTGAGGCCTTTTCACTCCGATTGTCAAGTGAAAGCAAATGAAGCGTGTCACATAAAAACTATATAAGATCCACTCTGTGCACCTTTTTTATGACCCCATTCGTGAGGTGCTAATCAAATTAGACTCCTGTATTGATAATTAGCCCATTGTCCCGTTATTCTTATCTCTATCCACTGAAAGCTGGGAAATGATCATTGCCCTATTAGGGAGAACAGTCAGTACTCAGTTTATTAGGAACACTTACATAAAAAACAGTCCTGTGACAATATAACATTAATAATCCACATTTATGATGTTTTTTTATTTTGGAGAATTTAGTCTGTTGTGCTGTTGACTTGCATTGTCGGGTGTTCCTATTATTTTATCCACCCCATTTAAATCAATAGGTGTTGGCGGCACAGACACATTCATAGATGTGTATAAAAAGTTCAACACCAGGTTCAAAATGAGAATCAACATCACTAATACAGTTTCAACACTAAATGAACATTATAACTTTATTACAGTAAAGGATCAGACTACATTAGGTTTGGCTTAGTGTTCCTAATAAACTGAGAAGGGAGTTTATTTAGTTTCTGACTCGTATTTTTGCAAATGTTTTGAGTACAGAATAAATCACATGGGATGTAATAAGTCCCCCTTTTTCTGGTTATGTAAAAATAATGTTAAATATCAACATGTTGATGAGAGGAGGTCTGTTTCCGATGAGCTGAACCTCGCTTCAGAATGACAGGCAGCGTTATGCACTCACCACATCCACAACTTCAGCCTAATGAAGCATTGACTTTAACTTTTGGGCTTCATGAACGTCCTTCTCTCTCTCCCACTCACTCACTGAAAGGCCAAGCGGGGAGACGGAGACATTAGACAGAGAGCTCAGAGTCAGGAGAGGACTTCATTTTAATTGCTGTCTCAATAGGCCAGAGTCTGACAGGCAGGTAAACACTGAATCTATTAATTTGAGAGGCTCAGGGTTTGTGTTTGTGCAGAATCTCAAGGGAACGTTCACCACAAACACACAATTTAACGCATTTGGACGCTGGAGCATTCACCGTGGTATTAAGTGAGAGATGTGTCCACCTTCAACCCACTTGCACACAAATCTGTGCCTCACAATCCCACCAATGGGTTTAAATGAATCCTATTCTTCGCAGCATTTCAGGAGGAACTCTTATATTTGTCCTTGTTCGTGGGAGCAGGTGATATTTCACGGTTTTCATTTCACAGAGTCTTTGGCTCCTTTCTGCTGCCTCTGAATTGAAATTGATCTCGGCAGGGTCGAGGAGCCGGAGCCCGGCGCTTTATATTCAATAATGTTATCTTCAGCTGCTGGGGAGAGAGAACCTGAGGTGAGGAGGCAGCGGGAACTTGGAGACACTTCACGCTCGTGTTTGAGAGGTGCGAAGAATGGGTTGGAATTGCAGAGGAGCTGCCGGCGCTGATGGATGCAACCTGGAGGAAAAGTGAAAACGCCTCCACAAAGAGTTTTACCGTCAAGGCTTTAATACTTGATCCCTGTGCGACAGGAGCTATTGTCTGCTTCCTTCACCACAATCACAAGTCTCACAACGTGAAGAGAGACGGATGAGTTAACACACAGCGCTGTGTTCAGGTGACAGACTGCAAACCGTGAGCTGGAGCTAATTCAGACAAAGAGCTTTGTTTAACGTGTCCCATCGAATCATAATGTGCAATATGTGGAATTAGGCAAGTTTGACGATACTTAATGCACCTTGTTCAACTCAGATTATTAACTACAGAAAACAGTACAGGTTGTGTGTGTGTGTGTGTGTGTGTGTGTGTGTGAAGGTATCTATTATAATATAAATTCATCATTTTGGGGTAAAAGCTCATACGCCTGTAGTTTGTTCTGTGGGTTATTTCAGTTTTTCTATTTTGTACGTCTTTGGTTGTTGGTTTGATTTTATGCAAGATTATGCAAATACTACAACTGGGAAGATTACCAAACTTGATGGGGTAGCGAGAAGAAGCCCTTATATTTGGCGAGGATCCATATCATGTAGGAATCGCTATCACTTTCTTTAACATTGATATTTTCACGAATTTCCCAGAGATAAAAAAAACGGCATATATTGGGGATTGATATATAAATATGAATATGTGTGCATAGCTTGATTGAATTTAAAGGAACTGCTTTTGACTGCAGCTTCTCTCAGAGTAACTTGCAGCTCTGTTTCACCGATAAGCTTTTGAGTCAGTCAAAGACCAGTGCCCTTGAGCAAGACAGAAACCGCCGTGTGGTTAGGGGGGGTATTAGGGGGGGTATTAGTTCCCATTAGAAAGCCCAGGTTTGAGTCCTTTGCAGAGTTTCTCTCATCAGCTGAGTCACTATCAAGATGAGCAGGAGTTCAATCTGTACCTGTGCCTCCATGCTGCTTTTAATACCCACTGGGTTGATGAGGTGTTCTGCGACTGGGAGCTTACGTTCACTTTCCAATAAACTCCTGCCAGGGACAACATCACTCCCTTTTCCTTATAATGGCATTTTAATAGATACTCATTTCAAAATGCCACTGCAGCATCGATGCAAAGAGGAGGGCAGGTGGCAGGTGTTGAGTGAAGGCAGACGAGAATATCTGGGTTTCTGTGTGCGTGTGTGTGTGTGTGTTTATGGGACAGACGAGGGAATTGGTGCTAATGGTCGGATGGAGAAAAAGAGGAAAGTGACAAAATGAGTAATAGGAGGCAGAGATACAAACTGCCAAAATGTTAGTACATTAATATCTTGATTGCATATAAATAAATAAATGCCCGAATATGCACGTTAAAAAATGAAACTCTTGGATTATGAAGTACTATATTAATGTAGTCCTAAATCAATTTATACCTTTTTACATTGAATTATTTATCTATTTCTGCACTTATGTATGTATGTATGTAACATTGAGAAATTGAATTGGTTATAAAATAGACTATTAATGCATTTATTTACATTTATCTTAAATCTTTTTTACATTCAATTATTTAAATATTTTGGCATTTTCAGTCCTCCGCAGATACACTCACATTTAAACATCAGAACATAAGACCAGAGTGTCTGATTCTATAAATACAGATTAGGAAGAATAATTCCAATAGCAATAGGGCTTGGGGGGGTGAGGACCTCTAGCCTGTTTCTCCATGTTAAAGAAAGTAAAATAAAAACCTGGGATCCTCTCCAAATTAAAACAGGTTCTTTCTTCTGTCATGTCCCACCCCTCCACCAAATTTCATGGAAATCAGATTTGTAGTTTTTGATAATTTCTGCCAACGGAAAAACAAACAAACAAACAAAGTTCGACCCTCTGGTTCGGTCCTGATGAACACAGAATGTTCTTTGGTTTGAAGGATGAACAAACGCAGGCGGATCTGATGAAGGTTAAAGTCATTTCCTTGAAGTCTTCAGCTAATTTTCATGCAGTAAAGGACTCAACTGAGGATTTTATAATGGACACTGGATTTATGACATCTAATAAAGAAAAAATGTCAATGCCCTCTTTTAAGACAAGGTGAGATTTTAACTATTCTCATTGAGAAATCGTTACCAAAAAATGTCTATATAAAGTATATATGATATATACATAAAAGGATTGTTCTTTTTTGGATCTGCAAGCTCCGTTCATACGAGAGAGTGAAGGACTAATCAGAAACAGTGTGATTGCTCATTTACAACCCGCACACACACACATATATATAAAAGAAAATATAAAATAGTTCAAGGTTGTAAAAGTCTAGTCTACAGTCTAAGATTTAAAAATCGATATAGAAAATTGATTCAGCTCCTCTAACCTTTAATAAAACACTGTGTTATATAAACCATGAACAAGTGATAAGATCATCTCAGTACAAAGCTCTTCATGTGACACATTTTCATTTTCTGGGCTCTGCTATTGAAACATAATCTTTCATTCTGAGTATAGAGTCGCTACTATAAGAAGCTTTCTCTGCATCTTAATGTCAGTATCAGGTCACAGAACACAATGCATAATGTACACAATGTTTACAGATACATGCATTAGCAGTTTGTATTTAACCCTGGTGTCGCTCCGATATGTAAACATGTTCCAATGGATGTGGATTATGAGACTGTAATATGGAGCATGAGGAAAGAAGGAACCTTTTCAAAGTTTAAA
Organism: Pseudopleuronectes americanus; assembly: GCA_038501795.1. Taxonomy (NCBI): domain Eukaryota; kingdom Metazoa; phylum Chordata; class Actinopteri; order Pleuronectiformes; family Pleuronectidae; genus Pseudopleuronectes; species Pseudopleuronectes americanus. Next base: position 13,966,160 of record CM076733.1, on the reverse strand, counting down.
ACCCCCACAGATATTAGCAGGGACTTCAACCATCACCCCCCTGAGCGCTGACACACATACAGTACAAGTGTGAGCGAAGAAAACACAGGGTGATTACAAACATGTGGGTTTTATAAGCAAAAGGTTTTTGTATCTTGCTGCAGAGTTTTCACATAAACTGTGGTCGGAGTGGAAACTGATGGAATTCACACACGCGGGTCACTCAAGTGGAGAAGAAGCACTCGAGCATAAGAATAGAAGTCTGTCTCTTTGAACAGGAGGCATGATGGGAAGAAAAGAGCCGACTCCAGTGGAGCTGACACCGACTGTTCGTCCTGTCAACTGTGAATTTCAGACGTTTCTCTCTTTGTTTGATTTTATCAAGCTGTGAAAAGTCTTTTTTTCTCTGTGCCGGAGCTCGGGGGGGATTTCAACCTCAACCTTCACACTTTCTCTTCTTACTTACCGAGTTCTTTATTTACTATATGTTACCGTTTATTTTTGTTACCATCGGCTTCATGTCTCACTCTGAACACATGCAGATTGGGGTTAAGTTAATTTCTGAGTCTTAATTGGCTGTAAGTGTGAAAGGACGTCTGTCTTTGTTGCCATGGTGATTTGGTGGCAACCTGTTCAAGGTCCGGAGAAAAAACAGTATAAATTTAAAGGTATCTGTTCATATTTGTATACTCATACATTGTATATAATAACAATATAGCTTTGTGAATCTTATTAGTGGCCGAATTTAAAGCCATTTTATAATGTAGCAAATGTCTATCAACTGAGAAACAGTACCTCAGCTCACAGGGAGATGGCAGCATTGAACACTTAAATGCAGCCTATAGTGATTTATGATGCTCTGATTGGTTTAATTTGCAGTTTTCTTCATTAAAGTCTATTTAAATAAACACATTTATCACTTTGACTCATCAAATTTGATCATTATTAATGGTTTTCTGCTTTTCTTCTATTTCTCATCAGCACTGAGGTTGTTTACATAAAGGATATTTTGTTTTATAGTCATTATCGGACATGAAGTTCACTTCTGCTGTGCCTGTAGTGTAACAAATCCATTTTTTAAATCAGTGCAACATTTGTTTATCTCTGTGTGTTTGCTGTAAACACAGTCTGATGGAATATGAGTAGCAGGAGCAGGTCGGCTAAACTCTTCCTGACCCGACAGTAAATATTTGATGACAACGGGAATTATCGTTCATGAGGATAATTGGGTGTTTGATATTTTACGAGTTCTGCACGATGCTGCCATTCTGCTGCACTGTGGATGTGTAATGTGCAGGAGATGACACTGCACATTAACTTTAGTGCTGAATCAATAAACATGATAAACAATGTTATAGTCAATAACAAAGCAAAATACTGTTAATGGAGATGGTATATTTCTAAATTCTGTCATGCTGGCCTGAAATTAATTTGTACAGCTTTTTGCTCAACGACAAATGTGGCCATAAGTGGAAGTTACAGGATAATGATAATTATATTGATAATGATAAAAGTGAGTTGCTCTGCAGTTTAAGAAAATACAAGGGGCCATGAAGTCAGTAAACTCAATCAGTCATGTCAGTGCGACGCAGAACAATGTGAAGGTTGACGTTGCTCCCATTAGCCTCCATAAGGTTCTGGTTAGAGCCGGCTAGCTGATATATGTTTGATTTCCGGCTCGGTCGCCTAAAAACTACGTTTATATACAAATCAATTTGCGACAGCACAACCCTCCTGTGATGCAATGAGGAAATGTTAATTTGTGTATTTTGCAAGTCATCAGAAAGACAATCACAGACAGTGTACCGGTATTTGCTTTGGTGCCAGAGTATCCCATCGTGTTCTGTGAATGCATTTGGATTCTGTGTGTTTACTTTGTTCCCCTGTTGTTAACGAATGTAGTGATTCATTTATCATAACCTGACACAATGCAGCCAGCAGTTAGGAGAAAAAAATGTGTTATTGTTTCTTTAGTAAGTTACATTGTGTTGATTTAACAACAGATAAAGAGAATAAAACGTACCAAAGCCCAGTGATGTATCTGATCTACTGTAGATTCTGAAAGTGAGTATGAAAACTCCAGTCCTCACCTCCCTCCTAGTGACTCCGTACGTTCAGTCTGAGAAGTACTGGGGCACTTTCGGTAAGAGAGTGTTTTGACGGTGAAAATGGATATGAACCAAACCCACTCAGAACCTGTATGTGGTCCAGTTGGACTGCGTTAACACTTACTAGCGCCTACGTACATACACCCCCATGCATATGCACAGTGATGTGTGAGCGTGTGTATGCTCGTCCCTTGTGAGTGTGTGTGTGTGTGGTGACTCTCAGCTGGAGCTCCCTGTGTGACCGTCCTCCTCTCAATAACACTCTTTAAAACTCTGTTCCCATGAATGGGATCCATTGACCTGTGCTGCAGCTGAGTGACACCCTGCGGTGCAGCTCCAGCACCAGAAGAGCTCATTTGTTTATAAGCTGACAATCACAGACAGGCGGACCCCGACGGCCACAGACACACATAAACAACTCCCACTGAAACACAATATTGATGTAGTGTACGAATCATTACACAGCTGCTTTTCAGACTTTTACTTCTTTGTTTCTTTTTTAAATCTAAGAAAATAATAGAAACAGAAATAGAAGTTCTTGTCCTCGCTGTAGCTCGTTCTACCAACACTCTTCATTTACAGATAGAGACTAAACATAGAGTATCCATGCATCCATTATCGATGCTGATCCTTTAGCCGGACTCACAGGGTCACCACATGGAGGCAAACAACCACTCACTGGGATATATTCACACCTATACGCTCAATTTAAAGTCTCCAATTAACCGAACCCCCCCCCCTGCATGTCTTCGGCCTGTGGGAGAAAGTTTGAGTCCTCAGGAAAGAACCCACACAGAGAGAAGAGAGAACCAGGGTTCAAACCGGGAACCGTGCACCACCGTTCCACTGTTCCCCCCCGAACGCAACCACAGCATAATACAACCACAGTTTTCATATTTGGGACATTAGGGTATATGCATATTTTCTTTATAATGTAAGCTTGAATTTTGCAGGGCTCAAACCCCTTTGCTCAATTTTCTTCAACCAGCAAGAATAAAACACACGATAATAATAATAATAATAATTAAATATTGCAAACATATTCCCCCCAAAAAACTCCTTTAATAAATGATTCATGAAAACAACATTGAAACCACTCGTCTCTGTGGCTACGAGAACTTTGCACAGTTCAACAGCACAGATGTTACTAATAATATCAACAATGATTCTTTTGTATTCAAGCAAGAACAATAAGATGAACGATAATTTGGGCATCGTTTATTTGATTATTTACGCCTGTGTTCTTACTACAATATTTCAAATGTGTGCTCTGAAAAAAGATCAAGAAATAAGGCGAGAAACTAAATTGTGTGAAGACAGACAAGAGCAAAACAGACAGAATCTTTTACCCTCCACTTCGTCAGCTCCACAGACAATAGAGGAAAAGAGCCTCATCTATATAATAAAGACAAATCCTGTTGTTAATACCATGAACACTGGTCAAAGCCCCGACAGGCCCAAATAACACATTACATTTAACCCTTAGGAGATTTGCTATATAAATATACTGAGGCCCCGGTGTGTTAGCGTAGCTCTCAGTTAACACAGTGTCAAGCCTCAGACTGATGCAGGGATAATAACCAGCGCTCGGCCTTCGGGTGCTTATTTGTGCAGGGACCAGAGCAGAGCTACGTGAGATGAACTGGGACACGCTGGGCTTGTTTTAACAATGGGAAAGTGATTTGACCTTGTGACCAAAAACGGGGACGGGATCTCCGACGGGAGGAAAAGAACATGAAAACATAACTGGGTGAACTTTAGATCCTCAGAGTAAAAAGATGAGAAATGACTGAGAAGAGATGTTGCTCACGTAAATGTGTTTTGCTGGTTTTGATGACCAAATCTATTATAAGGCTCATAAATCCACCTAGAGTATTAATAGGTAGATCTTAGCCCCGCCTCCCAGCAATGCGTGCTAAAGGCATATTAGAGTTTCCAGGGAAAAGCACTGCAGCCCAAACTTAGGGGTGAAGTTACACTTTGAGCTTGTGTAGCGAGAACTTCACAGATTTAGTTTCCTAATCTTATAAATACTCAGATATAAGCTTTGAGGCAAACAAGTGTTTTTTATGGGATTTTTTGCTTTTTAAAGTGGAGAAAATCCACTTTAAAAATAACCAGTCGGCCAATTCTATCTTCTCTTTCAAAAGCATTGAGTCATTGAAAGGTGTGATTTTCCAAACTTTCCCCAATAAAGCATCTGATTTCTTTTTAATGAGGGCTACAGCTACACGGGAAAGTACCAATAAACAACGCAGCGTTTCAGTCCTTCTTAGAGAACCCACTCTGACATGTACCTAACAATGCCTCGTCTTTTTCTTTTGTTTAACTGGTTTCGTGCTCCACAGGAAACAGACGTCTGCGTGCACATCTGCTTTCAATTCCTTCAGGTTTACTCTGTCCAATCTGGCAACCCCACCTCCTGTCTGGTGTGGCATGTCTTCATGTTTTTACAAGAGCCCTTTTCTTATTTAAGTGTGTATTAAGGGATGGATGATTATCGAAGGTATTTTTCCAGATTGCCCCCAAAAAAAATAGTGTTTGTATTAAGGGCCAAAAACAGAACAAAGGGCTGGTTTAAAAGTTGTGGGTGGATTTGATGTGATGGGACAGTGAGATTTGAGATATAGATATAGATTACACTAATACCTGTGTTAGCTGGTGACTCATACATGTTTCGTTTGCAGGTATTTTGGGGTCAGAGCCTGGAATCAGACTCCCCTGTTATCAAACTTCAGGATTTACAACTTGCAAAACAGTATTTTGGACCAAAAAAAACTTCAAACGCACTGTAAAATATGATTTGTGTCCTGATCTCTCTCTCTGATGTCTTGAAACCGTTTCACATTTACCTCCTTTGCCCCTCGGTTTGACTGGAGGAATTTCCCAGCCCTCTGCGCCCAGTGGGTCTGATGGTAAATGACCTGTGACGTCTGTCAGCAGCAGCACTCAGCGGGAGGCTGCTGGAGGTGTGACCTGTGCCTCTGTTTGTTTATTCTCTGATGGAATGACTGAGTGACTTACATGGTCCATTGTTTGCAAAGTGCCGAGTTACACGGAGCGGAAGACAGATCGGGGGGGTTTGAGTCGTGTTCTGTTTTCTACGTGGCGCGAGTTTGATGTTTTTGTGTAGTCGGCATGGCTACAGTCAGGAATTAGGTGATGAAGTCTATTTTTGTTTTTCTTTACAGCATATAATCACATAATACAAATGATGGAACTGGTTATTAACAGCTCATGAGAGAGGGTGATTGATCTTACACTGACTAGTTTCTAGTCTCTTTAAATTCCTTCTTAAGATAAATATTTTTTACATGATTTTACTCCTGTAAGGTTATGTTTTAACTCCTGTCCATTTGCTTGCTTGTGGGTTAATTTATATTTCACAGAATTCCGTGGAACTTCTTTCAAGGATGGAACATTGACCTTGAAAGAACCCATAACTTTAGATTACAAATACTTCCTGATGAATCCAAGTGTTAGAAAAGTTTAAATAATTCACAGGGGGAATCTAGAGGCCAGAATCAGACAGGATCAGTCTGTGATGGTCGCTCCATTCCGAAATTTATTCAAATTCCCTTTGATTTTAATATATTTCCATGATGTCCTTTCATGGAGGACATTACCTTGACTCAAACCATCGGCCTCACTTTGTAACTCTTCCTTCTCTAAATGGAGAAAATAAAACCTCAGTAAACGTAACCAGGACTTCGTGTTTGCCCCGTGTGTTGAGTCGCTCACCTCTCGTGCCTCACACCACCAGACGTGGGCAGCCCGCGGTGACCTCTTCCAGCTCCGCGGCCTCTCGCTCCCGAATCAAAGCTCAAACTAACAAGTCAATTAGCTCTCTTTTCCTGTTGACATAGCAAATCAATTAACCCTCATTTCCTGTGCATCTAAAGAATCCGTTAGCGCTGGTTTCCTGTTTGTTTCCTGCAGGGACGACGTGCACCGGTGGGGGGGCGGCTGCCTTGTTTGTAGCGGGACCACATGCACACATCAAACAGAGACTAATAGCGGCCTTATCACAGCACATTAACCTCATGTAAACACCCCATGAGCCCTAGGTCAGGGCAGGAGGGCAACGTACGTGTGTGTGTGTGTGTGTGTAGCCACCCACACGTCATCTACAGACAGCCAGAACACACAATCAGTGTAATGCTTTGGTGATACCAAACTACTGACTTGTGTCAACAACTACTAATCTTCAAGTGTCGTGTGATGTGAGCATTAATCTTCTATGATATAAACAAACACTGGGGCCACTTGCGATTCGCCTGAAGACACAGGAGCTCCAGTGACTTTCAAGAACTTCTAACACTCTATATATCATGTGGTATATTGATTTCTTGTGTTTTTATATGTTTTGCTGTCAAATGTATTGTTGTATAAATGTACGAACACTTCTAGTTAAGTAAATAGGTTTATTTATAGGATTTGAAAGTCTCACTTTAGCGACTTCTAGTGGACACAATTAAAAATGACATTGTAAAAACATTTTAAAACATATACCGTCATTACTTTAAAATAAAAACAAGTAGTGAGGCCTTGTTGCAATCTGCTGTATGGATTTAGAATATGGAATATGCTTCATGCATGGGTGAACCACACCTCTGCAGCGTCATTAAAAGTCTGGGCAATAAAAAATTTCCAATGTGGTGATAAACTTAACTTAATTTCAAAAGCAAATATGTGAGGATGAAGGATATGCAGGAAATTATTTTATTTTCTATTGATGTGATCATGTGAAAGTCAGAAATGCATCGATACTGAACACGTCAGTAGAATATTCACAGAAAGTATTTGCGCTAATTCAAGTCCCTCTGATTTACTTTACAGCCAATCACGAGCGTTAAACTCCAACTTTAATCTAGATAAATATTTTATTGTCAACATGGTAATACTATTACAGTTATGTCATGCCATACGTGAAATGTGGAAGTCCTAAAGCACCAAGCTGTTGTGTTCTGTGTTTAAAACTGAAGTATTATTGCCTCTGAAATAACACATTCGGACAAAAAGATTTAAAAAAAAACATAGGGAGTATTTCATTGACCTACATGAAAACTATAGTAGTAACTATTAAATAAATTAAACAAATGGTCTCTGTGTAAAACACTCAGCAGACGCACACAGCAAAGCGAGTGATAACACTGATACACACAGTACAATACAATCGCCTGTCCCTTTTTTAAAAAAATCCATTTCACTGAGACACAGGACGCCGGCTATGGTGGTTAGTTCCTGATTTCTTTTTCAAAAAAATATACTGCATATCTATTTATACATTTATATAAACAACAACAACAACAAAAAACACTTTGATAATTTTCCACTTTTTTTTTATAACTCTAAAAAATACATCTATGATATTTAGAAACAATATTTACAATTCACCCCACGTTTTATGTAACTTTACTGAAGAGTCCGGGGGGTTAAGAGCTAATAGACTTTCTCTCTCTCACACACACACACACAGACACACACATGCACACTTATTGAGGATATTGATATTCAGCCACACGTGTCCTTGTGTCCAGTCCCACGTGTGAGATCTCTGAGACACTGGATGTTGACTGATGAGCGTCTGCTGTAACACTGAAACCCACGAGGGAGCCAACAGGTTGTGTAACGTCCACCGGTCGTCCCATAGTACTTCCTGTTTGTGAGGACACTTCCCATGTGTCTGTCCCGCTGCCCCCCCCCGTGCGCTCGCTTCCGCCGCGCCGAGAGAAAATAACCGAAACCTTATGAACGCTTCGTGTTCCAAGAGAAAAACCACTCGGCTGTGCGAATTGATACGCTCATCGAAGCCTCAATTTGTAAGAGACAAGCTGATCTGGTGTGATTTACCATTTGGACCCGACAGCGCGGACATTATCCAGCCTAACGTCCATGAAGTGTTCTGTTACCTGACAGCTAGAGTCGATTTCACATGCTTGTTCCATGGTTTTTTCCCCTGGCCACGTCCCCTCCTCGCCATCTTACATGATCAGGCCTCACTTTCTCATGAGCCGAAACACGAAACCCAATAATCAAGAGTTTATTCCAGATAAAATGTCTGCTGGAGGAACACACTCCAGATCCGTGTGAGGAGCGGGAGCAGCGTGCAGAGGAAGACGAGGGAATACGACGAGGACGAGGAGGTTGGGGAGGATGAAGGTGTGTGGTGGTGGTTGTGGGGGCTGTGGACTCGGTCCGGCGGCTGCACGGTGATGTAGCCATTGATGATGCGAACCAGCGGTGGAGGCGGCGACTGGACGATCGAGCTGTGAAGAGAAGAAGAGAAATCTGATTAAAAATGTTGTTGATTCACATTTATCTTCTTGTGAACCTCTTTTATACTTTGCAAGGATATATTCTTGAATCTGGAGAAAATACTGAGGATCTGCGAAGTTCAGTGAATGTTTGAAAGCAGCTAATGAGAGCATGCAATAAGTGGTATAGTGGAAGTATCCACTATACTATGTGTAGTTCTAATTTGTGATTTAATAGCCAACAGTCCACCAACATTTGTTTAAGTGAGAGGTTTTCAATTCCAAACTATTTCCATCCCTTTTCTAAACCTGCAGCAGCATCTCTGCACTTGTGTTCTCCTCTTGGAGTTTGAAAGGGAAAGAAAACGCCTCTCTGCTTTTCCACATCGTTCACAACTGGCTGAGAAAACATGCCGACTGAAGGAGGTAAACAATGGAAATATTGATGATGATTGATGATGATGATGATGATGATGATGATGATGATGATGATGATGATGAAAGCTAAAAAAGGAAAACTTCCCGACAGAGGAATCCACTGCAGCAGCACCGACCTACCAGGGGGAGATTTGAGCAAAACCCCCGGGCGTGCAACTCATTGATCAGCTCGTGGCTTCAAACCAACATCCTGCCTGTTTTTACTTTCATTATTTTTCCTTTTCTCTCCATATCACACATTCTGTCTGATCGTTCTGATTTATTCCTTCTTAGTTTCTTTCTTTATCTGTCCTTTCAAGTAACGGCAATTAAATCTTGTCTGCTCTCCTGTTTGATGCCGAGCCCTCAGTGTTTGTGTTTCTGAGACGTGGACGAGGCCAGAACAAACAAACAGATCCTGAAGTCAGGATCTCCAGATACCAGAGGGCTGCAGCATCGCCACATTCGATATAAAAGAAAAGTAACTTCGGACAGGGTTTTCTCCTTTTCCTGGATTAGGTTTTATCGGTTAAGATATTTTGACAAGCAGCATTGTTGAGAAAAATGAAATTCTGCCCCAAAACCGAAATCATGTCACAGTTATTACTCCTCATCCTGACTGAGGACAAATGAGAGCAGGCTTAAGCTACTTGTGGACATGTGGACATGTTAATGACGTTTCTAACTAGCGACAGACGAAAAAATTTAATAAAACACAAATGGAATAGAAATATCGACATCAACGCAAATATCAGTAGAGATTTTGGTGATAAGACTCAGGGTCTAATAACCAAAAATGAAAAACTTGAACATTCTGGAGATTTTGGTGTTGTTGGTGAATCTCCCACTGAGCAAACTCTGGAGAAAAGTCCGGACCCTATTCTGCGGACATCCTCCTGAGTTCACGTCTGAAAACGGCTTTAGACGGATCATTGTGCACAAATGAGCTCGAATTTGGATATTTCCAACACCCAAGAAGTTGGAAAAGTTTACAGAGGTATTTGAAATCATGTGCAAAGAAAAATTAAGCAGGGGAGAAAAAGTTTAAATATTCAGAGAAAGCCTGAGGTTTTCAGTTTATTTAGCTTCCCGGGTCTGGAGAGGCTGAGGGAAACCAGGTGCGGCCCATCACTCCGTGGACGTGCATCAAACACAACAGAGAGGGCCGTGGCACTGTGGCCGCTTCTGTTCTCCGGGACTCCCTCGCCCGGTTTTCTCACTCGGCCACCTTTTCAGACATTCAAATATACAAAGACGTGCACCGCGTACACTTTGCAGAGTGTACACAAACAGTCTGTTTCCTCCGCCGCTCAGACGCAGCCTCTCTCCGCGCTGGGGGGAAATCATTTCTGCAGACATAATGTACACAAGTGCTCACAAACCTCCTCTGTTCCCCGCGGAGAACAGACGCAACACGGCTGGATTTTCCTTCCAGTGTAGAGCCGTCAGTACTGTACGTAGGAATATGAACGTTCATGCAGAGGTAAGAAATCACTCTGTGCTCGAGGGCAAAGTCCTTCACTGGGGCAATTATACACAACCGTACCTGCTGATTAGCTGCAATTAATAATATTTATAATGATTCCAACCCAACCTGTTACTCTATCAAACTGGAAATACGAATTACCACATTAAATGTCGACTAAACGATAATTAAAAACATTAGACTTCTGTGTCGTTGACTGCAAATAAAGATGGACGACATGACAGCACCACAAGTGAAGCCAGAACTAGGAATCACTCCCTGGTGGCTCGCTGCAGTACAGGTCATAAACCCAGCCTCCTCCATGTTAACAGATGGGACAACATTTAAAGTCTATGTCAAAGATTGTTTATGTCATTTTTGCTAGTTCTTGTTAGACTCATTATCAAATGTGTTCTTATGAATTTGTTTTTTTATAAGTTATCTGATACAATACAAATTGGAGGAAACATCATGATTGACAGGCGAGAGTGACACACGATTGGCCGAGCACATATATTGGCGGGATCTTGATGCCATGACTCCACGGCACGATCACTACTACACAAACTCTAGCTCATTTGTTCAACACAACCCTGGACTCAATAAAACTTCTAACAAAGGAAACGTAAATGTTAGTCCCTGGACAGACTCTGTTATTCTGTTTCCATATCACCTGACCTGCAAGTCTTTGGACTGTGGGAGGGAAACCACAGGAACCAGAGGAACCAGAGAAACCAGAGAAACCAGAGGAATCCCCCGCAAACATGACGACTCCTCCAAGAATGAAGTGCAGAGCGTCCAACCCTGGAGCTGGTTAGTACAAGATGACAGAGCTAACCGCTGAGCGTTCATGCTGCCAAAGTCAATCTGGTGTAAAAAGACATCTCAGGCTGTTTTAAATATGAGTTTAAAGAAAGAAAGAAAGATAAGATACAGAAGAAAAGGAAATAAAACAAAGCCTTTTCAGACAAACCTTGAATTTCAAACACTGAGCTGGAATTACACCACTCCATCTGTGTAATGTTAATATCAACCATAGTAAGCAAGCTGTGTTCAACACTAATTAAATACAAGGAGAGGATTAGCTGACTCAAGCTCTTTCAGAAGGAAAATAAAAAACTCAATTCATCCTTAATTACGAAGCAACATTTCATTTTCCGTAGGGGATTACTTTGCAATTTGGGGAAAATACATATCGGGAAATATGTCGTACAAGTTTCTGATTCTGTCCAGATAGATCTTTGGAGTTAAGACAGCCACTTTGACTTTCAGGCTGATGAATGTGCTCTTAATCCAGTTTCCCTCGAAAGTCAATAAAGCTGCTTTCAGACAGGCACTGGAGTCCAGACCTCAGGTTTTCCAGAGGGGCTGCATGTGGAAATGCAAAAGAGTCACAGTCAGTCGCTCTGGACATTTTCCAAAACATTTCCTGCCAGCCGCTGAGGGTAATGTCCAAGTGAGGCCATGAGGGAAGACGGATGGAAAACAAAAAGAATAAAAAGTATCTCAGGAAGATGCTGAGAGTCATCAACTCGGACAATATTTGAGAGCATTTGGCGATAAGAGCTAAAAACAAGTGATTAAATGTCCTGGTGCGTCTCCTAAATATCACAGAAATGTTCCTGTTGTGAGCGCTGTGTTGTTCTAATGTGAAAAGGAAAACTCAAGATAACTCCTCAACCTAATTTCGTGGACTTTAGAAAGAGATTATGTTTGAAAACGGCTTTTAGAAAAGAAGGTTTGACTTTAAGTGAGCTGAAGTTTCTTTAGCTTATACATTCACAGGGTCAGTCAGTGAAGGATGACGAAGCATTGTTTTGTCTCCTTGTTTGGACCTTTTGGCAAGTGTTTCTCTTTTTGCATGGGTTTCCTTCAGGCTCTCAGGATTCTGTCCAACAGCTAAAAGATGCAAGTTGGGTGAATTGCAAAATCGGGATGTGTTAAAGGCCCTTCTGTAAATTAAGCCTCTCGCCAGTGGATGTAGGAAATGGATAAATTTAACCTTTTTGCTTCCTGTCTGGATTCAAAATCATATATCAATGGAAACACTAATATTTCATCCCTACAACGAGCCCCGGGAGAAGTTTCAACATGGCCAACCACACCTTGCTCGGGGGGTCTCCTTCTTGTCTGAAAGGTGAGCTTGTTTTGTTGTCTGGTTAGTCCCTGCCTGGAGCTACTGGGAGACCCAAACCGGATACTTAGTAGGAATTCCCAGGCTGCTATTTTCACATCAGGACACTCATACCAGCTAGAAACTAGTTTGGACTCCACACGACAGGGTGTGTGCGTGCTTGTGCTTGTGTGTGTGTGTGTGTTTGTGTGCGTGTGTGTGTGCTGGAGTGTGTGCAGACTCCATGAAGAGTGTGGTGATGTGATACGTTGGCTGTTTAAGCCTGCGGCACCATATTCTAAGGACAAGCCTGCGTAACATATTCCAATTTCCTCCCTCTCCTCTCACATCCTCTCCGTCCTTCTCGTCTGAGCGTTTACCCTTAAACTCTTTTCTTTCCCTTTTGTCTCCACCTCTGCTCTTTGGTCTCACCTACTCTACATTCCTCCTGATGCCTTTATCGCGGCTAAAACCAGAGAGAAGTGGTGACAGATGCACGGGGGGGGGAAACGTGACCCTCTCTCTTACCTCTCCTCGATGCGAACCCAGAGGTCGTTGAAGTGCCGGTGCCGCTGCTTTTTCTGCTTGTTCCTCCTCTTCTTCTTCAGCATTTTCCTCTCGGCTTTCTCCAGCAGCTCCAGGCTGTCCGCCGGCAGGAGCATGTGGGGTAACAGGTCGTCCTCCAGGGTGCGCCCCTGATCCTCCTCTTTGTTGGGGAGCTCGTGGAGGAAAGGCTCCAGGAGAGGGGACTCGTCGTACTGGTCCTCGGACTCTGGCCCCGATGACGATCGCCTGGAAATCACAAAACACAGGAGGTTGAGACACATTTCTTTAGATAAAGATGTGGGAGATGCTTTTGTCACAACAAGTAAGTTAAGCACAGATTATGGATTTAAAATGTAAGAGCATTTTATCCATATAGTGCCTTAACCTTAGCTGCACAAGAAAAATGACTCCCTGTCCCTTGTTGACTAGAGAGCGACAGGGTTTTATGTTGGTGACTCTCGGAGCCTTGAACAGTCCAACACAAAGGAGCAATCTACAATCTTCCAAAATCTACAGTCAGACAGTATTTCATTCTAAAACTATTCATTTCCTTTTGGGTGTTTCGGAAATTTGACCTGCTGAGGGTGGAGGTGCTGCTGACAAAGGAGGTACAGATGCAAGCAATTCTAAATGAGAGGAGAGGGAAAGGAAAGGAAAGGAAAGGAGAAGGAAGGTGGCCAGAAGAGAGGAGAGGATAGAAAAGGAAGAGGAAGAATTCTTGCTGTGAGAACCGGATTCTGTGGATGTTCCGAGAACCAATATTCAGTTTAATTGAGAACATGTCTGAGATTTTCTGGACGATAACTGAAATGAAAGGTCCAGAACAAGAGACAAACTAATCTATCTGATAAGAAACACTTGATGAGCTTCTAATGAGCTGCTGGTTTTCACTGATGAGGTCAGTATCTATTTTTAACAAACACCAGGAACACACCTACACCCTCTAAACAATACCAAAAAATAGCTTGCAAATAAAAACTAAGGCTCCTCCTTTACCTCTAACCCAATGGAAAGTCTCAAAAAACAACAAAAATATAAATCCTTGACGTCAGCGCAACCAAATGGAAAATTGTCTTATTCTGAACTTTTTGTGAAAATCTTTGTCAGCTCATTAAGAGACTAAAATACTGAAAGTTGTGTTATTAATGCTTAATAATAGGTAAAACATTATTTTTATAGTTTAGTTTCAAGAAAAGTTTAGTTTAGAATTAAAAGGTATTAATTTATTTTCAAAATTGGCTTCCCCCATTGTCGGATGAGGTTTACTTGATTCTTCACCTCCACAGAAAACACTGAATCAGATATGGTTGTATGGACTTTTGTGTTGGACTCATCATCCCGCATCAATCACTGGGTTTGTGTGTGAGAGTGGATTCACTCAGTCGTTCATTGACTCACACACACAACGAGAACACAGATCTGCAGCGAGATAGCCACCCACGCTGTGTGCCATGCTAGGCTGCACTACATGCTTCACAGCAGGAGGTATGAGTCCTGCTCGGCTTGGTCTTTTCAACAGCTCCTCATCAGTGACTTATCTCTGGGGCCATCTATTCAGTGGAAGCAGCTGAAGACGTGAATGTGAGAGGTCGATGAAGGCGTTTGTTTGATGAAGCAGAAAAATATCCAAAACAAGAGATTCACTAGAAAAGCTGAACCTGGGACTGTAGTGTTGAAAGTAGTATAAAATACTACTTGATGTATGTCAGGTAAGTGTGAGAGGCCTGATCTCAGGTGAAATACTCTGTGTACACAAGAATAAAAACAGTTGCCTGAGCCTGGGTGTTCACTACAGTGGCCCTGAAGTGCAAATCACAACCACAAATGGGAACAACACAACAATAAATCAAATCTACAACAAATCACAAAAATGAAATGGTGAGAATAAAATGAAATAAGAAAACACAACTTATTTGCCCTTGTTCTCTTTTGATTTGTTGCTTGTGTCTTGCCTGTGTGATCACCAGTCTTCCCAGCAGACCAGTGGCTCTGCCAGTAAAGACACACGATAATAAACCCAGTCCCCACAGTGTCAACCAAGCGGGTAAATTACTAAAACTCTGTCAAACTTCAAAAAGAGACGAATGTTTAGGGGGGGCGTTTAGGGAGAGCGAGCGCCCACGAAAAAGGGAGAATCACTCAGCGGATAACGACCCGGTGCAGATCTTTTGATTTATTGGAGGCAACACATTTCTCACAAGGGGCTGACGCTGGGACGTTAACATCTGTTTTGGGTCTGAGAACAAACACAGGCCGGCGAAAAGGAGTCGCTCTTACTCGGGGAACGATTTCCCATTTGAAATCCAGTCCGTGAAAAAAGTATAAAGAAATATATATTCCTGTCAGGGCCGAGAGGCAGGCGGTCGCTCGGTAGAAATGTGGCCAGGACGTGGAACCTTACACCCGTTTAAGTGATAAAATATGGGCTTTCGAGATTTTCAGAGGAAATCAGAAACGTGCAACGGCCCTTTCCGTGCAACATAATATTTGTTTTGCCTTGTTCTCTATCAGTCATCTTTTTTTATTTCTCAGTTTCTCTTTCTTCTCATGTCTCTAATGTTTCCTTCAAAATCAAATAATCTCAAACCGCTTCTTAGTAAACTTTCTGGAAGAGAAAAACATCCTGAACAAAATGCTCACTTTTCCCTGCGTCTCTTTGAATTCTACCGAGCTCGGCACGTCTGTGCGATTCTCAGACTTTGACTGGTCAGTCCGTGTCACATCTGGGTTTGTACTTGAACGCTATTTATCATTTCCTGTCATTAGTGTGTCCTTTACCTTGGCAGATTCGAGCGAACATATAATACGAAGCATTTAGGGGATATTTGGCAGTTTAACTCCGTTTGGCAGGAGTTCAGTGAAATTATTACATAACTCACTTTTGATTTTCAGAAGAATAAATTGGGGCAATTTTGTCAAATTGGACGATCAAATATATTAAGGGATTAGTTCAATTTGCACCATGTACGTCCAAAATCAATCAGAGAATCCACTGCGTCAAGAGGACATGTGTGTGTGTGTGTGTGTGTGTGTGTGTGTGTGTGTGTGTGTGTGTGTGTGTGTGTGTGTGTGTGTGTGTGTGTGTGAGCAGTAAACCTACCTGTTTATGGGCTGCCCAGCAGGGGTGTGCGCCACCTCGTATCCCTGGCGACGCAGCACATCAATGACTGTATTGTTGCCGAGAAAGTGACCTGCAAGCAAAAAAAAAGTGAGAAATGGTGACCTCCACTTTTGAATGCTAATGATTAGTTTTACAGCGAGATGATGGAAACAAGACATTAACCTCAGCGGGGTCATAAGAAACTACAAAGAAAAAAAAGAAAAATATATATATATATATATGGTGGAGTTCTTTAAGACGAAGAAGTTCTTAAAACGAAGCAGGACTTAGAAATAAAAGTCCACAGGTGCTATAAAAATAAAGGTACTGTTATTATTATTATAAATAAATATAAACACGAAATCCACGTTGGTCCGGCTGTAGTTTGAAACCTTGGTTTTTCACATCTCATTGTAGCTTAGCATAAGCCACGCTAACTGTCCAGATGTAAAGTTTTGTTTTGCATGTTTTTGTGTTGCTAAGCTAAGCTCATCACTTTATGACATTAACTCATTAATAAAGAGGCATGAGAGTATTTTCCATTTCTTTATCCAGGTTTTGGCAACAAAGAGAATAAGATAATGTCTGTAATGGTCCAACTAATCCACACAGACATCACAGTTTCATCATTTGTGTTTTTTCTAAAATCCCGTCGTCATCTCTCTTCATTTCTCCTCCCGATAAGTCTCCATTCACCCCCCCCTCCCCCCCCCCTCACCTCTTTCATATCATACCTCCTTTCTTCCCCTTCCATTTTCTTCCCTGTGCTCCTTATCTGCCACTTCCCCTCGGCTCCCTCTTCCTCTCTCTCCCCTGCTCTGACCCTGTCATCTAGGTGAAGTGGGGGCATTGAGGCTTCAGGTTGCCATGTCAAGAGGTCTCCATTCTTCCCCTTCGGCCCGACAAAGGGGAGCAGGGGCCCATTGTTGGGACCTGCTCAGCCGTGGCACCGCAAGAGGAGTGTAAACAATGAGCCCCGGCACTTTAATCTGGCCCAGAGCCACCGATAGAGACGGGCTGGCCGAGATGAGTGCGACGCTTCGCCCATCTCCCGAAGTAAAACCCCAAACTACCTAGACCTGTATATGTGCTTTAAACCTTGTTTCTAGTTATTCTCAATTTAGGTGTCTTTTACCAAATTCTACTTCCCTAAATCATCTACGGGTTCCCGTGAGAGGACGTCCCAGCTGTGCACTGAAAAAGCTCCTTGCATTTATTTTCCTTCGAAGCCGTAATCATTATCAATACGGGTCGTCGGCTGAGTGAATAGCCGGCAGCCCTCGAACTCTCTGTGGGGGTCGTAAACGAGAGCGAGACGGAGTTCTCCAGCCGGCTCACGTTTAGAAACAACTCAGCGTGATTTATGTGAGTTTACGTCAGGGGGATTAAGGTGGGACAAATGGAGCTGTTCGGCACAATGCAGGGCCACAGAGGGGTGGGCGGACATCGGGACTTCAAAGGGATGTGCGCACATGGACGGACACACACACACACATAAGTATATATATGCTAAATTCCAATAGGAGGTAAACCATGAATTCTGTCAAGTCTCCAAAGGCTTTCGTTTGAGTTTGTGTCTGAAAAGTTAGACAAAAGTTGTGTAGTTGTGTTTCTGATCGATAAAGATATTTAAATCTAGTGGCAAAGCACAAAAAAACTTAAAATGCAAACACTAGCTTAAGAGATATATAAGTATAAACACTTAAAAGTGACATATCTGTTTATAAAAGTGGACGACACATCTCCTTTTCCTCTCACTGGGGAGAACTGAAACTAAAATATTGTGTATTGGAACGCTGCCATCTTGGACGTTCGGAGCTAGAATCTGAGCAGCGGCAAATGGAGGGATCAGGGGAGGGGGGGCAGTATCGAACCCCCATGGATACACTCGCTGACCCAATCACCAGTCAGTGACATGGAATAGGCGGGGGCAACCTCCAGGGGGCAATCAAGGTGACTTTGGCTTCACTTTTCGGGAGCTTTCTGTCACATATTCTTCCTTAAAAAGACGAATGTTTTCCAAATAGCAAAGGATTAAAGCCTTTTAGCTTCCTGCAATGTTTTTTAAATGTTGTTTGTCTTTGATCGGTTTTCTTTGACATTTTATGTTTGAAAAATAAGATGGAAGACTTCAAGAAAAATACCTCCACATTAAAAAGCATTTCATGGGGCGTGTTTTAATAAACCTCAAACCTGCCAAAGCAGAAAACTGAAATCAGACATCTCTGATAGAAAATGATTGATGTTTGGGTCTCATGTGTGATGCAGTGAATCTTAAATATCAAGTGATTGATGATGGAAGTGTTTGCTAATTTAAAATGATCTTTGTTCTATTTGTGTCTCGGATCTCCTCTGGTTGCATCACAGTCGCCTCTGAGGTCATTTTCAGAGCTGGGGGACTCACAGTGACTCACAAACTACTTCCAGAATTACTGTACAACTTAAACACTTCCACGTTTCCCCTTCAAAAATAAGCACATGTGATAGCTATAAAAAAAAAGTGCTGATACGTTATACCGTTCTCCTGCACAGATGTTTCCGCTGTTGACTCACACTATCCCAATCAGTTATTGGTTGTCTCAGGGAAAATAAAGATAAAACTGTTCCCTGTTAACAGCTGCAGATATTTATTCTAAAAAAACATTTCTACCTCATTATTTGAAATCCTGGGAAGATTTTCACCCGTCTCTGCTTCTTCGCTTCAGTAAGTAATTGTTTGGATGGCTAGGTTTCATAGTTTTCCACCCGTCAGGTCCAAAATGTGACACTTTCATTGTGGCATATAAAAAGCAGCAGTATTCATTCACGCAGCCCAGTTTCAGAACCACACGTCTGCAGTGGCACCTGTGACATCTGACATATATTTCCTCAGATTATTTATTCAGGCCAATTTCATACATTTTAAATCTATTAAATGGACCACAACCTGTAAACCGATGCACAATATGTGCAGTGTGCGTTCTCCCAGCAGCACTGGGAGAGGAGAGATGGTGCAGATAAAGAGCCGGGGGACAGAAGTGAAAGCTCTCATTCACAGCCCACCGCTCGCATGCAGCAGCAGAGCTCAGAGACGCAGGGTCACAGATTGGCTCATGTCATGGTTATAAAAGTGTACAAAGTTTCTGTACTTCTGTGATGTGACAGTTTGAGTCCATAACAATGACTAATGATGAATAAAATACAGAAACACAACAAAAAACTGATTTAAGCCTTTTTCTAGTCTGCTGAAAAATAGAATTTCCTGCAAAATGTGTACACTCCCCTTATGAAACCACATTTAAATTCATTAGATCTTTTATCTGGATCTACACACTAACTAATACATATATCAGTCCCCTAAACATGGGAGCTTTTTTTAAATCAAGATCCTTGAATGATTCCTTTGTTAAAGTTAAGTGAACATTTTGAAAAACGCACTTTCTCTGCCTTTTCAAGAAATGGGAAAATTAAAATCTGTATAAGTTCCTCCATCACCCGTATCAAATCCTTAATTACACAAGTTGCTTTTGCACAATCTTGCTAACAATGAAACAAACAAACAAACAAACAAACGGACAGTGGTGAAAACATCATCTACAAGGCTGAGGTAGAGTAAAATGTATATTACATACGAATGTTTCCTAAAGCTGAGAAGAACATGAACAACTTTGTGTTGTAAATCGCCTCCTGCGGCTGCTTCGCCTGAAGTCAGCTTATAAGGAACATATTATTTTCTTTGAAGTTACAAATTCTAGAGAAAATGAATGAAACATGAACGTTTCCTCTGCCCGACCCTGGAGCTTCTATCCCTCTTGATTTTTCACAAAACCTTCGACACACACCTGCTCTCAGACGGAAGAAAACAAAACAAGAAACTGAAAACGACGTCCACTCTCGTCAATCAGCGGCTCCAGTTATTAGAACATATGGTAAGCCTTAAATAGCATTCCTTTTCCATGCACATCAATATTTACATTACAACTTGTAACCAGGGCCCGAGCAGCAGTTCTCATAACATTACAGCACGTTGGATAAACAAACGCTACGGGGCAGCGCTGAGGCTATATCGATATAGACCTTTCTAGCTGTTTATGTACACATGCTCCCCCCGCTATAGTGAGTGAATGAAGCCCGGTACTGAAGGAGATGGAGATCAGGTGTCCTGTGCATTCTGGAATTTTTTACCACGCTGGGTTCTGGTTTGGTGACGTCACCGATAACGGGGAAAAAAACCGTGGAAAAACTTTGGCCCAATTTTTATTGCTCTTTATTCGTGTGGTTTTCGAGGCATCAATCTTTTTACAGCCACACACGGGCAGCGGGGGAGATTTAATACAAGGACAGAGAGTTAAGCTGTTTGAACTATTGTCAAAACTACATAATAACCTTGATTTCCATCTTCTTGACGTTTCCCAGCACGTCAGACGCACTAACCAGCCAAACTCTAAACTCGGAAAAAACCTCATCGTCTTCAAACTGGGAAGGAGACGCGTCCGTCCATAAAAGTGACAGTCATGAGACAACTAACAGGAAAATTATTGGTTATCCCCTGACAGAAGAGATCCTCCTGGTGTTTCTCAAACAATGCCAGCACACACACACACAAAGCGTCTGGAGACACACTCTGCTGACACGGCACTTCTTCTTATCCCCGGGTTGGATCACAGTGTTTTCATGACAGGTCGTCAGCTCCTCGGCGTATTAAACTGAAAACCTCAGTCGGACACAATTTGTCTGACGAGAAGCGGACGCTGCTGGAAACGGTCTCAGCAGAGACAATATGATTAGATGCTGTCAAGATAGATGACAATGAGTACACTGTATTTTCACTTTCTTATTCTCTCGTCATTTTAGGAAAGACGCATTTAATGTGACACACAGTTATTTGTGGGTTGTTGGATTCGTTTTAAGAAACAAAAGCTTGTCCCAGTAGTTTTGCTTGTATGAGGACATGAGGTCATATCTAGGTTTGATGACATATTGGCTAATTTTGCTCTATTTCATTTCACTCTACATATTTCTTTCAATTTTATTTGTATGATACATTTTTTAGTTTTTACATCATTTCACCTCTTTTATTCTGCTCTTTTTAAACTATTCCATTTTACTTTTTCAACCAATTTTGACGTGTGCTTTTTGACACTGAATTGATCTCTTTAAACGTCCCTAAGCACCTTGCCCCCCCCCCATCTACTCTGTGTATGACATTTTTCTTTATAAATAAAACTGCCTTGTTGAATAATGATGCTAGTTGACAGGAGCAGCAAAGGTATAAAGGTTCATCCAACAGGGACCATGAATATCTGAACTCGAGTGCTGCTAAGGCTGCAATTTTCTGTCTGAACCACAGATAAAGCTAACCGAGCCTGACGGGACTAACGTTAGCTAGCACTGACTTTGTGTTTCCTTGTCTCTGACACACGTAATCCCTTGTTTTCCCTGATGACAGACACATGCAGAGTCAATATCAAGTAGATAGTCCAGCCAACATGACCGAAATGTCATCTCAAAACTTGTGTCCGAACCTGGCCCGACCCATCAGGACCCATCAGGACCCAACGACTGGGCCGGGCTCGGGTCGTGTACCCACAATCTCATCTGCACCACATTTTATTGAAATCCATCCAATAAGCTTTCAAGAAACTTCACTCAAAACCATGAACCCCCGTCAGCACCGGTGGAAAAGTCATGGGGATCATGAGAGTTTCGTTAGGATTCAAACTCCCGGGCGCCGTGGATACGTGAACCGAACTCTGTGGTAGATCGACCAAAAGAGGCCGACGTCGCAATCCCGCTAATGCGCCGGAAAAATGTACGAAGGCGACAAGATGGGAACGAGTCACAGAAGCACTGAGTGTTTATATAAAGAAATCTCCACCACAATTCAATTACTAGAAAGCAGCAGTGTGTTTTCTCAAGCAAAAACTTTCATACTCGGTGTAATGTGGCCAAGTTGTGGTGTTGAGAGCTCTCTTAATCTTAGTCTCTTAATGTTAATATAATATTCATCCAGGAAGGCACCGAGGTTCTTTACCACTGGAAGGGGAAAAAGAAAAACACTTTCAAAATATAAAAATGTTTTTGGCTGGAATCAATTTAGTATGAAGTTACTTTCAACTGCGTGTTGTCATTTTTGATCCCCGGTCCCGGCAGGATAAGGAAACTCTTCATACACAGTCCGAACACATTGGGGACAAGAGCAGCCAGAACTGAGAAGTACTTTTGTTGAATTAGTCTGCACATATATACACAAACAAATCCAGCCCAGTCATTGGCTGAAACTCTTCTAAAACCAACACAGATTGAATTTTACCTCCAATCCGCTGCTTCTCTAAATCCCCCCCTCTCTTCTGTACTATATGCCATAAAGAGAAATGGAAGACTTTAAAAATTAAATGTGATTTATCCCACTTAGGTTGGATACTGGGAGGATGTAAAAACACACACACACACACACGCAGAGAGAATGACGCAGAAGCAGACAGGTCCAGGTTGAGGATTAAACCTCGGGCTGAGCCAAACCAAACCTCCACAGGTTGTTTTAGTGCTTCCACCGCTCGGCCGTTAATGGCCGACTGGACGAGGCGCCCGCTCTCTGAAGGTGAGCTCACAGTTTCCTTCAAAACGCCGTGGAAGTTTTATAAGCTGCGTTTTTATGCACATCTTTCAGAGTAAAGCCCGGAAGACAGGGAGCACATTGGTTGCCCAAATATTAAGTGTGTTGTAAATTACAGGTTCTTTTTAAATTTGTTCAGAAGTGGCTTTATTCCTTCTTTCTTTTTTTGAAGATACAGGCAATCGCCAAAATAAACAAAGAGATATGAAAAGTAATTTTTTAATCTATGTGCTAACAGTAAGATATGATACACTTCACATGACAAATCATTGTTTATGGCGACCTCTTGAAAAGACGGAAGCTAAGATCTGAAAGCGGCTTTCAGCTCTGAAGTCTCGACATTTTCCTGACGTTTTCCTGAGGGTCAGCCACTCCTTACATTTTCCAGAGCTTCCCCCCAGTGGGCCCCCCCCCAGTTACGTGTCTGCAAAATATCAGGTTGAGCCCATTTGAGAATTCAGCAAGTTCAGAAGTTGAAAAAATTTCTTTCTTTTATCATCCGATTCTGTTTTCCCTGGTCCAAACAAATGTCCCTGCACGATTTTAAAATCAAAAACTCCCCTCAGAATGTTATTTTTTTTGATTGAACGATACCAAGTGATGGACAGCTTTGATACGAGACATCTGTGATGAGGCTGCAAGGATCTGAAAAGACTCAGAAACACAACAGGCCTCAGGGGGGCAGGAATACACGTCCTCTCCACCAAACAGGCCAAAGAATGCTAACACCCCAAACCGGCACCAAAAACATCTCTCAGGCACAGGGAAAGGCAAAGTTCAAACACAAGGGTCCTTGCTTTACGGTAAAAAACTGATACCGATCACTGTGTCCTACGGAGACACAGGCGGCTGAGGACGAGACGTGGGGTCACGCGAGAAGCAGATGCAAATTTCACGTGGAAAGAAAAACAGGAATAGAGACGGAGGGATAGGGCATCAAAACAACACAGGAATGTTAAGTCATCAGATGCCAGACGGTGATAGCTGTGGATAAGAGCCTCCTGTCAGGCCTTCGGTGTAGAACACTTCTGTATTGAGACTCCATCTTGACACGGTGCCCATGTAAAGTCTGTTCCACGGGAGCGGGAGCTGAGCCGAGGCTGCCTGAGGTGGTATCTTCAGTTTGGCATGGAGGTTTTCCAACCATTTTATTTCTGAATGTCTTGAATACAGAGTTAAACCAAAGAAGCTGAGTCTGGGAAACTCAAAGGTCTGAGCTCGAGGCCAACTGAGTTATCTGTTGGCGGACGGTATCGGTCGATATCAGATATTTTATAGACATTTGAGCGTAGCTTGTATTTTACAGAGTGAACTAGGAGGGCACTGAATAGAGCGCATACCTCTGCCAAGGCCCAACAGTCCCTCGATCTTAAACTCACTTGATCCTGATTTTTATTTGGATCTGGACATCAAACCATGATCCAGGAATAATTGTATGAGAAATTACACAAATGTCCAAAACACGCCCTATCTAGCATTGTTAAAGAAAGTGGAAAAAAAAACTTCCCTGAATCTGCCCCATGATCCGCATCCACACGAAAAGGATGAGGATTCTTTCTTTTTATTTAGTTACTCTGATTAAGTTTATGGTTTAACTGTAAAAAACTAAGCATAAATTACATTTGTAAGGGTTCAGTGAGAACAAGATGTGAACTTGTTAAACTCTGTATCTGAAGATCAGTGGTTCTCTGTGTCTCAGAGGAACTGCCAGTCTTCACTTTCACCTCATCAGTTACCTTCACACGTACGGCAACACCTTGTTGTTTATCTTGGTTCATTTACTGCGTCAGAGCATCTCGAGGTTTCTAAGGTCCGGAGTCACCGCCCCAGATAAAAGTTTGGAACTAATGACCTCTTAAAAAGCTTCTATTTAAAATTTATTACAGGTTGTATTTTAGCGAATGGGACAAGGATAAACGGGTTTAGCTTTCAAAGAAGATATGATGAGTAAGATCTGCAAGTCAACTGTTAAATTTGCTTAAAAAGACGGATATACCTGTGTTTAATAACTGAATCTCGCTCCGGCTCTTTTAGAAAAAAAATTTATAAATCATGTATCACGTGTTTATCATTAGTGTGAAAGCTGCTGAAAGTGTCTGCCTGAGGTTCCTGGAGACTCGAGCTCTGAATTTATGCTGAGAATAAAGGAGAAGCCATGCTCGTAAGAGGCCTGTGGTGTGAGCTTGTTTTTTAAATAAACCCTCACTGAAACTTTGCGGTGGCACACAGCACTTTGGAGCCGTGTTCAGGATTACATCTGTCAGGCTTCAACAGTTTCTCTCCACACTCCCGGGTGCTCCCTTGCCCTGCCAAGGAGTTATGGTGCTTGAACACACACCGGCTCGTTCGCTGTGGTCGTATGAAAAAGTGATCAAAGTTGGAGAATTCTGTAAAAAGCGAGCGGTTCTAAACTCGGCGGCGCTGCCAGCTCGGAGAGACGTCTCGTTTTACTTATGAACCCCCAGCCTCAGAGGAAATTCTTAATATAAAGTAGTTCCACTGGAGAGATACCTGTTCACCTGACCTTAGCTTGGCTGCTGGTTTATAAACCACACAAGTGCTGACATGACCAGTAACATCAACACGCCCAGTTCAAATGTGTCGACTGTGGAAATCCTGTGTTTCTTCTATGAATGATCCACCATCTTAATCTTTGTGGTTCATATTACATGTATTTATTTTTATAAATGAGTCTGAACAATTGAAATGCATGCTTTATTGTTTATATGCCTTAAAATCAACCTTTATGCCAAAATGAAACATATATGGTAGAAATGTTCCCAACTCATAGATTGTCAGTAGAAAAAAGCTTTCATAAAAAGGGGCCACAAGCAAAAACAAGAAATGAATAAATAAATGAATCTAGGTTCTGTTGTTGGTTCAGTGAGACGAGATCCACTGCAGTAAACTCGCTGCTCTAAAGAAACAACACTAAAAACATTATCTTGAATTATCTCAAGATAAAACCTGAACTGAAGCAGGAAATTGAGATTGGCTTCCAGCAGACGGCCATTTTATACTTAAGATCTGATTACGATCATCCAGCTCGTTCAGCCAAAAGGAGTCAACGAGCGTTTCTTAGTTTTTTTGTTCTCCGCACATCTGTGGTTTTTGCTCGTCCTACCTGCTGGACCGTATTTCTGCACTGAGCATATTCCACTTCCTCTGAAAACACATGCACCCTGCACCGCCTGCCCTCCAACCGGCTGAAGGGAAGTCCCTGCTCCCCTTTTAAAAAAAGCATTCCACATTTTTACCTCTGATCTTTTTCTCCTCCGTCAACAATGTGGCTCCGAGTGCAATTTTGCAATTTTGTGCCCATTTACTTTGAGTAATCTGCAGGAGATCTTGTCGATGTCCAGCCGGGCCTGCGTATCATCTCAGGTCGAGATCGTAACGAAGAGCAGATCCATACGATAGAAGCCTGTTAGTAATCACTGGCTCGGTTTTCTGGTGCTCTCTCTCTCTCCCTACGTCACCCTCACACACCTTGTTTCATATTTTTGTTGCTTTATTCACAATATTTTCTCTCTCTCTCTCTCTGTCAATCACACATGTGTTAATCCCATTTCAGCCTGAATCATTCTTTCCTCCCAAGTTAACCGTGGTGTGTTATGGATAAAACCAAAGGAGCTTAGTTTTCCAGAGAGTCTCCGGCTTCCCTGTAAATCCTCCTGCATCACAACAGAACATGGAGCATTTTTAAATCTGCACCAAGCAAATCCTAAACAGAGAAGATCTTGTTTTTCCGATCGCTATCTCTTATTCGCTGCAGAGCTTCGGTGACACAAAACAAAAAACAGTAAAGGGATTTAAGTGCGAGTTAAATTGAGTTTGCAGCTTAAGAGAATGGAATTTACACTTTCTTTTTATTTTGGTGGCGAGTTAAGCTATTTATTTCAAAATTCTTCTTAAAAAGAACAAGCCATAACCATACGGATATCATCAAAAAGACCATTTGAAATAATCAAATTTAGTTTTTCTGCTGGGGTGAATCTTTTCATTACGGCAAAGACTTTTTAGTTTTTTTGGAAAATGCTTTAGAGATTTTAGAAACTGTTTCTGGGTGCCAACAGATTTGTTTAAACTGACAAAAGGAAGTTCCAGTGTAAAAAGAAAAAGTCTACATATGTTCAGACATCGACCAAGACAACCCCAGAGTCTAAAGAAATAAATCAAATGCTGTATAACTGTGACGCCATATACGTCCCACGGTCTGCATGGATAAACAAAATAAAAACTCAGAACTATGTGGCATCACAGAATCACGCCCTGCTCGACACGCGGCCAACAACACAGGCTCTTTCATGGAGCGCAGAAGAAGAACGCCTGCTCCGGCTAAACAAAACCGTATTCAATAACCTCACAGTGAGAGAGAGGAGGAGTGAGTGGAAGCCACAAATCACACCAGTCATGTTTTTCTCTGTCCCTTCACATCTTCATCGCCTGCAGGCAGCTCGTTCTGCTCGCCTTCATGTTTCAAACCCTCCCGAAAAAATGAAAAGGGACGGCTCTCCCTCATAACAATTCCCGCTGAGAAATCATCAATAGATGCTCTGCTGCTTCGCTGGGTAAAGATATAATTTTCCTCTTCCCTTTCATACAGGGGTGAGGTATTTCTGGCCCGAATGAAAGTTGAGCCCCTGGGCAGACACGTTAAAAAAGAAAGAAAGAGCCCGTTCCAGGTGCGTGAGGAAATACGTCGGGGTTTGAATGGGATCAGGGGTGAGGAGTTCAACGCTTTCAATAAATCACAACAAGCTGTTGTGACAGGCGTTCGCTGCCGTGACCGCGGGAGAAGTGTGGGGCTGCGTGGGCTGCGTCTGGGGGGAGCCGGGGCCGAGGCCTCTGACCTGATGAGTGCTCCTAAATGTATACGTTTAGGTGCGTTTCACTCAGCAGCCAGTTAGTTCCTCCGAGTGGCTGACAGGTTTATCCTCTCATTTAAGAAGAGACAGAGCTGTGGCTATGACACGTTACAGATGCTCCCGACAGCTTAACATGGGGCCTGGTTTGAATGTGTTTTCATGTTTGGTCAGTTTTTTCTTTCTTTGGGGCTTTTTAGGATTATAAATATGGAACAAAGATCACAGGCGGTTCTGAGGAGGAGGAGGAAGATGAAGAGGAAGCAGCATGGAGACACTGACAGAAACACTGTCCAGGCACCAGCACCAGACGTCTGCTGAAAGATGGATGTTAAAGAAGCATAAACCAGTTTTTAAGTCACTGATAAGACACAAATACAGATCATTTACTGAGCAGGTATGTGATTGATACTTTTTCTTTATTGGCTGAAAACAGCAATAAGGATTGTCTAAGTTTTTGATACTATTTATTGTTCGCCTTTTGTAATTAAGAGTATTTTGTGAAGCAATCACAAACAAACAGTGCATGCCAGTATGTTCCTTTACGGTCACACATGACTTTTTCCATTATTTCTTGATCTGTCATTGAATCTGATAAATTTAGGCTCAAAATAGCTTGATCATGGTTAAAACAAGTAAATGCTGGCTCTTCCTAAATCCTCGACCAACTCAAAGCCACGTTAAAGGGCCTATCAAGTGATTCAGTTCCCTGCTATCTCCGCCTACGCTTCAAAACTAACATCTTCTTTCGGTAGAGACTGTGATGTCTGTTCTCTTAATCAATCCTGAACTACAACCTTTTGGACATGTTGAAGTCTGATTTGTGGTAGAAATAAAAAGAACTTGATATATATTTTTTCAAAAAGAACATTTTAATAACAAGTTATATCTTAAAAGTGTGATTTAAACTCAAATACCAGAGCTTAATCCGGGTTTGGCCGACGGTTCGCCCGCCCGCCTGCTCTAATCCTGACTGAGTGTGTGGTAGGTCTGGTCTGGACTTTAATGGTGCTGGGTGACATGTGTGTACTCATGTCAGTGACTTCCCCAAACAGTTGTAAACTGGCTGTTTATGAAGGTGAGGTGCTGTTAAAAAAAGGACCCACGTTTCGTACTTTCACACCATCTGGGGGAAGAAGGGAAAAAAAAATTTGAGGAAGCCGAGCAGCGACCGCGGTGATGTAGGGCGGCTCGGTGTGAAAACACACCGCGGAGGGACACGGGCCAGGTATGTGTAAGGTTTGGCCTCTGGATTCAGGACAGAGTTTGAGTGGGAATAACCAGTAAACCCACTATAACTCTGAGACTGAAATATTAGGCACATAGGGGCAGTTAAAACCTAATTTATACTGCTTTCACGAGGGGGTTTAGAAAAGATGTCTATGTTGTGTTTCCTGAGAAATAAGGTTGAATTCTCTAATTCCACAGTGTCTGACAGCATCACAGAGGCTGTATACTCTGGGTGAGCTCGTTCCAGCTCTTTATTGAAGCTGTGATGTTTACACTGGGGCAGAGACTCCAGGTTTTTCTGTGGCTGCAAGATTTAATCCAGTAGAAATATTGCACATGACGTGTGCGTCGTTTTTTTTTCTGCACCGGCTCCTTTGGAATCTGTTGAGACTCTGAGTTCGGCAGTGGAATTCAAAATAAAGTTCTGTGGGTTTGGCTGCACAGCTCGAGTTCCTTCATATACAATATTTTGTGATGATAAACGTAATCAGCTCTGCAGTTCTTACCGCCGCCAAGTGTTCACTGCAGTTTGTCTGTTAGCAGGATTACGCAAAAAACTACTGAACCGATGTTCTTGGAACTTGGAAGGAAGGATGGGACATGGGCCAAGAAAGAACACATTCAATTTGGGATTCTGGTCAACGGAGCCAATCCAGGAATTTGTATCACTTTCGTAAACACTTTAAAACACTTTTTTTACATCTTCAGATGCCCCAGGGAATAGATTCATGGAATCTTTGTATAGTTTATTTTTAATTTAATGCTAATTTCATTGTTAATAGTCAGCAATACACAGAATGATCTTCGTATTTGCATATAACATATGATCAAACAATAAGGTTAAATCATACTACTACGTTTTAGTTTGAGTTACTATGTTTACTGCTGTCTTCATTACTCCAAAGTTTTTGAGAACATAAAACTAAGAAGTGTGTAAACGTCGCTGGCCCCAATTTAGTTTGAAAACTCCAGGGTTGTGTTGTATTATGGATTGGCCAAAACACAGTCGCCAATATTCTCTTCCTCCATGAAATCCTTCGTCTTACTTTTCCTCATTGTTGCTTCTCATTCGTAGTATTTTCTATTGACTAACAAACCAGCAGCCGAGTAGATAATGTCCTTCCTGTTTATGTGACAGGCACTTTCAGCTCGTGTGGACGGACATAATGTTTGTGGTTTCACATAAAACCACCTCTAACACACATTAAGTCTAATTCAGTATTTACCGGCTCAGTCATCACAAGGCGCTGACTGCTAAACTTCAGTGGACTCGGTAAGTACTGCATATTAAGTGACTATTTCCCTCCCCGCTCCACCACTGACAAGTCAAGGTGCTCCATGTGAGTTACGAGCTCACGACGTCAACCTCTGTCACGAGCCGTAGCTCACGAGGCCGAGCCGTCCATTGACTACAACTGACCCGCCGCACATCACAGCTCACTAAACCGGGGGGGGTATTCTCTTCGGCGTGGGCCGGACCAAGCCAAACAGCAACAGATCCAACGGCAAGAACATCTCGACGTACAGTAACCGTCAGAGCCCGTCAACCACACAAGGCAATTACACCGCCACAAATATTCACATTTGTGGCTTCGGAGCAGAGGTTGAGGGGAGTCGTGATGTGCTAAGCAGCTTGGGGGGGGGAGTAAAGGAATAAGAGCCGGTAGAATCGGAGCCCTCAGCCTTCAGCGATATGTAAACACATCATTTTATTAAAGTCCAAAGTGCCAGGGTAGGACAGAGGGAACACGGGTTGGGGTTGTGTACTTGGGTTCGGTTACTGTACCTATGGAGCAGAGCAATAACGGCTTCCATATGCCCCGTCTGAGCGCAGGGCTCTTTTCAACATCATCATTTAGTCTGAGTGATGGCCAGGGTATTTCAGACAAACAGATGGGGGGGGGGAGACAAATTTCGAGGAGGTATTTACTTACAGTGCAGTAAAGTATAGCGAGGCATGACAATACGGTAATACGCGGAGCAGGGGAAGGCAGGGAGGGAGGGAGCCGAGGCTGGAATCGAACATGCACTGAACTTTGGACATGTATGTGAGAACGCAAATGACTGAACTTTTGCTGCCAGGCCCCGAGTAAAAGGTCAGAGTGAAATGAATACAAATATCGATGAGGTATTTGTAGCAATAGACTTGTTGAAACAATGATTAAATCGAGAACTTTTGAACTTTTTAACAAAAACTGAAAAAATGTATGCTCCATGTCTACGTGGGCTTTTTCCTATCTTTGTCCAAGAGGCTTTTCGTTCAGTTCAAAAGCACTTATTGATTTTACGTTCAGATTCTGTAATGCTTTCCCTTAAAACCCTTCGTTTGCATTCAAATAGCCAGATTGTGCTCAGATTCGCTCTGCTTGTGCTCAAACTCTACACTTGCACTCAACCATTTTGTTGCTTTGTTGTCTCCAGCCCGATATATAAAGCTTGGAGTGATATTGCTTAACCAAAATAAGCAGGTAAATAAAAGATCAATGAAACTTAACTGCTCTAAGAGGCCTTTAAGTCTAAAACCCTTTAGATGTGAGATTAAGCAACGATTCTGCTACCCTACTGACCTCTTTTCTTTTCTGTTTAATTTAGCACAGGGAGGCTGGAGGCCATCCAACATTCGGTTATAATAAGACATATTTTTCGGGGGAATTTTGTAAATCATCTCACAATAAATCCATAATATCAACAATGGCCTGGGTGGTCATCAGGAGTGTGTGCGTAAGCAGCTCTTATCTCACGCTCCCCCTCTCCTCTTCATGTCTGACTCTGTTCTGTGTGGGTTCATCTGGGCTGAATGAGGAGTTTGAAGTTGCGAGCCAGTGACCACTACACTTTGTTTGACTGTTGCCTTCCTGACCACCGATCTCACCAGACTGCATTTGAAAAAAAAACATTTAAAAACAGCAGCGAAAAGGAGCTGGAATGCAGAACTGGTCACGGGCCCCCTGTTCTAATGAGTTTAGACACAACCAAAGAATCAATACATCAGGACTTGGTAAGAAAGTACTTTTCTGTAGGAGGTTATTATGACATTAAAGTCATAATAAGGTTTTGCGGGAATAATGTGTTTACTGCTCTGGCGTCGGCTCAAACTCTCTCGGTCACAAATATCTTG
Source organism: Pseudopleuronectes americanus (assembly GCA_038501795.1). Classification (NCBI taxonomy): domain Eukaryota; kingdom Metazoa; phylum Chordata; class Actinopteri; order Pleuronectiformes; family Pleuronectidae; genus Pseudopleuronectes; species Pseudopleuronectes americanus. Next base: position 13,934,367 of record CM076733.1, on the reverse strand, counting down.
GGAACCTGACCCGGATAGATGTCTTGAGATTTTTAAGTCAGCCCGATAACACGATATCAAACTAATATATATTTTAGAAATACATCTCCATCTCCCGATTCATAAACAAGACGAGACACAGAGGGAATAGGTGCACGGCTGTGTGTGTCTGAGTGGATGTTTCTCTTTCACATATGAAGAACGCAGCAAGAGTTTACATTTATTTAATCAAATTAAAACTTGTTGCTATATTCTTCTACTACTGCTTAATGGTAATACTTTCAAAACTCTGATCCAAAAACTAAAACATGGCTTCCAATAACATTAAACCACCAACACATCCAAACACTACCATGATTAAAACTCAGGACTATGTCGAGTTTCCTTTGGCAAAGTGTGATCAGCATCCAACCCGGCACTTTGACAGGCAATAAATTACAATGTCCAAACTGTTGTGTTAACATGTTGTGGCAATAAAGCTTAGAGAAGGCAAAATGAGTAACCTCAACAATTTTCCACTTGGGTCCGTGTGGAATCTGCAGGCCAACCCCAGCAGGCTAATGGGATCATTACTCAGGAAGGGAAATATGTTAAATATGTGGTGGCATTTTTTTTTAAACACACACAACAATCTTTCCTCTAGATCAGATTTATATTTGTAGTCCTGTCTGGATGGATTTCAAGAAACCAAAATGTATCCTGCAGTGTTGCAGTGTGCGGTGAAAATAAGCGTCTCTGGCGTTATTGACAATACAATGAATTATCAACTAGAAAAACACAACACAAAATGCAGAGTAGACAATAACTGTGTGTTTCATCTATTGAGACGACTTTATAAAAGAAATATGATGGGATAGGTCTGATGGCTAATTGTAAAAGGGAAGTTGTGTATCCGACATAATGGACGCCATTGTAGTATCGGTGTGTGCGTCTGTCTGTGTGTGTGTGTGTGTGTGTGTGCGTGTCCTTTGACCCCTCCAGGGATAATTAAGGACACATTTTACCCAGGTCTGTCTACGGTATGGCCTGGGGGCTGCAGTGTGTGTGTGTGTGTGTGTGTGTGTGTGTGTGTGTGTGTGTCTGCACATGCACCCCAATGTGCCCCGTCCCATTCCTAGTACACGCCGACCCAACCTGCCCTCCGTATGTCTAAGACTAGTGCTCCTGGGCTGATTGGCCATATCACTTTCACTCACCAGCTCACACACACTCACACACACACTGAGGAACACACCTTTTTAGACCTAGCCCTTGTAAAGGTACCTCCTCAGGGACACACAGTGAAATGAACTCCTTGTTAGGGCATGTGTGTGAGTGTGCGTGTACGTGTGCGTGTGTGTGTGATTGTGTGTGTTTGTGTGCGTGTGTCTGTGTGTGTGTCTGCTTTTCCTCAGCTGTTTCCTGCCAGCTCAGGGAGCAGCAGACTGTGACGGCCTCTCGCTCCACTCGGAGTTTCGCTGCTTTTCAGCTTCGAACTGACCAAACACATCGAGTCGTCATGAGGAAACTCTGACTGTGAAACTGATGTAGCTATAATCTGATCCTCTCTCCCGCCTGCACATCCCGTGATGAAGAGGAAGAAAATCAAATGTTGGTGGATACAGATTCTTTCCAAAGTGTTGTCTGCTCTTCACTATGAACATGTTGTGAACTTCTGTGGTTTCAATTCCCTGAAATAAGAACTATAGATTTGTTATGTATGTAAATAGACATTATTGATTTAAGCTGTGAAATATTCAATTAACTGATAATAATAACACAATTTGTATTTTTGGTCAGATATGAAATTTATAGAACAAATAGATTCAAACTGATTTATAAAGATTAGTTTAAATTAACAGTAAATTAAACACTGTCCATTTTATTATCTGTTTCTTATCTGTGAAGATTTGTAAAATAAATTATCCATCTGTTTTGGACTGCTTGTTGAATAAAACATGAATATAAACCTGTATTTCTTTCTCAATTTTTACAATAATTTTAAAACGTACTAACTACTTCTGTCATCCTTATTAAGTGTAAAGTGTTTAAACTGAGCCACCAGAGGCCAAACAAACCAACAAGTCTCCTGCAGGACAAAGACGTGTGTCTGCCTTCACCACACAACCCCCGACCAAGCAGCAGGAACACACATGCACACTCACACAGACTCACACAGACTCCTCTGCACTCGAATGAGACTACTTTAATCTTCCTCTGCTCTTATCAGCTTTATCCTTCCTGTTTCAAGTCTCTTATCAGACCGCTGCTACTTATGAGGTCGGTTACAGAGGAATTCAAAGTTTTAAAAATGACCTTTTTAAAGCTCCAACAGGCCACACGTCTGTTTCTGCTCTGTCCTGAACTGATAACACGGGGACGTTTTATTGAGCCTCCGACACAACTCTGGTTTATTTGGACCCAAAGCTGATTAAAACCATCAGATGTGTGGATCAATAGTTTTATCAGCTGAGCCACTGAAGGGCTGGTTATCAACAACCAGTCCCACAGGAATGAGTTGGATTTTTCCCGATAAGAAAGAAGCAGTGTGCAGTATATTTTCGGTCTTACATGGATATTTATGTTCTAGTCGTATCTCTTCTGTATCTGAAACGAGCTGCACAATCTTTCAGATCAGAAAAAGACGTCTTATAGGTGAGCACCACTTCTCCAATCAGCTTTGATTTCAGGCCCCGGTTCCTTCGGTCGTCTTTTTCTTTTCTCTTTCTCTACATGAGTTTGTTAAGCTGCTCGGACTAAGACGCTTTCTGTCTCCTTTGCAGAAGGGCTCTCCCAACAAGAAGCGGAATTTAAGTCATTTCGTAGTGGGGATAAAAGTAATTTTATTAGGTGCTGTTGCCTCGTTTTACTCCTTCAAAGTTAATTGTGTAACACCAACCTGCGCCAAACGCGAAGAAGAAGCTCTTATCGGGGTGGTCCTCCAGCAGGGCCTTGACCCTCTTGCCCATCCTCTCATTCCTCTTGTAGATGAGCTCCTGTCGGAAGTAGCTGTCTATTTCCTGGGCGGTCACCTGCTCGCTGGGTGGCAGCGTCACGTTATTGAAGTTAGGGACCTACAGGGTTGAAAAATATGAAAACTTGTTTTGTCTATATTTATAAGAAGTCAAAAGAAGGAATGTGAAAGAAAAGTTATGAGACAAAGGACAACACAGGAGGAGGGAGAGGAAGAGGAGCAGAAGGAAAAGCAGGAAGAGTAAATCAGGAACGTGTGGAGAAGCTGCGGGGGTGGAGGAGGTGGTGTGGGGGATGGAGGGTCAGTCACAGGGTGAGGGGTGAAGGTAAAAGGTCAAGGGTGGTGTCGCCGAGACACTCCAGTAGGTCAAGGGGTCAAAATGATTCGTAGCTTATTAACTAGAGCGAAAGTAGGAAGATGAGATAAGATAAGATAAGGTAAGACTAGATAAGATAAGATGAGATAAGGGGACTGACCTGTGAGGTGTCGTGGTTAAAGATGATGGAGTTGAGATCTCCACAGTTGTAGTGCCTGATGAGATCCTCGGTGGTGTAGGGAACCTCGAGGCTTCCCGCCCTCAAGGACTCCTGCTGCAACAGCGTCTGGTTCAGGGCGAAGATCACCTGGAAGGACACAGTGAGGATCAGTTACTGATCAGTTCATATTGAACCCGATAGAAGACGCAGGAACATCAGAATCACAAAAAAAATCTGAAAACAATCGTATTATGCATCATGCATAATTACGCTCAGTGTACCCCCTAAAATCGTAACATCTGTGGCTTTAAGTGACAACTAACAGGAAGTCGGTGATCAAGAGGTAGAGGAGGTTTAACAAGAGTTGAGGGGTTTGTTCATCCAGCCTTGTTCGCAAGGGTACATAGTGACCCGTATACGTGGAAAGTTTTGGACTGTATGAGTCAAGTTTTCAGGCTCAGGGTAAAATATATCCACCTACTGGGATTGCATGTGGGCTCAGGTACGAATGCGAGGAACACCAGAACCACCCTGTGTCTCATTCTGTTAAGAAAGGAACAAGTGCACAATTCTCAGCGGACGAGGAAAGGGGTCACGCTAGCATCTCTGTGAGGTCATACTTACTTACAAACGTGCTTTGAGCTAAATGCTAACACGCTAACACGCTCACCATTTCATTCAGGAGGTGTTGATTTTCATAATGGTTTCCTGCTGTAGAACATGTTTACCAGATCTTTGTGACTTTTTTACTAAAACACAAAACATGCTTTCTGTTATTGGCCAAACAGGTAGAGTCTGACGATCCCCACAGTCGTTGGGATGTATCCTATGGGGACCATGAATGTCTGTGAAACATTTACTGACATTTTGTCGATAAGTTGTTGAGATATTTCATCTGTACCACTTTTTACAAGGGACAACCAGTCCAATGGAGTGACAGCACCATCCCTGAAGCCGAGTTGCTAGCAAGTGTAAAAACTCATATGTAGGACATGTACCACAATGTAAACAGGACAAGAAAAGAAAAAAACCAAAACTTCCTCGGTGTGTAACAGATCCGAGTACATTATATCCATTTGAACTAACTATAACAGCAAAGGACTCAGTTTGGAGTTGAAGCTGTTGAAGTCGCTCTCTGCTCGGCTGCAGAGTCTCAGCCTCAGTGAGTGTGAGCGTGAAATCGGCCTGTGTCTGGTGAGAGGGCCCCGGTGAGCCCTGCCGCCTCTGATCAGCGCCGCACGGACACACGTGCAGGCAAATGTGTGTGTGCACGCAAACACACTACACACAGCGAGGCCAGGCTGTGATGTCGCCGCCACACACAAACACACACACACACCTTTCACCCCCGAGTTTGATTACAGCAGGAGAGGAGAGATTTTATGGTCGGGTTTCTTTCTCAAAGGGAACAATTTGTCAAAGTGAAGATGTGTTTTGTCAGCTGTGGTAACATGTGAATGTGTCTGCACGTTTTTGTACAATCCAACAGGCATCCATGTGTGTGTGTATTCAATGAAATCTGTATTGATATGCATACCCGTACGCCAGCCAGGCCGACCCAAGCGGCTTTTTTTTTCTTCTTCTTCTTCTACATGTTCTGTTTTCTAAGGTGCCCTGATGACACTTTTGTGGGAGCCCTCGGTTCAGTGGAGGAGAGGAGGAGGAGGAGAGGAGGGCAGCGTGGAGCAGATGCCTTCTTGTCAGGGGACAAAGGACCCCTCCATCAACCCTCTCTTCTCCTCTCCTCGCCGCTCCCTCCAGCTTTCATCGGCCGCGCATCAAAGTGGCGCTCTGCATATGAAAAGGGCCCCCGTCTTTATGCCACGCAAATTAGCCTATCGCCGCCCCTCCCCGACTCGTTTCACAGAAAAGCGACCCTCACATCTGTGCCACGGCCGTGAAGGAAGGCCCTCATCTGCAGGGTCTCCCCTTTTTTTTTCTCAGCACCCTCTTCTCTTTCTCCGCTCGCCCTGTGCCTTTCAGCCCCTTAAATTACGGCTGTGAAGGGAGGAGGGGAGAGAGAGAAAGAGAGGAGGGGATGGAGGGGGAATCAGTCTTGGCCCTGATAATAAGAAAGAGAGTTAAAGGTTTTTTTTGGGGAAGAGACAGACAAGAAAAAAACAAACAAGAAAGGGAGGAAGGACACAGCAACTCGGAGAGAGGAAAACCTAAACGTAGGATTTCTTTCTCTCGGGCTCTGATCCCTCCACTTGTGTTTGTGCGCTGTGGGTCAGCGGGTGCACTTTCCCACTCGGCCCCTTTCATCAGGTTCTGTTTCTTCTTCTTCTTCTTCTCCTCCACTGCTGCCCCCTGTCCCGCCCCTCGAGCACGCACACACAGCCGCACGGACACACCCCCTTGCTGATATCAAAGCAAGCGCAGCCAATGAAAGTCAATAATTGCCCTTTGTCATGGAGATGCCCCCCTCTTGTTGAGATGGAGTGGGGTGGCTGTGTGCATCCAGAGCAAACATCATCACAGACAGATTCCCACATGTGGAGATCTGGAGTGGTCCGCGGCTCGGCTAGAAGAAGAAAAAGAAAAACTCTGGAGTGTGTTGGCTTATAGCTCAGTGAGTCCCGACCATTCGAGGATCTGTGAGGAGAGGGTTTCACTTTCCAAAAGTCATAAGAAATCTGGAGTCTGTTGGGAAATGTCATCGCAAAAGACAGATGGCAGCAAATCTCGTTTTGGTTTCTGTGGAAAGAAACTTTGAAGTTTGCTTTGTAGAAGTGGCATCTTTAGAAAATGTGCAACTAAATGCGAGAAAGATGCAGCTAGTGAGTCATAAGCTGCTCGGATCTCAAGAGATAATTCACGGTTTCTCCAGAGGACGTGAAGATGTGAGTGCAAACGTCCGAGTGAGAGCCTCCGGAGACTCTGCGGACTTTCTCCAACTGGCCTCCGAGTAGAAAGTCCAGAGAAGCCGATGTGAGAAAATAGCTGGAGATCTCTTGCAGGATTCACCATGAGTGAATTTTCTAGAACTTGGATACAAACAGAAATACTACATTTCCCTCACGTTTGCCAGTTTATTTTTTCCACTGTTTAACCGGAGCTTTATTATGATGATTATGTCGTCTCCTTATTCTCTTATATTTGAATTTCACAGGGAGAAATTCTCAATTAGCTGATTATCTCGATGCCCTTAAAGGTCTAATATTCTCAACCCTAATTGGGCAGAGAGAGAGAGAGGAGAGAGAAGAGAACTTGTGGAGTCACCACAATTCATTCAAACCAATTTGCCATTTGATGTCTTATAAACAGCAGCAACACCGAGAAGAATCCAAAGATCAGTTCGACTCACGGCGACTTCCTCCACAAGGTGTTTCTACTTCATCACACGTCATGAACATAACAAAGTCGGGATAAGAGAGCGTGAGGCATTTTATCCGAGCAACAAAGCGTCAGCGGCACATGTTGTCTGTGCCGTGTGTGTAAACTGTAGGTGAGGTCCTGTCACAGTGCGAATGTGGTGTAAAGTGTAACAGCTTGTAAACACAGGGATAAACTCCTTGTACGGTTAAAGTCTGTGGCTAATTGAAGTTGTTCTGACTGCAGCAGCTGGTTCTGGATTATGGAGAATGTTACAGTAACCTAATTTCCAATTCAGTTTTAGTCAAACGCTAAAGAGGAGCATGTGTGTGCCAGCATGCAACGTGTGTTTTCCTCTGTGTGTGTGTGTGTGTGTCTGTGTTTATTCTTGTTCTTCTGACTCATTGTGTGCACGTGTGAGCAGGAAATTATGTCTCCGGGTTTAAACAAGTGTTTGAGAAGTAGCGTGTCCACACTGTTGACAAACCATGTGTTCACACACACATACACACGCACAAACACACACACACACACAAACCGGACTTGCAGCCAGTTCAATGAGACCTGGCCATCTCCCAAGTACAAATGAAGACTTCCAACGCAGCTCCTCTGTTTCCTCACGAGTCTGCGATGTTATCAGAGTAATAGAACTCCCTCTCTTTCTCCTCCTCACTCGCTTTCTCTCTCTCTCTCCGACACACACACACACACACACACACACACACACACGCACACACACACGCGCACAAGAAACTGGAGAGTCAAAGAGAGGGATGAAGAGAAAGAGTGTGAGAGACAGTTACTCTCTGTGCTGATGTTATCAGAGGAGGGGAGATGAAGGCCGACAGAAACAGTCAGAGATACAAGCTCCTAGTAAGTTATGAGTGATGTTATCAGGGAAATGTTAGTCTGGGCAGTCAGGCCGAAAACCAGAGCCATCAGGATCACACAGCAGAGCAGTGACTCGGACACACTGAAGTCCTGAAGCAGCACAACTTTAAGCTTCAGTTATATTCTCTTTGCAGAAGCACACACGGACACCAGAGGCACGTTGTTGTTATTATACTGCTTTAGAATGTGTTTGGAGGATCCATGTAGCATATTATCAACAAAAATAGGGTGAAAAATCATGATTGACAGCTTAGACTGACTCGTGATTGGTCGAGTGTGTCTATCGACGGGACTTGTTACCAGGGCTCCATCCCCTGATTGCGTCTATGCAGACTCTGTCAAGATGGCAGCGTCTAAATCTGGAGATAATGATGTCAATGTCATTAATCGCTTCTTCTTCTTCTTGCCCCTGCTTTGTGTAAGAAAAATTGCACAGGTAGGTATAAAACAGCATTTCCATTGAGAAAGAAACATAAATGCCAAATCTGCAACCCAGGGTTAAGGCTAATTCCTGGTTTGCTGTTTCCTGGTTGCTAGCTTTGCCAATTAAATCCCTAAATGTGTTATTAGAAAAGAGGTTCTGGTGCCATGAGGTGGTGACAGTGCAACATAGAGGTGGTGTTTTAATAAAAAGTGGTCAAGTATAAAAGTAGTTTTAGAATCGTGAAAGTTTCCGCTTGTTGTGTTTTCACACTGGTAAAGGAAGGTTGTTGTGTGAAGAGTAGCTAATGGATATTGCGGCTGCAGAAAATGGTTAAAGTTTGATTCAGTGGGAATTCATTGACACACAACCCCCGCCCCACAAACACACACACACACCTCTGCACGTACATAAATCTTTCACCACCGCACAAGTGAGCTTTCACATTCTGACTGAAACACCACCATTTAAACACAGAAACACACACACACACACACAAACACACACACCTGTCACTTTGAGTTATCTGTATTGTTTCTACCTTTTTCTTGTCTGCCTCTCCCCCCCCTCCTCCCCGCCATCCATTCCCTCTTTCTAGCTCCCCCGAGCACATTTTCTCTTTCCTCCAACCTGCACTCCTCCATTCATCCTCCCATCATTTCATTCCTCCCTCCCTCCCTCTCCCCTTTGATCCTGTACATTCCCTCCCTCCCTCTCCTCCTATCCCTCCTTGCATCCATCTCCCCCTTTTCTCCGTCCCTGCTTTGATCCTACATATCCCCTCTATCAGCCAGGTCTTTTAAGATTTTGACCCCTGCATTCCACAGGTCACTAATTACCTCCTCGCAGCGTGTGTGTTTTCGTGCGTGTAAGTGTGTATACACCTGTACGAAATTAGGGTGGTTTCTCTGTGTGTTTGTATGTACAATGTATGTGTCTGTCCTTGTACATGTGAGTGTGTCTGTTTGTGTGTTTAAATGCCTCATCATCATGGATTACTGCAGCTCCTGCAGAGCGCAAAGCCGACAGTTTTATTAATTTTCCAATACGGGTCAAAAGAAAGGAAACGTAAGGCCGGGATTTCCTGCCCAGGAGAGAGGAAGGAGAGGAGCCGAGGAAAAGAGAAGATGATTTCCTCGCCCAGCCACACAGTGAAATATCCTCGGGTCTGTATCTTTGAAAATAATGTATGAAAAAGATTCTGTTACTTTCATCATTTCAATCAATGAATGTTGTTCTGAAAAACTCTCTCTCTCTCTCTCTCTCTATTCCTCTCTCACAAAACCAGACAACAGAGATCTGTGAGCAAACAGAAAGTTCTTCTCTTTTCAAAATGTGTATGGGAAACTTTTAAAAGTGCAAATAAACAAAGTTGGCTGTATTCAAGCAGTTCCCACTTTTCCGCTCAAATAATTTTTAAATCTATAAAAAAAAATTCTTTCAACACAGACCCAGGAGAAAAGTTGTTTCTCTCGACTGATCAAGGACACAGACCCACATCTTCAACCGGTTATTTAAAAAAAGAATGACAAACATGTTCATCATTTAAAAAAAATGTTTTAGGCTTGATTTTACAAGAAACTAAACTGCAAACCTTCAAACTGCTAAACGCTAATGTTCTAGATATTGTGTGTTGAAGGGTTAATTCTATGTTTCAACCGTCCGCAGGATCCTTTTCAAATCTACAGGCACCGTTTATAATTCACACAATAATAAATGCACATCAAGAAATTAAATCACAATGAAACTGAACCCCACACAAGAGCTACATATATATAATTCTGAGGATACACTCCTCCTTTTATTTCTCTCTGTGTGATCAGTGGTTCTCCCTCTTCATCCCTTTTCAAACATCTCTCTCTCTCTCACTTTCTTACTTTCTCTCTCTCCCTCCCTCAAACTCTCTCTCGCCCTTTAAAAACATTCTTGCGGGGTGCATTTACCTTGGTGCCCAGACGCAGCCAAATATTTAGGCTGTCACAAAGAATCAGCCTCAAACCAAATGTCTGAAGGTGTGTGTGTGTTCCTGTGTATGTGTGTGTGTGTGTGTGTATCAGGGATTGCGGTGATTGAAAAGTCAACTCCTCAAAACCACCATCCTGCTTCAGAGAATCATTCTCACTCATCTCTCTCTGTAAAATCATTAAATAAAAAAACAAATGCTATTGAATCATGGTCACAGTGACTGTTTGGCCGAGTACTTGACTAAAAGAAAATAACAATTAGCAAGATATTTGGTGTTTCCAGATTGTCTTCTGTGATGATTCTACTATTTTATATTGTATCATATTATATCATTGTAAATCGAAGAGATTAATTAGTAATACAAGTAAGCATTGGTTGCAGCTCTTAACAATGATATGGGCTATATCACACTGACAGTAGAGTTTTTGTGATGCCGTAATTAATACACTGTTAAACTGTGATTATTTATGTATTACATTTCTCACCATGCCATCAATTAAAGAGAAACATAAAAAAAGGGACTTTCTGACTTTAAATCCAACTAAACAAAAATGCAATCAATGCAAATGAGTGTAAACGCAGATTGAATCTCACACACACACACACGTATTGTGGCCCCTACCCACTGACAGTGACCAAACAAGAGGAGCAGTTTGTGTAAGTTGGCAAACACAGACATCCACTGTTCACCAATCCATCTGTAACTCTCTCTCTCTCTCTTTTACACACACATGCACTCCCCCCCCTTGGAACAGCCGTCCAGCCACTCGTGCGTCGGTCCCACTACCACGCGACACGAGGGTCTTGAAAACACAGCGAGCCACAAGGAAAACAGCCATCAATCTCCACAACTGTCCGTCGACCGAGGGAACGCTGTTAATCTTCAGGACAGCGTTCGAGTCAAGAACAACACTGAGGCTCAGTTTCGTGCCGAGGGTCCGAGGGATGCAGCTGTGAGCACTTAGCGTGGACACACACACTGACCATCAAGGTGTAGTCACGTTCTCGGTGTGTGTCCGAGGAAAGAAGAGCAAATTAGTGTCCACTGAGGGAAGGTAAACAGCGACTCTGCAACTAGTGATGGACCCGACAGTTCAACATCAACCCTGTACATCACACGCATGTCCAAAGTTGCACTGGGATGTTTATTTCTCTAATTTCAATCCCTCATCTGTTCACTTACATCACTTACTCTTAAAGTACGCTTCATATTTCAGGGCAGACACGCACATGTACACATGTTCTGCTCTGAGGTCAGACAGTTTGACCTTTCCACCTCTCAGGGACTGAAGGTCACTAATGGACTTCCTGTAAGAAACTGATATCACATAAATGCCATTGTTACAACTGGTTTGCACTATAAAGTTACAGAAAGCGTGAGAGCTAGAGAAAGAAAAAGAGTAAAGTGATGATATAACAAGGAAAATATAGTGTTTCAAGAATTAAGTTGTTTTATTGAGGAAAAGTTTTTTTTAAAAGGTTGTAACTGTCCGATCTATTAAGGTGAATGATCCAGTAAAAGTTGACTGGATTTTACTTTTAATACATTCAGTTTCTTAAATAATCAATAAATTGAAATAAGTGTTTAAATGCTCTTGCCTTGTTACAAAAGAGGTTGCAATCGAATCTCATGGATTTTTTGCTTCTTCTAAACAAAATGTTCAACCTTTCTGCATAATAATTTATTTTATTTTACTTCTCACATTCCTATTAATATAATATCTATTTTGCAAATCCAGTTTTGTTATGATTATATTGCTTTTTCATTATTTTTAGTAGGAAAAAACATTTGCTAACAAAGTCCAGATGATAAACACAGAAGAAGAATACAGTTTTAAAAAGGGTGCTATTTCAAACTAAGAGCCCTGGATACAGTTAATGTTCTGTCAATATTAAACAGATACCATCAGCATTCCTTCTTTGTAACTTAATAACTGGCCTATGAAACAGATACAGATTTTTTTTTGCATAACGAATTACTAAATAAAATGATGGTTAACATTTTGGAACAGATGAAACTTGTATAGAAAGCTAAACCATTGATCTCAAACATTAGTGGTTTTGAACCTGAATGATAAAGAACAGTGCTTCAACATGGGCTGAGAAAAACAACTTGTTTTAACAAAGCAATTTAGATTTTTATTTAAAGGATAAAACATTGAGTTATTTTCCTGCAAGGGATGATGGGTACAATTTTGTACAAAGACAATATGTTCTCGCCTCTGGACAACAAAAAAAAGAAAAGCAGCAAAGAGGAGAGCCAGAAATATGTCTCAAAACTTTGACTCTGCAGAATTCGGATAGAAAGAGACAGCAGGAGTCGAGAACCCACACAGCACTATTTATGAGTATCTGCGATTCCCTCAAACCACCGGCGCAGACTCACAACCAGAGCACCTCTGGCAAACTGAAGAGGCCACACACACACAGACCCACACAGACACACACCATCCCACAACATCTGTGAGATGTATCTGTGAAAGATTGATCAATAAAAGGAGGCCGGCATCGTAGAAAGAGAGACAACAACAAAAAAAATGATATTTAGAGATGGACAGTGGGAGGAAGGAGAGACTCATCCCTGCAGGGAAAGAGGAAAACAGATAAAGCGATAAACAGACATATGTGGAAAGGCCGAGAGAGAAATAAAGAGAGTGAGACAGAGGGAAGGGAGCGATGGTTGTTGTTGTGTGGACGTCTGCCTCGACCCACAGCCTCACAACCACAAACATCTAAACAGCCAGTAAACTATGTAAAACATTCAAACATCCTAAATGTGCTGGGAGTTCAGTTTTGTGAGGTCACGGCCGAAACAACAACTGTCAAAGCTGCACAACTTAAAGAAGATTAAAAAAAATGTAACTGTCCGATTTTCAACAATTTGCCCTGGTCACTTATTATCAGACCCATAACGGTGTCCAAACATATGAAAGTAACACCAGGGTGTGAAAACCTTGAGAACAAAGCTCAGGGCAAACACACAGATGGAGTGAAGCGGGGCGGTGAGAGGAGCTGAACGACTCCAAACACTGGTGATGCTGTTCTGCTCTCACAGGTTTTATGATGTGCAGCTCCTCATCACCCCGCCCCCCCCCCGCCAAACACAAACAGTGTATAGGGCAGGGACCTTGAAGTGTGTGGGACTGGGTGGTGCGAGAGGAACCTGATACCCATGTGTTGGTCCATCATGTGTGGATATAGCAGCTTAGATACACATCTGTACACTCTTTACTGTGTCCTGCACATAGAAGGTAGATAAAGACACATCGCTGCTTTCTCCCGTTGTACATCTTGAACCAAACCAAACATGAGTACTTCCTAGAAACCATATTTGAGAACTTGGTAGCTTGGTCCATGTCCCGTCCACTAACATGGAGGATATACGGCAGCCAAGAGGCACGCTTACCCCTTTCACTGTTGCTGAGAGTTTCGCCGATTGATTCACACACAATACAAACGAGTGGATGATGAAACCATCAGGTGTTAAACGATAGTTGACACCAAAAGCTGTCTTGGTTTGTTTTTGACCACCACGCTGAAGAGGGGAGAGGATGGAGGGAAAGGAAAATGTAAAAAGTCCTGGTTATTTCCCTAAGTAGACACAGTGTGCTCCACACACACACAACCACACATACACGCACACACACAGGAACACAGCCACCCACACACACAGGAACACAACCACACACACACACGGGAACACAGCCACACACCACAGGTTTATACAACATCTCTCCCTCCTTTATGGATTCAAAACAAGTCGGAGCAGCGGACCATCACATTTCCAGTTGTGTTCAGACCAATATCTGTCAGTCATCCAAGAAGCAACAACTATTAATCAAAACGAAAACGTGTTCCCCTGAAAAGATCGTATCTAGAACACAGGCCGGCTGTTAGAGCCAGGTTCAATGTCCTCACCCAGTTTGTTTCCTGGTGTTTTCTACGAGCTGCAGGAAAACGTGTGGACCACGAGACACAAAGTCTACTTTGACTTGCTAGACAGATAATCAGTTACAATAACTCTTAGTTATCATCTTTATATAAAGTCTATGGCACCTGTTTTTACTCGGTTTTATTCAGTTGTTATCTCCTAAATGATCCACACTGACGATAGCATGATTTTAAAAGTTGGATTCTATGCAGAACATTACTGTAGATTTAGTGTGCCTCTTTGAGAAATCCTCAATTTGCAACCATTCCAATGAAATTAACTGATTTTTCAAAATTTTTAAATCCCACTTTAAATCCAGGATTCAACCAACCAGCACTTATCCACACTGTGATCACAAACTTGACAAGTTACAGACGACTCGAATGTCAGAGAGCAACTTTGCATCGTCGGCTGAAAAACTTCACCCAGCTGGAAGAAATTCCTCCTGATGTTTGAGGGAACGTTTGGTTTTACTCCGGGTGCTCGTCTGTGTCAAGACACACGGACGTCGGAGTCCTCGTCGGGTCAAACATCTGAGGGAAACCGCCAAGTCTCACAAAACCTTCCCTGTGTGGCGCTCACCTGTGAAATTCTACTGCTGACACCCAAAATGTGGACCGGAGCCAGGAGGAGGTTTTTATCTCATCCACTGAACTGAATCATGTGAAATCATCCACATCACTTAAGAGTCTTTGTGGATTTTTATAGGAGTCTTGAGTAAACTCTCCTCATTGTTCTTTTCAGTTTCCTCAAAGCAAAAAGACGAATTCATTTCTCTCTCATTTTTTTGCAGCCTCAAATATCTGCAGAGTGGCTTCTGCTCAAAACCGCCGCACGAGTTCCAGGTGACACTAATCGTCCTGTGTGTTTGAGTTTGTGGACAGCTTCTGGCCTCGAGCTGCTCGGCTGAGGTCCAGTCAGGTTTGGCTCGGGGCTCCGGTGCGGTGATGATCCTGGATTTAATCCAGACCATCCACAAGCCTGGCCAGTACAGACAGAGCCTGAGCTACCAGGAGCAAGTTACAAGACTTAATGTCAAAACTGTGAGCGGTTGGTGCTCATTATGATGAAGAACCTGCTATTTTAAAATTATTTGGTAGTTTGATACGACAACTGTGTCAACTTCAAGGTTGTTATTTTCTATTTGGGGGTTTTAAAGTAACTCATAGGTCAAATAGATTAATAGGTTTCACCCTCGACTGCCTGAGAACAAATGATCTACTTGTTTCAGCTGCAGTGACAGTCGAGTGTGAACAAAGACATTAGACTTTTCGGCACCAACATGTATCCACATGAAAAGACAACCATTATTCCCTTCCTATCTGATATCTGTCACGTCTATTAACTGACTGTTCTCTGTGAGCGAGTTTCTTTTCACATGTAGAGGACGCTGTAACACTGTTAATGCAGTGTAACACAAATATAAGAGTCACACAAACTACAGCTAAATTCAGGTTTAAGGAAAATATAAGTGTTGTGAGTCAAAGTGCTTCAGTTTGCACTAAATTCAAAGTGGCAGTTTGTAAATTTAGCATTAATGCTGCTAAGAGTTCCCCATTTACTGTATCAGGTTCTTACAAAAGTAAGTGACAATTAACTTAATTAACGAGAACCTCATATAAATCAAAACATTTATAGGAAATGAAAGGAATCATTTTTGCAGTTTGAATTTCACATAATTTGCCCCCTGGGTTTAGTTGTTCAAACAATGAAACCCCCACACAAGGTGGTTTATGGGTATTTAACAGAAAACAACCTGCAAAACAAACTACTGTTGTTTTTAACCGCTACTGTACATTTACAATATTATATTAATCATCCGAACTCAAGCTTTATTTCCGTCAATACACAAGAATACATGTAATTACTATCTCCCTCCAGAGCCGTGTCCGTGGCACCGCTTCACTTTTAACACTCACATGCTAATTCCCTCCTGATTGGTTGTAGCTTAGTAACAGTAACGACCTTGCCTGCAACAATCTTAACTTACACAACAATAGTGAGAATGATGGGTGCTAAACAAATTGAAATTGGTTATTATAATGACTCTAACTGCTTTTATGTGGAAGTGTCGAAGTGAGTGTTAAGTACATTTGTTAGAAGCTGAGCTTTTCTTACCTAAATGAAGGTGGAGGCAAACTGCAGGACGGCAGCAACACAAACGTGTTCCTCTCCGAGCCGTCTGCCCAGAGCCAAGTTACACAATCACATGTTGGAGCAGTGAGTGGAAAAGTACTCACTAAAATAAGCAGTGTTGACGACACGTCTCATTTAATCTGTAAATACGGCTCTTTTCACTTGAGCTGTTTTACATCAATCATAAGAAAAATGGGGACTTGGATTAAGTCATTGGAATGAACTGCGTTTAACCTGTTTTACCTTGGACCCATTTGGCCAAATGAAGCATTACTGTGAGTTGTGTTCTGTGTTATATTGGTATCAGTGTTTATATCAGAAAATGAATTAAAATTTTGAGAATTAACAATTTTTAATGATATATTTATTTAAAAAAATCTATAATATTTTCAATATATTATATAGTTTAAAAGAATAGAGATTATTTTTTATAATTTACTGTTTATATGAGCAAATATATTATATATACAAGTAGTTTTGTTCGGCCTATTGCATCACCCCCTTTTGTTGTGATACGTAAAAAGATTAAAGTATATAAGACTGGATAGATATAGATAAAACAAAGTACAAAATATTGATAACAATGTCATTGCTGAAGTTCATTGACTACTGACTTTAGAACAAAGTTGTACAGGGAGCCCTTTGCCCTCAGGGATACAGAGTATTTTCTCTGGTCTAATCAAAAATAACAATAAACTATGCAGTTAAACAGGATTATGTATAAATCATAGAGACCCCCTTGAGGGCAGCTCACTGAACTTTGAAGATGCCAAAGCCAGCAACGTATTTTATTTAGTAACAAGCCGTGCAGATTATTTTTAAGTATCAAACATGAGTCCGGGTGCAGAGCGAGGATCTCGGTGCAGAGCGAGGATCTCGGTGCAGAGCGAGGATCTCGGTGCAAAGCTCCGTGGCCTGCACAAGTTTTCATGACCTGGTGTTAAGTCGGGGAGACACGCTATTAAATCCCTGTTTGAGCCGCAGAAGCCTGAGTTACACAATCAGGAAACGCCTGAGGCCGTCTCCGCAGGTCGGACCCTCCTGCGCTGGAGTGTGTTACTGTATATGCTCTCAAGGATTCTGAGCTCTTTTTCTTGGCATGCAGCTGGCACCAGATACATCTCATCCGCTTTCAATCAAACATGCCCGAGAAACAAAAGGATTCAAACGGGGTGGGATGAAGACACAAATGGAAAAAAAGTTCTGCAAAGAGGCCGAGGGTTTGCTCATGATCAGAGGAAAAGTGATTAAAGATGTTCACAGAAACTAAGTAGTATTTTAAAAATGTGAAAAATGCAAACGTACAAGGAAACAAAAACCTTTGAATAAACAAATTCTAAAAAAAACGATTACTGATGTGTGAATTCTGAAGCAATGAAGAGGTGAAAAGTGTCATTTCTCAAACTCCCCTGAAGGTCATGGGAGTGAATCTTTGAGCTGGAGATTAATGGGAAGAACATCACTTGGAGGATTAATGGAGGGGATTGTATTTTGATATGGTACTTTTCCAGTCTTCTCAAAGCCATTGATACACTGTGCGTCAGGGGAAACTTGGTCTCTTGGCCAAGGACACTTCAGAAAGCAGACTGGAGGTGCCAGGGATCGAACCTTCAACCTCCTGAGCCAACGCCGCTCAAACCATCAGATTCACACCACACTTTTTGTCACTAAAGCCCAAAGCATGGCTCATTCAACTTATCATATATCAGGTTAATGACATCCAGAGCTTTCTTTGTTCAGTAGCGCTTTCTGTGCATTAACCTGTTGACAGAGTTCACGCTTCATTTTCTGTCTGTGAAGCTCTCGAGGGGGGGGGGAGCTCCGCATCCTCGTCTCTGGTGTCACGGGAACCAGACAGATGGACAGAGAGTGTCTGAGGAAATGCCAGACATCTAATATGGGACTGTTTGGTCAACAGCGGGGAGGAAATCAAGCACCTCGGAGGGACATGACACCGGGGGAGGGGAGGGGGGGGGACACTGCAAGATTGTGAGGATGGGTTGGAAATTCAATTCACAGAAGTGTAAACACACACACATAAACACACACATTCATACAGATGTGAACTCTTGCAAACAAGCACAGGGATGACACGTGTAAGCCGAGACTTCCGTGCAACACACAGACGCAGACAATAATAAACGGATGCAAGAGAAATACACTCTGGACAAATACATGTTTTGTCCCTTTAATCAAAGAACGAAGTAAAATTACAACTTCAAAAACGACTTAAATCAACTACTTGTGAATGAAATGATGTAAATCTGTTCCTGCGATGTCAGTGAAGATAAATATGGAGCCGCACTATGAAACTTCAGCTGCCCAACAGGTGCATCTAAATATCTTATTAAACTGAAGGAAGCTTATATCAAGATGTTTTAGTAACATCCATCTTTCTGCACATTTTCCTGTTTCCTGTTAATATCTCACATGACGACATTTACTTGGACTAAGTGCCTCATCAATTATTTAAAATAACACCATCATTCGTCATTTGTCTCAATAACTAATGAATGCTCCTGTAACAGAGACAATCATCTGGCAGAGCATTAAAGCCATAATGAGTTTAATAAATCTCGGTACAGGTTATGATTTATTGCTGTGCTCGTCCTTTTTTTTCCTTCCTTCTCTCTCTTGGCCTGCGTCTGCCCATGTGAGCACATGGATACGTTTCATCACTGCAGGCCATTCTGCTCTGATGACCACTGCATCAATGGAGCGGAGACTTTCTCTCCACTGGGACAAATGAGATTTAATCAGATCGGCTGCCTGTGTGTTTCTGTGTATTATGGCCATCATGCCAGCCTATGTTCCCTAACACACATCCATACAAAAGTTGAATGTTACGTTCCAGTGAAGTCCAAAGGATGGGGACACAAGAATGTCAATATATGGTTTTAAGTTGGGTTATGTCCCGAATGTCTTTTGCTCATCCACCCCATAAAACTCCTGTAACTCCACATTTAGCAAGTTTTAAAGTTGTATTACTTTTTCACTTTACAGATTGTCAAATGCATTGATTTTAGATGAGTAAACAAATACTTTATGGAAACTTTGTGGGCTTCAAGGATGCTGTCCGGCTAGCACTTTCTACCTTTTTCCAGTGTTTGTGCTAGGCTAAATAGCTGCTAGCATAGCATCAAGGAGTTTTCAGCTGGTTTCTCTAAGTGGTTTTGGTTTCATTATATTTTTGCACATTAGTTAGTTCCATAGACTGTGGATCAAAATGGACGTAGACTCCGGGTTCGAAAGGTAAAACCAAAAACTGAAACCGGAAGTCTCTCGAATGACCAGCAGAGGGCGACTCGAAGTAGCGATACTTTGGGAAAATGACCCCACTTCTAGTCATAGAGATTGATTCAAGCCTTCTTAAATACAGCTTGATGATCATTTAGTAGATTATGGTCCCATTTGGAGCGGAATACACAATAAAACATGGTGTGTTACCGGATGACTAACAGCTTGTACCGTCCAATGAGTGCAGGCGGCAGCTGAGCGTGGAAAAAAACACAAGATGGCGCCAGTCAAGATGTCAAACTCAAGGTTTCGACACGTCAGCTCCCAAACCAGCGGGTGACATCACCACGTTGTTTTAATCAGACATAAATGGACTTTGTGAAGTTGTCTGGTTCCACTCTCGTTTCCAAAAAGGCTCAACTCCTCTCTGAAGAGCTGACCTACAACAAAGGCTGATTTTTTCTCATCAGACGCACATGTCGTCATCATCATTCTCATTCTGCCATCTAATCTCATTACTGACGGGGTTGAGACAGATTTTCCTCTGTGGGTAAGCTCTGGAAATCACTTCACCCAAAGCGCTGCCCATGCCGGGCTGGAAAATAAAGACGACCATTGTACTGTCTGAAACGTGAAGCTTCACTTTTTGTTTTTTTTATAGAGTTTACACAACCAACACACTTAGCAGCCATTACCATCATGACAACACTGGGTGTGGGAGTTTGGAGATGCTCACGCTTTGTGACAGCGACTGTCCCGTCCAATGAGATTTAGCGCTGGCGAGCCGTTACTTCACATGTGACCTCTCGGATCTGAATCGTGGAAGCAGACAGTTTCCCACAGATCTACTGAATCAAAAACAAACTTTTTTTTCGCTGTAATTGAGAACAGATCTCACTTTGTGTGTGCAAAGAATATTTCTTGACCCAGGGGTCAAGATGATCTGTAACCAAACCCTCCAATTCCAAATCCTACAGATGTTACGTAAGGACACGTCAGCAGGACACAAAGGTTTGGACATGAGCCTGATGTGTTTGTTGTAGCTACGGAAGAGCATTTTTCTGAAATTGGGGAAATGGAAATGTCCAAATTGCAGACAGACAGGAAGATATGATAATTAGGTTAAAATCACCAGCGCTCCTGAGCCTGATTCATGCTCAGTTTCACATTGGGCAGAAGTTTTGTTTGGTTTTGATTAACGAAAGAACTTCCTCATATATTTTATGCTTCTCCTGCAGAGATGAAAAGAGAGAAGAGAGACGAGAATTGAAAATGTAAGAACAACTTTAGTGCCCACATCAAGCTATGTTTTCAGACGGATCACTTTGCTTTTCTTTAAGGTTATAAAAGAGGGTTCTTTTGGGTTTGGATTTCCCTGGAACTTGCCTCGTGAAACCCTTGCAGATCCAGAATTCCGTGGCCTGTCGGCTCAAGTGAAAAGAAAACACCACAACTGAAGTTACAAGGTTGTCAAACACAGGTAACGTCATGGCTCCATCTAACAGAGGCCTTCTTTTGCTTAATGGCTCTTCCACTGATCTCCGTCTGCATCTCAACTCTCCTAGTTCCAGTGCGTCCTGGTCATGAATGAACCAAAATGGGCTTCAAAAAATTCCTCCCCTGTTCTCAGCGACGTGCACTGAGACCAGCATTCATCACCTCTCCATGCACCATTAGCCCCAGTGATGAGAGGAAAGAAACAACACTTTCATTAGCAGGTCTGCTCCACTGAGGTGTGGAATGTCCCATGGGTTTCCAACAACAGTGACAGAGAAAGACGGCCTTCATGCGGCCATTGTTGTCCTCAACAAGCTCACTTAGTGTAATGGACAAGGCTGAGCCTGCTCTTCAAAAGACGAAGGGAACCGCGCAAGAGTAAGAGCAGTCATGCTTAGCCAGATTAGAGATCGCAGGAAAGAAAGTATAATTCAATTCAAAAAAAGATTCTTTAAAATGCAATTTTACAAAACAACGTAAAACAGATTTTGAGCATTTCCCGTTTCTTTACAAACTTGTCAGGACACTATGACAAAGACGGACTCTTCGGTTCAACAAAACCTTGTACAGGACTGTACCATGTGTGGCCAATGTCCAACTGAGGACCAGTTGAGAACCATGGAACAACGATTTCAGTCCATCTGCTAACACGTGGGCTTAATCCATATAGTGTATAGACACTTTGTTTCCAGTGTACATTGGCCTTTAGATCCCAGTCAGGAGCCCCCAGTTTCCCCCATAATAACATCTGAGTCGAGAAAACAATCCAATATGAATCCATTGAGCCTGGCAGCTGGAAGATGAGCCCTTCAATTGAATATGTGGAGTGGTTTAGACAATAATAACTAATATCCTGTCCAGGAGAGCAGAGGTTAGGCGGAGGGAAACCCCAAACTTCTCCGAAAGCAACTGTGAGCTCTAGAATGAAGTATGATACTAGGACCTGAACAGAAAAAAACTAAACAGCAAATTTGTTTTTCCAGCGCAGCAAAGGAAGAAGGAAAGAGAAAACACCCTCCGACCTCAAGACAACGAAACAGCACAGCAAGCTTTTGGATTCTTACTGTGAGTTTCTTCTGTTCGTTGGTTGGTCGCTAGTGACTGGAGTCATTTCTGCATCTGTATATGTTGTTGTATTTCTTTCTCCACTATTTATACTGGGTTTAATTTATGGTGGACTCATGGACAATCGTACTATGGATTGTTGCCTTTTAACTCTTGGCACTTTTTATTTTATGTTGGGAAAATATTATTAGTAAAATGAGTTGTTTTATGACCCAACTCTTGAATAAAAGAGTTGAAAGATTAATGGGAGAAGTTATGGTCGTTATTTATTGGAAATTCAACAAAATAATTAATCAAATAAAACCAATTTGGGTTAATCAACGAATCTCATCTCTTTCTAAAATATGTGTTTCCCCTGGACAAAGCAATGAGGCGAGTTTTTCACTGCTTCAATCGCTGAATTTTTTACTTTCCATTTTCCTCCCCGCTCTCCGTTACGCTCCGTTTGATGCCAAATACAAATTGCCAGTGAAAACATTACAGAGACTATTACAGACCACAGATACTGTTCTCTGGCTGCCGCCTGATTTAACAGCACTTTCAGTCAAGAATGGCGGCTGAGGCGGCAGCGTGGTTTCACCCAGCGGGTATCTCACTCATCACACTCTATCTGCACATCTCACACATGAGTTGAGCTAAAAAAGGTTATAAATGGAGCTGCCTTTTTCAACTACAGGGCAAAACTGTGAAGAAGAAAAAAAGAAACAGAGTGTTTACGGAGGTATTAAACGGGCGGCTTCCAGCCAGCAGGGTCAGGGCGTCCATCAAGCTGCTGTTGATTAGAATGAAACTGAGTGTGGAAGTTATGAAGTGCCAAGCCGCCTGCTTGTTGGGGCAGTGTCAGGGTAGAAGTGGGTGCTGGGACACTAGGATTCATTGTTGAGCCTTCGAGGACCCGGCTCAATGAAAGCTGAGATGACCGGAGTTTTTCCCTGTTGAAAATCAGCCGCTCACTCACTTTCTTTGACATCCATCACAACAAGTTGGATGGAACATGTGCCGAGAAAGAATCTGAATCAAGGGAGAGATCCAGGATTTGTTGTTTCCACTTTCATGAGCAAATCCAATAAAGGTCATGATTTGATATTTTCATTAATTTTCCCAAGAAATACTGATGTTTTACGAGTGTTTGCAATTAGGCTGCAATTATAGGTAACATTTGTGAAATCAGCAGAAGAAAGTGATGCAAACCCTGGACTCCAATGGAAAACACATTTTGCATTTGTGCATTTTTGTACTGTTAGAGGACGCTTGTCATAACAAAAGGCCAGTGATATTTTTCTTGTGATGATGACGGTCACAACCAAAGAAAAAAACTGATTTAAAATAACAGAGGGATTCTAAAAAAGGAGATAAGTGTGAGAGAAAGTTGTTCAGGTTCATTCATAGTGAGAGAAAGAAGCCATTTTTGCTCACACTGCCGAGTATACAAGGACTAAACATTGCCACTGGAAATTGATATGTATTTAATTCCCTGTTCAAAAAGTATGAAAAATTATGTAATTATAAACTGGACACTGGATATATGATCCTGAATAATTGCATACACCCCCATTATTCCTCTACAAGTCAAGATAAAGCTAATAAACGTGCTGCTGGGTGGTTTAGACTCAGACTCTCAGTCTGGCAGGCCAACAAGGCCTTCTTTAAAATAACAATATTTTAAGCTTCTGGGTGTTAGAGTAAATGGTCGTATGTAATCCCCTTAGCCCCGCAACCAACATTAGCAGAAATTCCTCAATAATACGCGACATGATTCGCCAGTGTCGGCCGGCTGTGAGAGATGTTTGTAATGCTGAGGAGGTCACGAAGGCCACGGGCCGACAGACACAGCGGCAGACGAGGGGACTTAAGTGTTTTCGGTTTGAGGAACAAGGTTCGTTTTTTTTTCTGGGGATTTCAGACTCGAGTCATTAGGATCCATTTTTCCTTAATAACAAAGGACGTGGTGGAGCACGGCCGAGTGTTTGTACAGCTGATTAACAGAGAGAGAGAGAGAGAGAGAGAGAGAGAGAGAGAGAGAGAGAGAGAGAGAATTACACATCTGGTCTTTGTCGTTGGTAATACACATCTGAGTCTCCTGCACTGGAGTAATTCAGGAGACTCGGTGAGGCCTCTTCAGCCGAGCAAAGACATTGGTTCTACTGGAACAGACCCAACCCGCCAGTTGTGCCACGTGGTAACACATCATCTCAAACCCATTGGATGCATCACTCACACAGAATGTCAACACTGGACAGAAGCAGGATGTGTTGATCTGTTGAATCGATTAGGGATTCACCAGTCCAACTGTTACGACTCTGTTTAGCAAACTCAGCCAATAGCAAATTACCAATCCTATAACAGTAATGGGGCCACCATGAACATCCACAGCTGATTTCAAGATAAACAGCCACAGAATTCTGAGCATTCGACAGAATCATGAATTCCCTTCATCGCAACAGTGATATCTCAACGTGAGGTCACACAGAAATATGCATGTGGTTGTAAACATTGCTTAAAGTAAGCCACCAGGTAAATCACAGGTCTGATCGACAGTTCCAAACTCACCTGGGAGAAGTTGAGCCCGTTGAGTGGATGACACTGTTCCTCCACCTTCTCCACAGCGCCTGTCCTCTTCCTCATCCTCTCCGCCTCTTGGGCCAGGTAAAGGTCCAGCACCGGCACCCCCCGCGTCTTAATGTCCGCCTCGGTTAATGAGTTCACCATCAGCATCACCCAAACCGGCCGCTTCCTCTCCCAGTTCCCAGCGATGGCGTTGAACAGGTAGTCTGCGTACAGTCCCTTCCCCCTCTGATCCGGAGTCATCCAGGAGGGCATCATGAGCTTCACGTACTCCAGGTGTCTCTTGAGTCTCCTGTAGATGTCTCTGGGCAGCACGTCCTGCAGGTTCTCGCCGTGGGGAAGCAGCTGGCAGCTGGTCAGGGCTGAGATGGTGTACGGGTCCGTCAGGTCCAGCTCGAAGTAGACGATGCTGCTCTCCTGGAAGGCCTGCTTGGAGTTCTCTGGGATGTAGTCCCAGACGCGTGTGTAGGGAACGTGGATCGTACCATAGAAATACGAGGGGGGATCCCGTTTGATCGTCCACAGGAAGGAGTTTAGGTCCGTTTGCTGGAGGAGAAGAGGAAAAACAACGATTCAGGATTATCGGTTAAAAAGCTTTAATCAGTTATTAGTTTCTTCGTGTCATTTACTTTTAACGTGAGGTGTCACTGGGCCTGTCTGACACCAGCCAGTAAAACACTTTGTGTCTGAGTGAGAGTTTAGTGGACACATTACTAACAGACACATAATGACTTATTAACAGGCCACTTAGGACCCAAGTGCCAAACAAACAATACACATGTCAGAGACTATCAGACTCTGAGCTGTTACCCAGAAGGGTTTTCAGAGCAAGAAAGAGGTCATAAAATCTAGAGTTTATGTCCCCGTGTAAACACAGCTGAAGGGACAGGAGGTGCATGTTGCACAAAAAACAATACACAAACCTAGTTCAGACCAAAATGTGGCGGATTCATTGAGTGTCTAAAAATGTGATGATTGATGAATCTTGTGTCAGTTATCAAACAAACTGACATTCATTCACAGCCTTTGAGTTCAATATTACATTTAAAAACAGGATTTGATTTATTGTATTAACTTTGTTGGATTATGGGACTGAATCTGAAGAGGACACCTGTGGCATTTTTTAACTATTTGTCCACAAACAAACAGATGAATCAATGAGTAAACAAACAAACAAACAAACAAACAAGCAGGTAGAAGCCTGACCGAAGCATGATAAAGGAAACCAGACAGATTTAACCTGTTTCACCATTAACTTGCACTGGATGCCTTCTGATCACATTGTGGGGAAACAGGTTAAAATTATCAAACTAATAGCACAGAAGGGGGGAAAGAGGGTGAATGGCACCTCAGGGCTCCTGTTCTGACCAAACTTTCATTACACTACAGCTAAATAAAAGGTAATGTGGCTTCTCTGGGGTAAAACTCAGTGATCTAGAACATGATTTCCCGATGACTTACCTTCTTGTTCAGCTCGCAGTTGGCGGAGTCCTTCAGCCTCCACTGGTCTGCTCGGACCAGCAGCAGCAGCAGACAGGACTGGATGAATGCGCCCAGAGCTGCCCGCATCGTAGCTCTTCTCCTCCTTCTCCTTCTTCTCCAAACTTTCGCTTCTCAACGTGCTGCTCCTGCTACTTCTTCTCCCACAGCCGCGGCTCCATGCGGTCGCGTAAAACGAGCTGACAAGTATCCGACAAACCGCCGGACAGAGTCATGCTGCTGCCTTCAGCCACGGACGCACCGGCGCTGCAGCTTCACGTGTGTCTGGGAGAGAAGGAGCTGGTCATCTGAGGGGTTTACGCACGGTCACACTGCTTCTCTCTCTCTCTCTCGCTCTCTCTACACACACACTCACCTCCCCCTTGTGAGTTTGCATTGCCCTCCTCGAGAGTTTATCCAAAAAGTTTGCGGGGTTCGAGCCGAAATGGATCAACAGGTCCAAGACGCGTCAACGCACCTGAAGCCAAGTTTAGAGAAAGTTTGTCTCCTCCTCCTTCTTGTTTGTTTGTTGCACCGGTTGTTGTTGTTATTGTCACTGAGGATGAGCTGCGCTTCTCAAGGGAAAACCTGCAAACCAAACTTCTGCTCAGTCCGCCGGCCAAGTCCTCACTGTGTGTATCTGCGGCTCTGCCACTCTCTCTCTCTCACTCACACGCTCTCTCTCTCTCTCACACACACACACACACTCCCTCTCGTTCTCTCCGACGTGTGTGTGCGTACGTGCAAGCGTGCGTAATTGTGCGTGCGTCAGGCAACTCCTCTCTACCCCTTGGGTTGCCTCGCTCTCTCTCTCTCTCTCTCTCTCTCTCTCTCTCTCTCTCTCCTCTCTCTCGCTCTCTACCTCTACCTCTCTCTCACGCTCACATACACCCCCACACACACGCAGCAGTCGCGTGATTAAACAACACTCCAACCCGATGCGTAAAGTCTCAATTTGCATCATTATAACTGAAGGTGTGACACCGTCAGGATTAAGGGAGACTCACACCTCCGATTAATGCCAACATTTCACCAACATCCCCCTGACTGGTAGGTTTGAAGTCCTGTTTCCAACTCGAACTATCCCAACCCCTTTTATTGAATTTCTGGTTTCAGACGGGTGAGGTGTCCCCCGTGTTGTCACCCTATGGGCGGCCCTCAGACAACCCCGGGTGCCAGTGGAGATCCCGTGGATAGATTATCATACCCCTGGTAGTTAATGCCTTACAAACTGGAGGCATTAACATGAGAAAACCAGCAATAACAGCGCCTGTTCCTCTGCCACGCATCCCGAGCACAGACATGGGAACCACAGAACAGCTCCACCTTGTTTAACGAGGAGCAGCAGCAGCTGGGACCGAGCAGGTCCTTCACCATGTGTTGACCAAATGTAATTTATTCCTCCAGCAGATAATGCTGGGATTCTTTTTCTTAACTCCTTTTTAAAAATATATATATATATCCCCTTAATTTATTACCTTTCATTTTAGTACATTCATGTTTTGCCATGGATTATGTTAAGCACTGTGTGACCTTGTCCAGATAAGTGCTATACAAATAAAGTTATTATTATTATTACTCACATGTGGGACAAAATAAACAAGCACTGCATTGTCTGCATTTGTTTGTTGTCTATACATGCTGATGTCTCAAAGTTGCATGGATGGAAAATGTAGATGATCCAGGATCTCTGTGGGCCTATATTTGTTAAATCATTTGATTATGTATGTGCATCACTAGTTATTGGCACATATACGGAATAAGTATGTGCCATCACAAAGAGTTAAAATACTTATTTCAATGATCACACACACACACATTGAGTGTCTCTGCTCCAGGAGGCCGGTCTATGCGCTCTGGTTCTAGGCTGCGCACCGTCCCACGTCCCGGCACGAGGAGGGGGGGAGGAGGACGCAGCGAGCACATGTCCGTGTCGTCAAACGTCTGAGTAAATACAAACCTGTTTGTTTACGCAGAGATAGACGGACTCGGGGGCTTTCATGTCCGCTGTTTGCTGTTTGCAGACACAGAACAACAGGAGCTGGTGACGGGAGGACGAGGAGCAGAGACCGAGATTTATTCATCTGCTCGATGGGAAGAACAAATACATTTAGAGATTAGAATTGACACTAGAATATAAACGTGTACACTTACAAGGTTATGCACACGTGTTCAAATACACGTGCATCTTCTAAAGAGCAGTTTAAAAATGTTATTATAAGTGTGAAATGTGGACACTTCATTATCAGGCAATCCAACTTTACCAAGATCCCACACAGCTCCCCCTGGTGGAAAGAGTTATAATCTCCAGCTCTTCTGATTTGAATGTAATCTGTGTGCAGCACTTTAAATGTATTCTGCTTCAGCTGTGCTGCTGACACGTGCAATAAACATGACAAAAACATTGTGATGGTTGTGAACTGGTTGTGTGAGAGTGAGAGCAGGTGTGTTTGTGTGTCCGTGAGTGTGTGAGTCCAATTTCCGTTTCTCAACCTTTTTCAAAGATTAAAGAGGGAGCAGCTGCAGGTGTTTGATTTTACCTTCATACAAGGGCACACACACAGATGAGCATTACAACACACACACACACACACACACACACACACACAGGGAAAGAGCCAGTCACCTGTTTTTTATTTCCATTATCCCACCATTCAGCCCACAGAGGCTGTTTCACATAAATACTTATCCAACATACACCATCCTCTCCGGCTCTGTGTGTACATATCACATATGTCTGAGGTAAAAAACCTGTTACCTGCTGCTTTAAAAAGTCTTTACTTGCTCTCTACAGCAAATTGAAACCACATATCTCACTCGTACTATAGACTCCGGGGTCAGGATGAAGTCTTGGGGTCAAGTTTCGGGGTCAGGAATTCACTAACCGGCAACGTCACCCTGTCACATATCAGATTGAATATGTCTCAAAGGTTTAAACCCATATGACGCATGCACATATGGTGCTGATGAGCAAAAGAAATGTCTTATACCCCTCTTTTAAATAAAGGTTAACTTGAAATTTGAATTTCCTGAAACCATAGATTGTATATAATTATAGACGACTAGTATCAGTGCGTCAATCATGAGTTTCCACCCAAGTTTTGCATCTTGAAATAAGGAAATAATCCAAACTAATCATTTCATCAGTGTGATAATCTAAAATGACATAAACCATCTTGGAAAAAAAGGATCTATTTACTTTTTAGTTTGGCTGATGCCCCATCCACTAACATGGAGGAGGCCTGTACTGCAGGCAGCCACCAGGGGGGCAGGATGATGTGGCTTCACTTTTTGGGGATCTGTCATGTCGTCCATCTTTATACTAACCATCATCTGCTCTACAACAAATCATCGCAGTACAATATAGAAACAGTTAATGCATTGATTTCCTTGTTTTATTGTGTCTTTCCTTTTCAATCTGTACGTCTGTCTTATATAATCTGACAATCACAGTGTGTCAATGCCTGTTCTCCTTCAGAATATTGTGTTTGAAGCCCATTCAAGTGACCTCGCGGTGTGACGAGGGCACATCTGTACATTTCCACTTGAAAGTGTCTGTTTTGTGAGGATCAAACAGAACCAGGCTCCTCTCAGGTGTCTCATTCTGTCTCTTTAGAACAAACCTTCAAAAGGATTTCCCACTGTGAACTGACCACATACGTTTCATTATATAAAGGAGGAGGATGTATTTGATCCTGACCCCTACAACCCTCTCTGATGCTCCCAGTAATGATATACAGTACCCATCGTCATCATCGTCATCATCATCATCATCATCATCATCATCATCATCATCATCATCATCATCATCATCATCATCATCATCATCATCATCATCATCAGCAGCAGCAGCAGCAGCCTCAGAAGTCAGAGCTTCATTTCTTGCGATTCTACAATTCTCTGTAATACAAATATTATAAATCTTATTGATTTCTCACAATTTGACAAATGCAGTCGTCCCAGTCTGCATGAAACACGGATCCCACATGTTGATCACTCTGCACAGAACACCAGCGCCCACATGTGCTGCAGAAATACAGATGTGCTTGAAGAACGTGAACTCCATCTTCCACACCGAGGATTCCTCCGCTCTCCTCATCCAGCGACACCCTCCATCCACGTGGAGCGGTGAGAGAGGGAGAGCTCCAGCAGCTGCTCTGACTCCAGCTGACCCTGAGAAGAGAGCGCTGGGGAAACTGAAAGCCCGACCACAGTAATCATGTCTGACACGCGGAGGTGGACGGTGGGCCTGTGACCGGAGCCGTCTCCCCTGTGTGATGCTCGCTGACAAACCGCCGGCGAGTGAGCGACTGCAGAGCAGACCCACGCATGTCCTCTGTCGATTCATCAAAGAGTCTGAACGGAGGGAGAGGAAAAGAGGGGGATGACACAGAGGAGGAGAGAAAACACAGTTCTCCTGAACAAACCGGGACATCCAGCTGGGCCTGGAGAACCTGCAGGTACTGTGATGATATCAGCTTCAACCTTTACATGGTTCCACAGTCAGTTTTGGAACTCCAGGTGTGAAGTGAGGCCTTGTTAATGTGATGGAGCAGATCCACGTCCAGAAATATGAGCATTTTCCTCACATCTAAATACATATAGTGTTCAAAAAGATGAGTGTATTATACTGTGTCACTACTTCTATTTACTTTGTTGAAACTAATAACTGTTAACTGAGAGGTAATCTGGATCTATTTGTTGGTATTATAGTTCTGTATCTGTTAATCTACTGTGTGGAGCAAAGTGAGTGTCTCCCTGATGACATCACAGATCTGTGTAGGTGGGTGGAGGAAGTTCAACATTTCCTCCACACGAAGCTCCGCCAAGATAAGTGGTTGAGATTTAGCAGACATATAATTATCCTCATGATTTTGATTGTTAACGGTATTTTGCTCCCTGTTTCGTCTTTGTAGAAACCAGCTAGGAAGCCGGTTACACAGCAGAATACACATCCACCTGGAATACACTTTTCTCTGTGGATCCGTCAGACATCAGTGCTGTAATAAAATAAAACTGCTTTCACTCCAATCCACCAGACGAGAGGACAAGAATGTGTCACGTCTCCGACACTGTTCATGTTCAAAGATCCATCAAGAGATCTCATGGCTAACAGGGACAACACAAACTCTCAAAAAGAAAAGAAAAGAAAAGTATTGAATGGTCACCTGGAGAATTACAGGTGTCTGGCCAACAAACCATTGATTGATTGACATGAATCCCTGAAAGAAGTCCACACAATGAGGTCTGGACCTTCTCCGGACTTTGTCTTATACACCTGAAGAGGAGATTCTGCAGTTATTTACAGATTTGCTTCCATCACGTGGTAGAAAATGTCATAAACGCAAGAAACGCACCCACTTGCTCACTAAATCCTGTGGATGATCTCCTGCTGTATTCTCACATGGGCTCTTCAGGACATTATTCAGAGATTTTTTTCAAGAGCGCTGGAAGGGAACATCCACAGCAAGTGACTTGGACATTTGCCTTCTACAATTGCAGTTTCAGAGAGACCAGGCTGCACAGGACACCCAGAGGAGGAGAGACTTCCTGTAAACGACCAGGTGAATGATAACATGAGGAGCGATCGCCTTCATCCAACAAAAGATCAAATCCCCGGTGTGTGATCCCTCATCGTGAAATCCTTAATTCGGGGATCAGTTTCCTGCTCGAGGAAGTTTTGGTTAATCTCCCACAACCAAAACACTCAGATGTTTTATTGCTGGTGTAAACCGCACCGGGTTACCCTGTGTGGAATGTGTTCTACAAGACAAACATTGATCTTTGTAATCTGAGTAAACAGAGACTTCCTTAAGTCTCCTGTCTCTGAGTGGATTCGAAAAAAACAAAACAGTGGCTATAAAAATCCTGATCAAGATTTTCAAAGTTATTCTAACAGTGTTTATTAGAACCATAAACTCGAGAGAAATTGTATCTGGAGTTTTTTTTTAAATCCGACGCAGTAAAACAATCACAGGAGTCTTTAATGACATCATCCTTTAACAGAGCTGTAACCACATATCTTCTCTGTGTGAAATGATGAATTGATGTTTTCGTGCTTCTTACAGTAATCCCATCTATTCTAATCTGCGACTTCCCGACAAAGCAAAACAAACCTCGGAGATAACTTGGCTCCGGTGCGTTTCCTGCAGGGATGCAAACCACATGATTGGTGGTTTTGATATTCACGACACGTTCGCTCTTCTGCTTCTCGTAAACATCTGCGGCTCAGAACCCAAACGGGACGCTAATGGCAAACGACACGCCGTCCAGGAGAAGGCGATGGAAGTGGTCGTGTGACTGGGCCGTTAGTCACAGCATCAAAGCAGCAGTAGGGCTCACACTTACTGGAATCCGGGGAGTCCAGTCGGCTTGTGGGCAGACACACGAGTACCAGACACACACCATCCAAATGTCTGAGGTTCTCAATTACCCTTTCTGTAACCAGCAATACATGTCATATCCATCAACACTGACAATTTGTTCCACTCCGGGTTCGATTTCTCGGTTTATTGAAACAAACATGACACATTTCCGCTTTTTCAGCTCGTCTCCGGCTGAGGTCAAAAGTTGATTACGAGTTGTTTATTGCTCCAAGTCAGAAGGAGGTAAAGAAAATAACAGTTATCCTTCCTACTATTATCATTCCAGCTCCGCCCTGGACTTCCAGCCCGTCTCCCTCTCTCCCTCTCTCCCTCTCTCCCTCTCTCCCTCTCTCCCTCTCTCCCTCTCTGCCTCTGACGTGCATGTGCATTCAGACCATTAGTTTTCATGATGACATGCTTCAGCTCACGTCTCAGTCGGCTGTCACTGCCAGAGGCTTCAGAGTCGGAGCTGAGCGTTCCCCATGTTGGTCTTGACGCTGACCTGCACCGCAGAAGTCTCCAGGCTTATCTTGTTTGTTTTTTATTCATAAAAACTTCAAAGCTAAAATATTTCCAACTCACAAATGTCGCTGTATTCTATTTTATTTCAACCTGATCAAAGTTGGTAGTTGAGGGACATCTGTTGTGTGTTATTGCTGCAGCGACACAACAGTATATCCTTCAAATGATGGGATCCAGAGCAAATACTCCAACAACTTATCCGAGGATTATAGATTCATATATGGAACATATTCCCTGAGGATCCACTCAGAATACTAAGATGTTAATGTTAATTACAAATATATTTGTGGACATTTTCTTGGCTCGTTTTCCTCTTTGTTGCGTTTCCAGCCGTCATTAAAAGCCACGGAAACATCTTC
Organism: Pseudopleuronectes americanus; assembly: GCA_038501795.1. NCBI lineage: Eukaryota > Metazoa > Chordata > Actinopteri > Pleuronectiformes > Pleuronectidae > Pseudopleuronectes > Pseudopleuronectes americanus. Next base: position 13,901,211 of record CM076733.1, on the reverse strand, counting down.
ATTCATTTATAAGCTTCTCTGGAAGGGAAACAGCTCTCACTGGTTTCTCTCTGTCAGTCTGGTGAAGGTCACAGTTACGGGAGTAATTGGTGTCACAATAAAATATGAGTCAAAAGATGACTTTTTAATGGAGACACTCTCACGCTTCATTTCTTTCCGGGATCTAACCGTACGAGTGTGCCAAGAGAAACAGAAAGAGTTTTTTTCGGGGGGGGATTTAATGCGCAGTCTGAAGTTCTGGCTGTATTGTCATAATTAACTCAGAGCGGGGGGGGGATCTCTAGGGCACATGCAGCCCGCAAGACAATTTGATCCGGCCTGTGAGACGATTCCAGAAGTTCAGACAAAACCCTCCACAGAGAGACGCTCAAATCTCAAGACAGCAATTCATATGTGTGTCTGTGATAATAAGAAAATAACACAGCACAGTGGACTGTGATTTCCTTCAGGGTGGTTCGGGCTGCCGGTCAGGGTGAGTGAAACACACATGTAGCTGTCATGGGTCGTCAATGACAAGCATCATGAGGACTGTCAAGAAAAGACAAATAGGTGAGAGATGTCAATATTCCCCAAAGAAATGGATAAATTATAATTTTCATGTGCATCGCTATGGGAGTCGCAGGAAACATGCAGATAAACTAAAGCTCTTCTCCCGTTTTCATTGTTAGGCCACTACTTGGAGAGACCTATGAACTTTATGAACTTCATATTCTCTCATCTCTATGCGTAGTAAGATATTTCCTAAAATATCTAAACCCATCTTTAAAGTGGCCCAGCTTTCCATCACCGTGCACACGATTAAGAATAAAGCAACCTCCTCTTTCAGTATTCAAATTCAAATCCAGAGAACCAAGAGACCTTCTGAAAAGCTTCGTCCATACAACTGCGATTATCGTGCCTGTCACTGAAATCGAATTACCTATAATGATAAATAACAATAAATATAATAATATAATAATAAATAACTCCCGGGCCGAACGTGTGAAAAGAGATGAAAGCTACACATCGACTCACTCGGGCCGACACAGCCATGAAGCCTCGCTGAGTTACTCTGTCTCACCTTTGCGCTCGACTCCTAACAGACACCACGCGGTCAAAAAGACGACTTAACTCACTTACACACTATTTTTCCATTGAGCTCGATCGCCATCGCACCGGGAGGGGAGCTGCAAGGCCGGAGCAAAGGACGGGGAAGGGTGTGTGTGTGTGTGTGTGTGTGTGTGTGTGCACAGCACGAGGGGAGAGAGGATGAAGGAGTGTGAAGGAATGCAGCTGTTCAAACAGCTCTTTGATTTAGTGGTCACCCAGTGTGACTCACTCCGGCTCAAATACCGTGGAGATCACTCAGTCGTTCATCCCTCTGGTCGGCTGCTTTTCCTGCTTCGGGCTTTTGTGTGTCGGTATGTGTGTGTGTATGTGTGTGTGTGTGTGTTTTTCTGAAAAAGACCAGAGACGCTGGGACTCTGTACAGTATCGGCTGCACCTGAATCCGATGACTTGTACATGTAGTGCCGTTAAAGGATAAAGGCCCACATGCACGATTCGGTTTCTACAAGTGTACATTTCATATTGGGCGAATGCTGATAGACCTGAATGCCACGGAGATGGAGGGATGACAAATTTTGAGTTTTCTTATTTCTTTTTCGTTTTCCCTGTTTCCCTCAGTTGTTGACATCCTTCACATTAATCCACAACATTGGGACCAAGACAAACCAACTGGAATGTGTTGTCCAATGTAGAAAATGTGAAAATGCTTCCGTGGTGAAAACCAAGTCGTATTAGCCAGATTGTTTTTCCGGGCAATGATGAAACATGTGCAATCTAAACCTCAAAACTTTGAGCACGATTCACCACCAGAAATATAATCAATGTTTCTGTTAACATTCGTCTGTGCTCAGTTTCATTTGGTGGTTTTGGAATTTGTAGCCGACAAAACATTTTGGAAGTAAAATCATATTTTTATTCACAATACGAACATATTATGATTAATTCCTTTCTAACTTAAACACTATCAAGAAGCACTTCATTGAACTGGTAGAGTTTTGAACTATCTTGGCGACAGAGCTGCACATAGTTCTACTTTGGGAAGTTTTACAAAGGATAGTTTCCTGAAGGCTCCATTGTTGTTTGACAAATATCAGAAGTGCACATTTTCATCACTTTGTCTAAAACAGAACAAGTTTCTATTGTTTTAAAGATCAGAATGTTTCAACACAACTTGAATCAGCACAATGTGAATATTTGGAATAATCTTGCACCACTTGTTTCAAGTCATGTATAAAGTTTCACAGTGGCCGAAATTGGAGAAATATTAAATATCTCTGTGTTTTCACTTTGGCCATAAAGTTGGGTTTTTAGATTCTTGTAATATCCTTGTTTGACCTGCGTGTGGAGGCTGATGCACACTAGAGGATAATCGGGATGATTTTAGCCCTGATTTGTCCGTTTGACAATAGCAGGGGACTTTTCTGATTGGGGGTCAGTCGGTGTCGATTATCTGCCCAAATAACGGAGACGTATGAGTAGGATCTTAAATATCCAACAGGAGAGAAACCTGGAACAGACAATAGTTCTGACAAACCAACCAATAAAACCCTTGTCCTCTTCTACCCAGCGACTGTCAGTCACGCTGTTCTATCCCTCAATCTCTGCTCTTCTCTTCACGTGGGGTCGACACAATCTAAAGATCCTCTCTTCTCTCCTTCTACTCTCCAACTGCATCAACAGGCCGAGCAGAAGGTTTCACTTTCCCCTCACCTGTGTCCCACTGAAGTCCTGCCAAAAAGGATAATGCCAAAGTGGAGAGGTTGCCTCAAAGTGTCCCGTGTGTGTGTCTGTGTGTGTCTGTGTGTGTGTGATGGAGGTTGTGTGTCCACGGGTGCGTGTTAAACTCGCAGGTTAGGTATCCGCCAGGCCTCAGTCCAAAGGCGCCGAAACACCACCTGATCTGTGTCGTCTGATTGTGTGAGTGTGCGCCGGAGTGTGTGCATCAATGGGGGCCTTGTGTTATCAGGCCCCTGCCGCCCCCCCCCACCACCACCACCACCCCACCAGTGTGATTGAAATGTAAATTGAAAGTGTCATAAAGCCCATTTTGTCAGCCAAACGCTAAGTTATGAAGAAATAATAACAGGCTCTTTCATTAGGGAAATGACAGCGTGCGTTTTGCTCTGATTTCCCCCCCGGTGGAATGTCTCTGTAATTACTTCAATACTGAGAAACAGACAGACGTCGAAACATCTGGGATCAATGACAACGTTTTTCTTTGGATATTGAAAACAATGTTCTTACACTGACATTTACTGGTAAGAGATATAATATCCTGTAGAAACTGCTGTTCTGCACGTTTCGAACTTCTCTTATTTTCTTAAAAGGTGGATTGTGAACAGAAGGACCATTCACTCTCCATCAAAACCACACAACATGGAATACTCTGAAGTCCCACAATGCATCTAGTATGGATTTTATAACTTCACCCACCGGCGGGTTGGTTGTTTAAATCCAGGTTATTAATCCATCTCTGTGTTATTCAACCAGATGTTTGAGTAATGGTGAATCAGACACCATGTGGTGGTGTTTGAAACAACAGCAAGAGAAGCAGGAGCTTGAGTCTGGACCACAGGAGTGGAATCGTGTCCGTGCTGCTGCCGCTTGTCCACCGTGTACGCAGAGTTCATGACTCACCGTCTGGCCCTGTGGTGTTATTTCATTATCTCACTGACTTTTCCTCAAACATGATTTTTTTTTCCCCCTCCCTCTCCTCTCGACAGATTCTTTCATTCTTGGACGCTGGATGACAAAGTGGAACAAAGTGGAGCTGGAACAGGAGCAAAGGAGGTTTGTGGTTCTGGGGTCAAACAGAGACACGGTTTTCTGTAGAAAGAAGTTTGTGAACTGACTCAACACATTTAAGTGATGTTTGCCTTGTTCTGGGTTTTTTTACTTCTATTGTGGTTATGTTTAAATGTTTGTCTAACGATCAGATACAACATCAGAATGCTTGGTTATTGGTTGGTTTGACACTTTTGGTGCAAATCTGGATAGTTTTCGTTGATTTCTCAAAGAATAATTCATGGATCTTGATGCAAAAGAATCTGGCAACTTTAATGGGACTGATATTTTGGGGCGTGTGCAATTTGGTGCATATCAAAAATAAAATGCAGATGTAGTGAATTCAAACGTGGTTAGTTTCCTTTGCACTATACAGAGTGTGTGTTTTAATGATGGTGGCTACTTGTAGTACTTATACAATACTTTCCATCCACTCTTCATCTGTCCCTAAGACCTATCATAGCAGAATCTGGTTAATCTGGCATCCTTTATATTCATTATGTCCAAAGTTGTCAACAACATCACAGATAATCAAAGCAGATCCAAATAATAAGGACTTCCTTTCATTGTTTAAACTCTCAGCAGCTAACATGGAGTTAGATGACACCAACACGCTGGACTGTAACCCTCCTCTTCCTCATCTCCTCTCACTCAGACACCATCCCGGGTGGAAGTGAGTGAGTAACCAGAGACGTGTGTTTTTATTGACTGTGGCTCTCTGCCGTGACACGTCAGGAGGAAGCACCCAGAGGCTGAGGCTCGGGAGAGAGAGAGGAGACGCTCTCAGGAATGAAGGACGGGACACTGATACAGGGAAGTTCCTGCGTCCGCAGCCTCGAGGGCCGAGCGGGCTTCATTTCCCAGGCCGGGGCTCGTCTCCGTGTTTGTGTGCACACGGACTCAACAGGGGAAACAGATACTGAAAACCAGAACTCACCGTGACGCACTAGTGATGCACAATGGTGACAGAATGTATCATCATCATTGAAATGTTTTTGTGAGAGTGGTTGAAACCCATTAAGGATGATTAGCTCAGAGGAATAACTTTGTTCGTTCTTTATCGCTATCTCCGGCCAAACCCAGTTCCAAACCCTGGCAGTGCAACGAGGAATATCTCCACAGCCTCTGTGAACGAATACATTTTGAAAATATTTTCACTAACCAGCGAATGGATTTCCGTGAACTGCATGACCGGCTTGTCCCGCCCTCTAACGCTGCTGCCGACTAACCGAGCTGCAGTTGGACACGATGAGAAAGTTTCAATGCCCCTTGGTTGTTTTAAAGATGTGTCAGCTGTCTGGTTGAGTTGAAACCTAATCACCTGCCATCGCCATGATCTAGTTGAGAAGCAGTTCACCACTAAAGCACAATGAATTCTGGGAAAGGTCCCCATTAGAGCCTTCGAAATGTGAGTCTCTAGCTCTAAACTGCATTGGACAAAACAAAATGACACGGTCTGGTCTTCCTATTGCGGGACAAGCTGGTGATCCCGTCGTCAAAGATGTAAAATATATACATTTTTGGCGCCATTACTTTTTGGAAAACAGTATATGTTATTCCCACTGAACACCTAAATCTGATTGACATGTTTTATGTGTCCAATCAGTTAGAAGATCGGTGAATTCAGAATTTTGTCCTGACATTACCAGCTTATTATCTTTTAGAGAAATTGAGGCAACGTGGATCAAGGCAAACATTTGAAAACACTGGCACTATTGTAGAAATACAACAACATGGGCTGAATCTTTTTCGCTAAAGCAGCTCATCGAGAGTCCCGCTCGGTTATTTGCTATTATTGTCATCACAATCTCAGTCGGAGCTGCTGTAACTCAATTTGTTTTGGTGAACCAGTAATGGATTTACCCCCCCGAGGCAGTGGGCTGAGGTCATGGGTTGATTCAATCCCAGTTTGTGTGTGTATCTTTGGAAAACCAGACACAAGAACCAACTCCGGGCTGGAAACTGATATCATGAGAAAAACTCTTTTCATATGTTGGTCGTTGTGTTGAATGAGAAGCAGACGCGCGGCCTGTTTTATACAAGCTTTATTTACAATGTCATTTCCAAGTTCTGGCAGCGTAGGGAAGCACATCGATTGGTCCTCGTGGGACGGATGCTGAATGAAATCCATCAACCAAGACACCAGTTATTCTCGGCCCGACACTTCCTCTACCACTGTCACATAAAGTATGTACACGTGTGTTTGTATAAGAGCGATATAAAAACTTGGCAAATGGAAGGTTATTTGCTACGTCGGGTAAAGAAAACATGAGAAAAATAAAATAAAAAAGCAAACACTGCAAACGTCTGGATGAGACTGACCTGGGACCAGCCTTGTGTTGTTTCTGTTTCAGACTTTTTGACTGGCCCACAATTCAGTTAGCAGTCAAATAACACTGGAAAATACTGGTTACTCGTTTTTTTATGACTTTAAACAGGTTTTGGAAAACTGCAAATCCTCGTTCTGCTCTGACATGTGACTAATGAAGATGGATTTTTAAGTTATAGCTTAAAGTCACATTCTGTGAGAAGAAATGTGGCATTAATAAGGTCTCAAAAATGGGTTTTTTAAACATTTCTCTGGTTATAGGACAGTAACTTTCTTGTCTACCCACTATCTCATTATTTGCATCAGGGTAATATTATTAAAAATACACACAAGACACAAAAGCAACACAGACAGTGGCTGATTTAAAGGGAAATAACAGGGGGGGGGTAACACAATGTGTGTGAGATATTAAATAACAAAACAAAATGTTTCCCCACCATCCCTGATACGACCAAACAGTACATGTGTTCCATTATATACAGATTTCATAACAAACCAATGGGGATGGACGGTCAGGATGTAATATGACAGAATATTACAGCTCAAACTGCAGCGTGGTTTACAAAACACAGACGAGGAAACATCACAGGAAAAAAAACTTTCATTTTTGCATTTCAACTTATACTGAAAACACTTCTGGGATAGTTGTTCATTTGATATGAAATCTGATCTGTTTTAATCAAGAGTCTTTGATTTAACGCAGTAACACATGCATCCGTAACATTTTAAGAAACACTTCTCCCCACAAACAAGACCCCGGGTCTTTGTTGTTGTTGTTGTTGCAGCCATTGAAAACTTGTTTACAGGGTCACAGTAAGTTCACTAACACTTCAGTGGATGAAACATGTTGAATGTGCTTGTTCTGTTGATGAGGAAACATTCATTTTCAAAACAAGTTTCTTCGAGAGCACCGTGTTTTCTAGGAAACTTTTCTCCCAGAAACGACCGGAGGTGAAAATAACCAGTTTTTCCCCCCCGGCCTATCAGAGATTACGCATTTGTGTCATTTTGAATATTAGGAGACAAAATACTGAACTAGTACAAGTCTTCTCCTCCCTCTGTTGCATAAGCCAAGTATTTAATAGTGTTTTTATGTCGTATGGAAATCCATTGTAACAGTATGAGCGGTTAGATAATAATAATACTAACAGAAAAACATATTAAACAACCTTTGCTGTACACGCAGCAAAAATAATAAATAAGCAATTGAGATAAAAATGCACAGAATGAATTAATCAGGTTACAGAATAAGACAATTGGGAGTAAAATGATTAAAAACAGAGAAAGCCCTCATTAAACCTACTTCATCTAAACAATACAAGACGTTTATCATGCGGGTGAGATTTAAGCCAATCAAGACATTTTCTTTTTTACTCTTTTCAAAAACAACACAATAACACTGGTCTTTAAAAAAGGCAACACGCCCGTTGTCCTAAGAAGACCACAAAGTCTTTTTTCATTTCTTATTTTACAAAAAAGGCACTAAATCGGAGCGTTCGATATATATATATGCACTTATACCTGTAATATGCACATATCCTCAGGTCCAGGGGTTCGAGTCTTTCCAACACGCTCTGAATATAAAATTTAAATAAGACCGTTTTTTGTTTTTTTTAAAAGCTACACAAAATGTACAGTATGATTTACAGCTACACCTAATTAAGTGTCAGGGTTTGTGATGTTAATATTTGTGTCTAGTTAAAAGTTGAGTATTCTTGCTTTGTGGTCACCTCTGCTTGTTCAAACAGTGATTATAATCCGTTGAGAATTAATGCCAAAACTTTTATTTTGAAACTGACGCTATTGTTTTTCCCTCTGCGACGCCTTCTTACCGCTAAGCCCTCTCAATCCAACTCAATGAACTTCCTCCACATTAGCCTACATGAGCTAACGTACAGTTGCGTGTCCTTTATATTTTTTACCATATTATTATTTAGTTTTACATGTAAAGTGCATTAAAAGTTAAATAAAATGCACTGACATCCTACAAGACGAGTAACGAACAACCCAGCAGTCAGCAGTGATGCATCGCTGTGTATTAAAATCTGTATTTGATGGAGTAACAGATGTTACACTGACGTTAAATAACAGCTAAAAAAGATTCCAAGTGGGCTTAATGGGGGCTTTTCCATGTACACAAGCAGATCTGTAACATTGTTATTCATTTAAAAACTCATTTTTCCATCCTATGCTCCTACTGCAAACTGTCCAAAGGCCTCGAGGGCAAACCACTAACGCCCCATGAGCTCTCCTTTAGTCCACAACTTGTTCTACTCCCATAATACTTGTGGTAAAAGCACTTCTAAGATCTGGCAGCGGGATGAGGAGAACCAGGCAGAACCACTGCAGAAGATCCAAAAAAGCTGGTTTCTCTCTTTTGTTTGTTTTTGCAGACTCATCTGCAGGCTACACCTCCCGACTGCTTCTCACAGGAGCCAACAGTCCCCGGACCACGTAAATCAAAAACAGATACGTGGAGAAATGTCACTGAGGTATCCTGAAGCAGCTCCGGTCTCACACAAGCACCACAGAGAAGGTCTATCGAACCAAATGGGTCATTCACAGACTGTCCTCTGCACCCTGCACTCGGCGGTTGTAACATACTGTTGGTTGGATAGTAACAGACTTGATGTGGTGTTGAAGCGCAAGCAGACACGTTTCATGAAGAGTAAGTAGAAGGGAGGGGGGGGGAGAGATGGAGAGGATAACAAAGAGCAGGGGAACAAGAGGAGCGAGGGAGCATTTGCCGGAAGGGTGGAAAACGTTGAACTTGGGAAGGAGGGTGAGGGTTTTCGTTTTTTCCCGACCGCATCCCTCCTCCGGCTCGTGGTGAAGGTTACAACGCATGACACTGCAGGGGGGGGGGTTGTTAGTGCTCATGCTGCGGTGCTGGTTATTTGCTGGAGTCAATGCAAAGTCATGCAAACGGCAGGCGGGCGGGGAGTTCATGCATGGAGAGCCTCTGCCTGCAGCTCGGCCACACGGCGCTCGCTCGGCCAGGTCAGTGGTGCAGCGGTCATGCAGTGACATTGCTGTTAAGAGGAGGAGAGAGAGAGACATGACAGTCAGAAGAGAGCAGCCGAGAGTCAACGCCTCAGCAGGTCCGTCACGTTAATAACAACAGACAACAGGTTACAGGGCGGAAAACGGCTACAACACACTTAAACATTTTTCAGACATGCACTGGACACTTTCCTGGAATTTTCCAGAGGGGCTGTAGGTGAGAACGACCGAGTCAGTTGCTCCGGACTTTCAGCGGAACTTACCAGCCCCCTGATAAAATGTCAGGAGAGTGTCTGAGTGAACTCGTGTGACAATGCAGCGGGAGAATGTCCTGAAAATTAACAGCTAGCGAATGAGTGTGTTGACGTCTTTTTGAACAAGCTATGGAAACCCCAAAAAAACGCATACAAATACTTTGGGATGACAAATCACGTGCAATTCACGTAGAAAAGTGCTTTAGACGATAAGATCAAAAACATGTGATTTCCATGGCGCCCAACACCATGAAGAACCTTTTCTACTATAACAATGATTCTAAGATGATATGGAAAGTAGCTCTGCTGTGCTAAATCCTGTTTCAACCGGACAGTACGAGGATCTGAAATTCACAATCTGTTTAACCTCAAGACGAGATTCTCCTTCCTATGTATGAGGGGAAGCCGACCGTGTGTCGAGGACGATACACTATGGCACACAAGGTGTTGTCTGAGACAACCTGGTAAATGCTGGTCATGCTAAAAACATGTGAACTGAAGCATTTCTCACTTTGCTGGACGTCGGCTCCTCACACAATGAGAAGCCGTAAACACAGTTAACACACTGATCTCTACTGAGCCCTGGATTGAACTTTCTCAAACAACCTTCATCCTTTTCCCCTTGGGAGAAAAATAATCCTTTCACAATTACATCTGTTACAAGACCACCTGCGTTTTATTTTTCAAACCACGTAGTCTCATAAGAAATCCATCAGAAAATGTTAAAATCAAATTAAACGTTTGCATGAGATAACGTCTTCCTATGCCTCTGTGCATTTGTCGCTCTATAACACAATGATAACACAAAGGAGCAAACTTCTGAAACAAAGCAAATGCAACATGGACACGTGTGACTGATATTTGCTGTTAGCTTTCTTAAAGCTACATCACAAGAGTTAAAACACAGATAACAGGGAACAGAAAATCTGCCACATCGGGTCAAAAAACAGGATGAGCCTCAAATGTTGTCACAGGTAGAGATGTGCATAAATACTGCATGAACAGGTAGAGCGGTTCCTCCCAACAGAAATTATGGAGGAGATGCAACTCCTCCCAACCCCGGGGTGTCAAGACTGACTGCCCGGCAAAGGTTTGCCACAAAGTACAGGTTGAAGAAGGTCAGTGGTTAAAAGGGAGAAATAGGGGGGGTGGATGAATAGTCAGACCATATTGAATATGCCGGGGGTTTAAAAAGGGTAGAAGCCTGGCATCAGTGGAGTAAAATATGCTTAGTCAGGGAAAAAAGAGGTGCAAGTTTTGGGTAGTTCCCGGGATCTCTACCTCATGGATCTGATCAAGAAGGGAAAGAAGACAATCAATAGACAGAAAGGAGGAAGAACAAGAACTGAACGGAGCTAGTGAGCCTCAGCGAAGTTCAGTGGATCTGAAAGGTAGTTTGTCGCGGTACTGTTTCTGCCCCCGTTGCCTTTCTACCTTGAGGTAGCTTGCTGGACGTGGCCGGGATAGGAGCGGCGGGAGCTGGTGGCTTGTCTCTGCCGGGCCAGGAAGGACTGACCGGAGCCGGTGTTGGCGAGTCGGTCCTCAGCCGCCTTCTTCTGAATAGTCATGCCCTGAGGAGAGATGCAGGGGAAGGTCAGAGGAAGTTTCACTAATGGGTCACTATCAGTGTGAAGTATATATATATATATATATATATATATATATATAGACTCTTATATAGAACATTAACACCCGCTATTAATCAAACATGGGACACAGCAAACAGGGACTACTGAACTCATACAACAGTCTATGCCGCCCTCTAGTGGTGAACATGCTAAATTAGTTCATATTTTGAGTATATGCCAGAAAAGACAGCTGACCGAAGTCACAGCTACTGGCTGAGTAAAGTTCTTCTTACCATATTGTACCAGGCTGAAACAATCAGTTTCTCCTCGTAATCTCTCTGGGTCTTTGTCTTGTCCATCTCCTTCTGTTTGTGGAAAAACAAAAGAAACAAAAATACATAAGAAGGGATATTCTGTTTTGTTACAAGTTTACTTTTCTCCGGTGAGCGATCATCTATGAGTTGACCTGTTAACATTGATCTACAAGCTGCTGAGTCCTGTACATGATCATCTGAGCCTTAGCTAACAAATTACCTCCAGTGAGTGTAACATCCTCTCCTTCTCCTGCAGCTGGTTCTTCAGGGCCTGGACCTCTGGACCTGAACCCTGGTTTTGTTTGGGGTCCAGGGTCCGGATCACCTGGAAGGGAAACATTCAATCACATTACAATCACCTACAGCAAACATTACTAGTTAGAGTGCAGAGTACAAAAGATACTACTGTTGAACCTATGGCAATACAAATATACTCACACTCTTGGCTTTTTCCAGGTATTTCTTATATCTCTCCTCCATCTGCTTCATGTCTTCATCTTTCTTTTTCAAGGCTTCTTCCAGATCATCCACTCGCTGGCCTGTTAGGGAACAACACACATGTTTGACTCAACCCATCCTGTGCTCTTTTATACGCATTTCTGTTTAAATGGAAAATTATATTGACTGAGTGATATCTGTGTTGCAACATCATCATTATGTAATTTCTGATTTAAAAACAGCAATAGACAGCAAGAGAGGATGAAGGCAAACAGACTTCACACAGTCCAAATATAACAGGGGCACAAACTCACTGCTGGCGTTGTATTTAGGCTCCATCTCATCGATGAAGGTGTTTTTCTTCAGTAACTCATTGTTCAGGTCTCGTACTTTCTCCCTGATGGAAAGAATAAAGCACATGTTAAAAACGCTATGTCTAATATCTCATGTGTATTTGAAGGACAAAGATAGCTCCTGTTATGTGAAATCACTTACATGTGCTGCTCATATTTCTTTTTCAGAATGGAAGACTGAAAGAGACAAAATGAAAATAACATTAATCATATATTAGACCTTCAACAAACCAGATTCCTTACAAGAGCTGCTCTGTTGGATCAATGCGGGACCTGCAGCAAAATTTGGCTTTTGCTTTAATTTTTATACCTGCAGCCTGATTTCTGTGTGATACTAGTCCCACAATTAATTGAACTGGGCCCCTGGGACAACGTGCACAGCATCATAGAGACATGTATAAAATAAAAATGTAGTTCTGATAAGTTAAGCACAACGTCTGTAATTTCCCATGATGTCCAACAGAGGGAAATGTAGAGTCAAATATATTTGGAAATCATCATCATAACTGAGTCAGGATATCTTTTACATACAAAGATCTGAAATTTCCAAAGGGGAATCAATAGAGAAGCAAAGCAGAAAGAACATCATTAATTTGTGGGTGATCACATGTTTTTTTTACGATAATCACAAATAATATTCAGGATTTAATGAGTTTTATAATTCTATTTTAGCTTTTTGATCCTGTGTCAAATGGTCATGTGGTAAAATGTACAATAGAATCAAGTGAAAGTTGAAATGTAAAGAGTACTGGAGAGAGGCTTCCACACTCAGACTCTAACTAGAAGACAACAGCATCAAGGGACAGAGAGGAGCAGGAAAAAAGTGTCATGTTACTAAGGACTAATCAAAGATGTCTCTATTTCTATCAGGAGAAGATACTGTACCTGCAGACTACTGATAGCTAGCTCTGAGAAAATGACCTTTCCCTGTGTGCAGCAACTCAGTGTAACAAACGCACTGAAAGTCAGTGACCGGCTCAATAGAAGTTTAAAAATCAAATGATTATTGGTGGACTTTGAGCCATCAGATTTGAGATATTATTAGCAGAGAATATCCTCTGAGAAATAGAGCAGATTTATTACATTCTGAGTTGTGACACATTTGGTTCAATAAAAACAAGGTCATGAAAGAGCAGAGTTCAACAGGAGGAACTTGTCTGATATCAAACACGTATACTTACTATTGTCTGACAGAGGGAGCATTATTTGGAGAAAAGAAACATAAGTATTTAACTGAATGGCAAGAGTTCCAGCCCGGCCGAATGTGGACGGTTTTATTCCATAGTGCATTTGCTTTAGGTTCTTTTGCCTAGTTTTGCTTCTCCTGTTTTCTGGCTCAATGCTCTTTAGACCATTCTTCAGAAATGCTTGATTCTATTGATCTAAAGCAAGTGCAGTTACAAAGTGTCAAAAAATGACACATTTTGATCATTTAAAAAAAGCCACAGCACCAGGTCTTCCTTTTGAATTGCAATAGCACATCAACACTCTGCTTACTGTGCTCTTACTTCTTTAAACTTGACTCCATCTGTTAAATACTGAAAGCATTACTGCTCTTCTCATCTTCAGCGAAGAGGAAGGAAGTTAAGAAAAACTGATCGGACGCCTAATCTACACAAACTGACAGAGAAGGAACCGGAAACCCCGACAAAGACCACAAAATGTTTTTGATTAAGGTTGATTATGCAGTAAAGGCGCGTAGTGATCGTAATTGACACACATGCAAGCTCTCTCTCACACAAAAGCCTTGTTGGGTCCAAACCTCCTCGTCCTAAATACCAGTTGTTTCCCACTAGAAACTGGTTCAGGGGAGACAAGGAGCAGAGAAGAAGGCCGTTTTCTCTTTTGTGTTAAGGATCACAGATTAGACATAAGGTTAATATGAACAGCAGCTGGTTAATTTTTATTTGAGGATTTTAGTTTGTAAACTTCAAGCCAGTCAGATGACCCAAAGCTTCTGTTTATTCCAAGGGTAAATAATGATTATGTAACGCTACAACATAGAATTTAGATAAAAGCAAACACACACACAAATTTACACAATGGATACAATAGGTGTTAGAAATGGTTAATGTTAATAAGTTAGAAATAATAAAGAGAAATCAAAAGGGTGTTTTTTTCTATGCACTGGCCAGATAAATAATTGTGAGTGTGTAAGGAACCTAAGATAAAGTACCTAAAGAACCTTGACCCTTCAGGAGGAGCAGTGTACTGCAGTCTTGCTGACTATCTATATTTAACAGCTGTGGTATGAAAGGAATTTCATTTCCTTTACAGTATCAGTAATGTGCACAAAATCACAATAAATAACACATTCTTTACAACTTACATCATCCGCTTGAGAGCCCTGTTCCTGAAGAGACTTCTGCAGCTCCTCCACCTGACCCTGTTCCTCCATCAAGCGCTGATTGATTAACCTGGATGAAGCACAGACGACCAGTCAGACTACATAGCTTAAAGAAAGGAAGGAGCACAGCTATGCAGTGGTAGATAAAAACCATAGGGGCAGACTTCTGACTCAAAGGTCAAATTGATGTTCCAGTATAAAGAAAGGAGATCGATCCACGTTTCAAAAACAAGGAAATAATCTCACCACAGTTAAAACTATATGTAAAAGCAATAGATGTTTGACTGTGAATAGTTAAGTCTCTTTTCTTTGGCTGTTAATCTGCCGACCTGTTCTCTGTCTCCAGCTCGTTCTTTCTTCTGTTGGCGTCCTCCAGTAGACTCTGCAGCAGACTGATCTTCTCGTTGTCTGATCCCTCCTGGGACAACTTCAGCATCTTGTTCTCATGCTGAAGACGAATCAAATGTTCTCTGTAAGAAAAAAGAAACACAGAATAATTAATTCCATGTGACAAAGAAGTGGATTCCTGATCACCTTTGATTGAAACAATAATGGTCATCACATACCTTTAATCAGCAATATCTCTTAAAAAACTAATTCTGATATCATATCAAAATTAATCAAGACAAATGATTTAAATAAAAGTTTTTTCAAACTGTAAAATCTTAATCTTGTGAAACCTCAACATATTATGACATAAACGAATTTGAGTGAGCATCAGTTAATATTTGGTAAGAAGACAAATCATGTCTGTACTTGTCTAACTTAGTTATTTGAATGAGCAGTCACTTTACTTGCCCATTGACACATCTAATCTGCACCTTAAAATAAGAGTAAGAACTCTGCTAGCACTGAGTCAGAACAGTCTGTTACTCAAGTCTGTCTTTAGGGTGTGGCTGCTGACTCCTTTCCAAACTGAAGAACCGGCTTAATGTGTATACACTCGCAGGCGGTGGCTAGTCAGTGTTAGGCTGAGGGCGAAGGGAGGCAGAGCTGAGTAAAGGTTCCAGCGAAGCTTATTCGATAAAAACTATATAGCATAAAGTTGACTGCATTTCTCTGGTGGAGTTCTGATTCCTGCACTGCAGCAGACAGAGAATAACTGTGTGTTTCCAGCTGTTCATCTGGCTGGGTTCATTTCAGAGGAAACCAGAAATAATCAAATCCAGATGTGGCTTTTAAAAGGCTGCTTCAGCTTTTCACATACGCTCACTCAAACTGATGACCAACAAATGAGCAAGTTACGTAGTTTGTATCTGATATCTCACATGAAACTTTGCTGCAGCTAAAAACATCTTTCTTTAGTTTTTTGAATCCCTGCTGCAAATGACGTCTCAAGGAACTACAGCTTTCCACTACTCTGCCACTAAAGGCTAACAAATAGTTTGGATTGATTTAACTCATGTACAACAATTGTTCCGTAAGAAGCTTTTGTAAGATTATGTTTTCGAAGGAAATCCACATTGTTCTGGGTTTTCAAATGCTGAACTAAAATCCAGGCACTTTATGTGACCAGAAGAAAACCCAGCCCTCTTGGAGAGCGGCAGCGAGGCTGATGTAACTCACACACAACTATTACGTAACTCACTACAGTGAGAGAGAGACGGCTCATTTCAAGGCCCAACTCTCATCTACCATCATTTGGCAGAAAAAGCAGCAGGGGGGGTAGAGGCTTGAAATAATCTGGCTAAGGCACAGCAGACAGACAGTAAACACAAAACACAAAGCAAGACCCAGAGGGGGATCCAACTGCCAACCTGTCGTTGTAGAGCACTTTTCAAATTGCTTCCTTAGTCCTAACTGATCTGATTTTAACAGGCAACCTGCAATATGGACTTTAAAATCTTTTTAAAAAACAGTTGTGAAGTAAATGTCTTTTGTGTGACAGTATTTAGGCTTTTTCGAAGATGCATGTGCTCAAAATTATTTACTGCTGATATTTATTCATATGTAAAATATAATATTTTCTTTTCCCTAACTGACCTAATAAGTATAATTACAATAAATTATAGTCATACCGAATCTCTGGGGTTGTGATCTCAGCAGCCAGCGAATCTGAGCCGTCGTTGCTGACCAATGGGAAGAGACCTGGGTAAACAGATAGTGTTGTTGTTATTACAGGTCGGGACAAACCCTACTCAACACAAGCTCAACTACTCAGGTTTGGCTGCATTTCCTCACTGGATGTAAGCTGTCCCTCCTGAGCCTGGACACAGTGCAGCTCCTCAATCGTCTCCTTCAGCGAGTCTCTCTCCGTCCGCATACGCTAAAAAGGGAGACAGAGAAATACGTATGATCGAGTGATACAGAGAGCGAAAGAGAAATAACGAATTTGTCTTATGTCTTAGTAAGAAAGTGAATTGAACATACATCTTTTTCTTTTTGTAGAGAGTCCACTTTCTCTTTGACACGTTTGTACTCGAACTCCATCTTGTCGGCCTTTTTAGACTCTTCCGACAGTCTGTTCTGAAGTTCAACCACCTGCGCAGAGTAAGAAGAGTTGGAAATTAGATGTTATCCATGGGCTGCAGTTGCATGTGGGGATTAATAAAGTATGCATTTATCCATCTATCTGTCAGAGGAATTGTAAATTAAGATGTTTGCGACTAAACAACATGGCTGTTGACTGGGTACCTGTCTCTTGTACGTCTCCAGCTGGCCCTTGGTGGCATTTGCCTTTCGTAGCTCTTCTTCCAAACCGACGTTGGTCTGCATCAACACTGTGTTCTTCTCTTCCATCAGCTTATTCTGAAAAACAGCCACGGAAAAGTAAACATCAATTGTGCTGGCTTATGTGGATATTTATACGCTGTAAGTTGTGTCTGTGTGTGATTGAGTACCTGTCTCCTCAGAAGTCCCATGTCCTCCAGCTTCTTCTTGTAGTGTTCCACTGTCCCCTCCAGTTTGGACACTTTGTCTGATGAATGCCTGGGGGGGGGGAAACAATGAGCGGTTTCATCTTATGAGGTTACATAAAGTGGGAAAGCTTTACTAAAGCTCTGTTTGTGTAGCAACATGCCTGAAACAACACATATCTGATATAACAGGATAGTGGTTCCAAAATGAAATATTTGGCTTTTATCATCTCCTGTTTTTTCTGACTGTAACACAATGACTGCTTACATTACATTTTCAACTTACCGAAGAACATCCATCTCATCCTTAAGAGACTGGGCTTCATCAGCCAGTGACACAAGCTCTTCATTCTGGGACTTTACATCCATCAGTTCTTTGTCAAGCTCCTCACATCGGATCCGGTAGTCGTCTTTTGCCGCCTCCAACCTAAAATGAATTAATAACAATAATCATCCTTCAAATTCAGTAAAGCCAGCGCTCACATTTCAAGTTGCAATATCTCCTTCCATCTCCCCACCTGAACGTTTCCTCCTGTAGTTGCTCGAGTTGTGTCTGCAACTGGAGGTGTCTGCGTCCAGCTGGGCTGTTGATGTCCTCTATGGAGTCCGACTGGTTGAGTCTCTCCATCATGACCTGGTTTTCTGCGAGTAAACTGCTCTTCTCCTCTTGCAACGCTGCCACCTGGGGAAGAAAGGGGGGGTGGTGAAGAGAAGAGGAAAGAATGGAAGCACGGAGGAAAAAGAATAAGAAAAGGAGAAGAAAAGGAAAAAGGAGACGATCCAGTGGTGAGACGCACAATTAGATGAGTAGAGAGAAGTAGGGAATTGGATAAGAGGAAAGTGGAAATAGAGGAAAAGGCAAAAGGGAAGGATGGAATGATAAATGAAATGGTTGTTAAAAGGATAGAAGAGAGGCAGAAAAAGGGGAAACAAGTTAGAAGGCAGTGAGAATAAAGCTTTCAAATTGCATCTGTCAACATTTTCTTTAAAAAGGTTAATCACAATCACTTTAGCATCCACCGCAGTGAGGAAGCAAAGACACACCAGACACACCAACAGAGCAAATAGGGCTACATATGGTTTGATGTTGTCTTGTCATTGTGATAGACAGGGAATCAAACTCCACACAAAGCAAAGCAGGAGCTGGTTATTTCCCCTGCTATTCCCCCCCTATTTCTAATCCCTAAATCAATAAACCCTTCTTAATATCAGGACTATTAAAACAAACTTGCTCTATGAGGTTAAAACCTTGATCTGGTATGAGTGTTATCCACGAATGACATAGCAACTGTGTAAGTGAGGAAGTGAGAGGGATCATATCTAACATCTCGTGACACCAGTGTAGAGTACTTTGGGTTGAGTTTTCCTGTGTTTCATATCTTGTATAACTACAAGTAGACTAAAGAAACTGAACCTGTAGAAGTTTTTTAATGTATTTGATAGCTGATTGGTTTTTGACACTCCTATGTGTGGAATGTAAGTCATTTGATTTGGTCAGTGACACTGTTATGTGGAAGCGTACTGGGAGAACTTGCACCAGTGTGAAAAATCTGTGGAACAAACTTGGTTCTCGATGTGCACTTCCAAAACTCGAAAATCCTTATCAGTAATGTAACATATTAATAACATAGAATCTGTCAATATGTGTCATACAACCAACAGTTCTACTATTTAATGACTCCTTCCTATTGGTCCAAAAACCTCTTGCTGCCTACTGTTGCTGTGGGACAGTACATGAAACACGACAGGGTAACGAGGCAGGATGTTGTCGTTGAAGGGGCGACATCTGACACACCCACACAAGTGTGTGGCTGTGTCCACCGAGAGGACCGTGTGTATACGTGTGCACAAACACTTGTGCATTAACGTGTACACACACATGCACACACAATCAGGACAAGGGGAGATCTTGGTTCCAAACGGGGATGCTGGTGCAAGCAGACTGAGATTCCAGGACTATTAGACACACCACACACCATGGATGGAAGGAAGAGACGGAAAGAAGAAAGTTTGGATTTACCCTCTCTTCTAGCTCATTAAACTCTAACCTCAGTCTATCACGCTCCTCTTGGACATGGAGGGCCTTTAAAGCAAGGCACACAGTATTGGAAATAGTCAGGGAATAAGAGGAAAGTGATTTAACACAACAAGAGAGCAGGTAACAGTTTAATTTACAGTTCCATTTTTCTGAAGTAGCAGAAAATGAATTCTGAAAAATGTCAATTATGAATAGATGATGAATATATCATCTCTTCATTTGCCACCATTTGTCATTGTTAAGGTTTATGCCGTTTAACTAAATTCATACAGAAAAACGAAGCTGCTCTTAAAGAAATACAAAGCATAACACAATTAGATAGTGAAAGTTAAAGCTGCATGAATGTGTGAACACTGTGTATTTATAACTATGTTTTTCTCTATGTTTTGAATGTATTCAACCTAAAAAACTGTTAACTACGCAACTGTAAACAAATGTGCGTTACCCCATGCTGTGAGGTTATGTTTACACCCACATCCTTTGATTTGGATTTCAATGTATTTACAAATAATATTCCATGCCTGATAATCAGGAGTTGAAATTGTGCCTACAGCAGCAGTTGATATAAATCTTTCTAACAATGCTGATATTTGATTAATATCTACGATTTAACTGGGATATTAGTTTCTGCACCGCATAATAACCAGCCATAAATAATGTTATCCATATTAAAGTCCAATTATCAACACACACTCACTGTTTATCAGTGTCATTCAGACATATGACTTATGTCTGTTGTATAAACCAGCATTCCAATAACATGGATGATCACAACTGTGGTAAACTAACCTGCATGTCCAGCTCACGACACCTCTGGGCGATCTCCTCCTTCGTAGACAAAGCATCATTGAGCTCCTCCGCCGTTTTCTTCAGCTGAGAACCGAAAGAAATCCCAAATGTTAAAAATATAATTTATTTTCCATTGACTTAAAGCTCATACACTGGATCTGGGGTCGTACAAATAAAATAGACAAAAACAGTCACAGTTTTTACACAAGAAGAAATGCAGAGTAGCAGAGTTTTGAAGTTAAGTTTGTATTCTAGCAAGTATAAAGAAAAGTTAAGAGTTTAAGTTAAGAGGGTATTTTCTTCCTGAAACTTGAGCGGTTCAATAAAGGCTCCATACCTGTCTGTCTAGATCCACATACGATTCATTTCCTCCCGTCACCGGAGTCTCTTTACTCATCAGCTACAGGAAACACACAAAAAGAGGTTAAAGGATGGAAGAAGTTGCCTGGTTCAACTATCATTTGCAAACATTATTTAATCCAGGTCTAACGAGTTTGACAGTCTAACCTCTTGGATGGCTGTCATGACAACATGCTGCACTGACTCCTCCATCATCATTATGGTCTGGATGTATTCTAGAGAAAAAGAGACAAAGTTATGAGTTAAATTCAAGTTTCATGACACAAAGGACAGACAAACAGAATATGGAACACACACCTTGTTTCTGCTCACAGTTGACAGCACAGCCCAGAATGAGCTGCAGCATCCTCCCAAGCTCTGCTGGGTCAGAGTGTTCTCCGATGAGGTTAACATCTGGTAGTGCGAAGTCATTAATGTGCTGGCCTAGAATCTTGAACGGGAGGAAAACGGTTTATTATGGTTTAATAATAATGTGGTAAATATTCAATCAATGAAATTTGGATTATCATGGCCTGTATTGTGCTAAAGGGATTAAGTGTGGAGAAGACAATCATAACCTCATGGTAAACAAAGGTCTGAATATTAGGCATTTTTTATTTCAAAATGAATACGGTAGATGGTTCTTACCTCCTGGTTATAGTCGAGGACGCCTTTCAAAATTTTCTTTAGATTGCTGATCTGAAAGAAAAGAACATTTACACCCAAAATATTAGAAATACCAATAAAAGGGACACCAAAGAAATATCTTAGACTATGCAACCTTTGACATATGACCTAATGATGTCTGATCCTCACCTTTAACCTCCAGTTGTCCCCGACGTCTGGCTTGATTCTACCAATCCAAGCATCACTGAAATACACTATATCTCTAAATGATGAGGACAAAAGAAAGAGAGAAACATTAGGTTTTATTTTGTGTACTTTTGTGAATAGAAATATAAAATCTATTTGGATAAGAGGGCCATCTTCTTGAAGGAATTTGAATGAGATGGAGACACAGTCCTACTGAACATTTTCAGTATGTTTGCTCATTAGTGTAAATAAACATTAAAAAATATTGTTTTAAAATACATTTCAGTTTGCACAGTCATGTCAAAACACATGGCTGAAAAAGGGCTTTTATATAAACAAACATACAACTGACCAGATATGTTACATTTGCCACATACACTTTCACAGAGTATGTAAACTTACATTTTCTGTAGAGCTTGGGCCATGACGATGCCACTCGTCAAGTCGTCCACTGTCTTACATGGAGCCTCCACTCCGAAAGTCTGGATCTAAACAATAAAGAGACACACACACATTTTTTTATCAGATTATTATGTTGACCTTCAACGTAATCCGCTCAAAACATTCATCAAAGACTTTACTGAAAAGCTGTGACGCCTTCTTTCCACAAACACCCTACCACTCACACAAATGAGGACTTAATTGTACTCTTGTGGACGCACACAAAAATCTGTGGACAGCACAAACATATAATTGTTCTTATTATAAAGCTCTCTAGTCCGCTTGGAGTCTGTGGACTAGTACACATGCACAGTTGGCTTCTTTGTGTTGCAGTAGCCACTTTGGAGGGGAGCTGGGAAGCTGGGAGTCCGCACACAGCCTCTCATACACCGGCTGATAATGAAGTTTATGTCAGACCCGAGAAGACTGGCATACTGGGAGATGAACAAAGTGTGACACTATCTCTACACACGCTCACTCCGACAAGCTGCCCTGGATAACTCCAGTCTTTCCCTGCTGGCCACTAAGCAGCACCAGAGGGGTTGGGGGTTACTTGCTCAATGGTACTTCAGTGATGGCACTGAGAGAGGTGCTTTAAATATATTATATAATGTTTGGACCAAACAAGACTGACGCACTTCCACTTTGTCTTTCTGTCCAGTTATTGCACTTGGCCTGTCTTTGTTCCCGTTCTGCCAGTATACTCCCAGTTCCTCAGGGCTCAACGTCTGTTACCCAGACAGAAGTCAATATTCCTCTCAGTCAGCGTGCCAAAAGAGGAGGGGGAACCCAGGCAGGAATGTTGGAGAAGGGACAAGAAGAAAATGACAAGAGAAGATTGAAATTCTGCCTGCAAGTCGTCGTCATGACCGTCTCACGTTTCATGACATGGCTCCAGTATGACACAGAGCTCAATGAATAGCAGCTAAAAGTGTTGGGTAAGCAAGGATGTGTCACTTCATCCATTGGAATCCAAATCCCCGCTGAGGAAATACTGGCTGTGTTTACACAATTTCCCCAAAATAAACTCGTTGCAAGAACAAAACCCTCTCCAGCTACTGACTTGACTGGTGTACTTTATTCAAATGAGTTTAAACAAGTGTAAAAAGTGAATAAATTCAAAGTGCTTAATTAATTCAACTCGACTTTACAAGTCTGGAATATTGAGCAGCATTTTGTTAACCCCTGAAAAGCTAATAAGAACATTGCATCATCATATATCAGCAAAGACAAAGAAGGATATTAGTATAAAGAACTTTGACACGGCATTATGTGTAATGTCTCCTCTTAAGTGTAAGATTGAAAAAATTGTCGCCATATTTTCAAAATGCTGCAATGACCATTACATGACCTCCAGGGGGCTAATAATAGGGTCAGTCTCTGGGGGTATAACCATTGGGCATGAATAAGAAGTTTGAGGTTTGATTTGGTCACTGGTTTATACTTTCAAATAAAGGACCCAACAACCACGACAACCTTCCTACATCTGATCACTTTCAAACATCTGTATTATTATTCCTATTTCTACACTTTCCTGTGTTTCTTGGCAGCCAAGTACCAGAGAGGAAAAAGCTTCTCTTGAGAATCAGTCCAACGGCTCGTGGCTGAAGCCAGTCACCGGCCCAGAGCCAACATACAAAAGGACCAAAACAATACCCACCATTACATAACAGGCACTACCAGTGGTGGACTGAGAAAAACCTTGACCACCTCAATTACCCACACAGTGCTGACTCCATCAGTTCAGTTACAAAAGTCCTTTACTGTGATGCTACGTTACCTTTTAGAATGGGCTACATTGTGATGACCTGGGTCTGGATACAGAACGAACACAATGTAGGTGAATACAGTTTGTACTGTTAGCATAATAACAACAGCATAATAAACATGTAAGCAGGAGGGGCAGTTTTTTAAAAGGAATTGAATAAAGAAAGCACTGTGGTAGAAATTGGTTTCATTCACACCTATTGTTCTAAACTTGATGATGGCTCTCCAGTGCAGCAACGATCTGCATCACTTCCTTTAGCAGGAAAGACGAAGGAAAGTAAATAAAGGAGGAGCCCGCCCATCAGAAAAACACAACTCACAGCCACCAGGGGCCTGGACAGAAACATGACAGCCAGTCAACAGCTGGTATCTACACACGGCTATAAAGCATTTGGGAGAATGTGATTTGTAATGCCTCACGCTTTTGGTCAGGCCGGACTCTTCATCAAGACCTATTTTTGCTGATGAGTTATGGTGTCACCTTTAGGTCCAACATATCTGTTGCATTCTATGGACCAGACGTTGTGTCTTCACAGGGCTCTGTAGCTTTATTTACCCGCTAAACCATTGTTCCCAAGCATCAATACATTCTCGTGGCCACACGAGCTCCGTGCGCTCGACTGCGTTGATACATCAACAAAACTGTAGCGTGCATACCACTGAACTACAAAGCCTCTGACCGGGACATATGCCCCCCATGTGATGGCTCTGGAAAAGCACAGGGGATCGCTGCAGGTGAGTGGCTTTATGTTGTTCGGGACATTGTGCAGGGTTGTCAGTGTCAGTGAATGAAGCCGGTTTTGTGCTGGCATCATGGGAATTACTGGTGGCACGTGAGTTGTACGCTTAGAATTATATGTCATTTAAACCTTTTTGGTAGTTGGCAAAAATAAGTTAATCTGCTATTGAAGCTGTCACTCACAGCTGATTGTACCACTCATCTAGAGCAGTTTAAAGTTTATAAAATATCTCAGATATCTCTGGGCTAAACCATGTCTTGCGTCACGGGGGTCAACTCCTAATCAGGTTATTATGATCGTATTAATCGCTGAGCCTGAGAGCAAACAAGGTCAACAACCACAGCTGCATCTATCAAAACATTTAAATATCACCATCTCTTAAGATTTGCTAATAAAGTAGATCATTGACGTCTTCGAGAGCGATCACAATATAAAATCATCAAATCCTCCACCTCCAGATGCTTTTACTACACATCCGAAATACAGCAGTTTCATGCATCCAGTCCAGCACATCTATCAACAGAAGGGTTTTCTTATCAGTTCCAGCTGGAAGCATTCTTAACGTGTGTGAGCTGCAACACAATATTGAAAACCAATTAATCTGACAACAAAGCACCATGTGACCTGAGGCTTTTTGGAGGTTCTGGTTTAGTTTAACATTTGCTTGTGTTCCGTGGTCTTGCCAGATCACAATCAGTCTGCCTTGATCACATCATCTAAAGCAATGAGCGAAAAGGAAAGATAAGAGCGCTTCATTACCATGATCACCTTAAGTCTTAATGGCAAAAATAATTGGTGGAAATGACAAAATTACCTCTGACAACACACAAAGGGCAACACAAATAGAAAGCAATCCCCAATATCTGTGGTGTATAATGAATTACTACAAATTCATGTGTTCCGTGTTGAATAGGAAAACTACAGGTTTGTGGATTCAGCTGTGAAAAGAGTTGAGTTGTGGAAAAAGCATGAACAAAAAAGTGCTGCAGAAGGTTCTGCTTTCCTTCTGCTCTGCGTGTGAAATTATTGCTGTCATGGGCTCCCAATCATCCACATCAGGGAGTATGAGAGACATGCATCTCTTACATAAAGTGATTCTACATCTAGTACCAGATAAAGTGGCCCTGTGACGGCTGTGACTTCACAGTTAACAGGTATGTGAGGAATGTTTTCCTGCCACATCATTACTAGGAACTTGTTGCAAGGCCATTTGTCGTACGTAAACGAAGCAACAACAACCAGAGGTTGAGGTGACAGTGACGTGCTAGGATGCTCATCGGCTGTGACTGTGCATCCACAAAAGTTACCAAGTTGCTGAACCAAGTTTGTACCAGAACAATTATTTTTTTGAAGGTGGGCAGATATTATGTTTTTGTCCTCCAATCTGTGTAATAGTGAATAGAAATACACAAAAACTAGCAGACACATTGCCACAATATTTGCTGCAGGGATCAATTTCCGATCCCTGCAGGGATCAATTTCCGCTGGATAGTATGTTTGTCTACATTTCATTGATTTCACAGAGAATTATTCATGGTCTGGATGAAACACATCATGCCTGTTTAGGGGACTGGAATATATGAATCAGATTCAAATACCAATCTGGATCTAGTGTATTTAAATGGTAATCAAGAGTCAGGACTTGGTGGAGGTATATCCTCTCTGTGTGTCCTTCTAAGTTTAAATATGTCTACATTCTATTCAAACAAAGAGTCCCCAAACAAAAATATTGCTTTCATTGTTTCTGTAATGTACATTAAATACTTATTTTTTATGTTTATGCTCTACACACAAGCTCCAAAACTATATATGACTGTGAAGGGACCAAGTTAAGTTCTCTTTAACGTAGCTTCACTAGGACCAACACCACATCCAATGTTATCACTAGACACTACTGACATGTATGCAGGTTGTGTGTAGTAAACACATCTAAGAACCAATGCAGTTTCCAGCAAGTGTCATTTCAGCCTGACTAGTCACAGATGTGTGTCTATACTTTGCTCTCATATACCCAATGCCTATTCCCATTTATGCTGTAGGTTCCATGTTGCTTACAGCCACAACATATTGTTGACATTCTCGATGCTACTCTGCAAACACACATTCTGATTATCACTGTCCCGGCTCTTGTCACAGAGCTGCCTCTACACAATGTAAACACACAGCACAAGGTAGCAGCACGTGATCCGTTAATCTGAAGCCTTTATTCCACTGAATCGATGTTTTCAAGCTCTGACTGAAGATATCCGACGTGAGGCTACAGATCAAAAAAGACCCAGTGAGCTACTTGCTGATGTGGATCAGAAGGAGGGATGGGGAAGGCGAAGCGAGGAGAGAGATAAACGATGACAATGACAGGAATTCAGACTCAAAGCAGCCGCCGTGCTGTAACGTCATATCTCCGATCCAGATGAAAACAAGAAGCGGTAACACACGAGCTGAAACACGGCCGGCGTCTCGGTGGTTTCGCCCCTGGGACTGAAAACAGAACCGAGCAGTGGGAAAGTTGAGCTGGCAAAAGAGCCAAGGAGCGAGCTAGCCCGTAGCTAGCCCTGACAGATGAGGGCGGTTTGCTGGCGAACAACACATCAGCAGCTCGAGCAGCCAAACAGCTGGCCTGCCTGCACACGTAACCAGAGGTCCGCCCGTCGTCTCCCCGGCTCTGCCCCGTTAGCTCGCCCCAGCTAGCCCGTTAGCTCTGTGGGGGCTATAGCTAGCGTCGCCGGCGCCGGAGAGCCGCCAGCCCGGCACTTCATCACCTACCCACGTCAGGAGGCTTCCACACAGCTCCATCCGATCCAGCGTCCCCGTCCGACTCATCGTTAAGCTAACCGCGACTATGTTGGGCGAAGTGAGCCTGGAGTTTAGCTGCCCCGCTTCGTTCGCTCCCGACGTCCGCTGCTCGACTGTCTGGTTCGCTGGCTCTGCTGCTCCGGCGTCTGCCAGAGGAGGGCCGTGGGAGAGTAGCTTAAAGAGGCAGTTCACGGTGCAGATGGAGGGTGGGATGAAGTGTTCGAGTCCACAAAACACACAACAGTTTTGCAGCCTAAGCAAATGCAATTGAAGTAAATGGAAACTGATTCTTAAATGTGTAAAAAAAAAGAAACTGAAAAAAGGGCATAACATGGCTCCATACTGCTCCTGTGGTCAATCAATCAATCAAATTGTATTTGTATATTTACAAATCACGATTTGTCTCATGGGGCTTTAACATGGTTTGACTACCCTTAACCCTCAACAAGAGGAAAAACTACTGAACAACTCTATTAACAGGGTAAAAATAACGTACAAACTTCAGAGAGAGCCACATGTGAGGGATCCTTCTCCCAGGACGGACAGAAGTGCAATATACGGTATGTCAAGTGTAAAGGAGAACATCATCAAGATAAAGGTTTTAGCAGCATTGATAAGGGTAAACTTTTTGAAGCACAACTGAAGGTCAATGAATTGATGGATTATTGTCAGTAATGGTCAAGTATCTGAGGAGAAATACTTGTTATCAAGAAGTCCTGCTGCAATCATAGTCTATGGTCAGCAGCCAGCAAGATCATGATCCACCATCAAGATCGGATTCCACTACAGTCCGCAGACATTGTCCTCTACCGCCATTAGGATCCATCATCAGCTGCTACCTCAATCGTGGTTTCATCCAAGTGTTTGATAAAAGCGTCAGTGAAATGACATGTAATGTAATGTAATGATACTGACTGACAAGTAACAATTTGAATCCAATCAAAGAACATGCAGGTGGCTGTTTCATAGTATCAGTCTCTCAAGGGAAATAAGGTGGAGGTAGAGACATTAGAATACACCACCAGCTTCAGTATTTTTCCCACAAGATTCAGACTCTCATGGAACCGGTTCTCAGCTGCAGAAGCAATCACAACACGTTGCTCTCGTTCCTTCAGTTTACCTATCACACACAAAGGGGTTGTGCCGACACCCTAGAGACTCTGATGAGACAGGACAGTGGTATGCATGTATATATGTTTGACTTGTGCCACACCTTGACGTAGTATTCCAACTGGGACCTGATAAGGTTTCCTCAGAGTCTGTTGCTGTCAAACAAACTGATTCAATTCTATGGTCGACTCTTGAGCCGCCACGTGACTCTGAGCTCTCTCCTTCATCTATTCAGGAACATGAAGGTTTGCTGGCTCAGCAAAAAGAGCCCCAAGAAAGCAAATGGCCTGGATTCAGTTTCAGCTTCCACTCTGATGTGGCCAATTTCAGCCTGAGAGGCAAGACCCCTTGTCGGAAGAAACAAAATTATATTTACCTACTTATTTAAGATACCCAACGTTTCCGAATCAAAACGCCAAATAATTAAACAAATGTAAAGCTTTGTGACGTGGATGGAGTCATTCAATCACCAGCTTCCGTACCACATCTGTATGAACTGTAGAGAAGCGATGTATACTTTGAGATAATTAATACATTTTCAGAAGTTGAGTGATTTATGTTTATCGATCATCGAGACCTTTGGTTTGGTGTCTTTTTGTGATCAAGGATTGACTTCATTTGTTGATAAAAATGCCTCTTTTTTTTAAAGTTATCATGTATCAGACAGGTTAATATGTACAGATCTCGTTAGATGCAACTTCAGCAAATAAAACAATTCAGTGATTTTTACACAAAGGCTGTATTTCTTATGTCGTTGTGAATGTGCATAGTCACTGGTTTATTCCATAAGTGCATCTTCAGTGTGATTGACCCATCAAGCTGTATGAGATAATATAGTTGTTGTAACACTCAGTTGTCTGGCAGGTGACAACATGAACACAGCAGGAAGTAAACTTTAAATGCATATAATTAAGACAGAACATTCAAAATCACATATCACAATATTGTCTCCATTATCACCATATGCACATTTAAAAACATGACTGCTTTTGGCATATTTTCAAAGAATTGGCTGGATATCACGATAGTTATTCGGTTACTGCACCGATTCAAAGTAGACTTCCTCCAACGGCACATCCTTCCACAAGCCTCTTTAAGTTGTATCAGTGGTGGCTTTGAACACATTCAACTTATGAACCATTAATGAGGAATTCTACAAACAGAGGCAACATTCTCATGGCTCTTTCTTCATCCAGCTCCTTTCCAGTGAGGAAGTAACACCTCAGGCTTTCAAAGTGAACACCTCAGAGCGAGCCGGCGTTATCGATGAACTGTCCTTATTACATTTACTCTTCTTCTCAGCAGCTGATGTGGGACGTCTTTATACGCCCACATCAGCTGCTGAGTTCTCCTCTTCCCCGAGCCTGCAAGCTAAGGCCTCCTTCCCTCTCTCTGAGTGAGCACCTAGCCGTTCAGTCTCTGCGTAACCACCTCCCTGTACATGATAGAGATATACACGAAGAGAAGCAGGATTACAAAGAAGTCATCCATGAATCCCAGGAGACCGAAAAGCGCCTCTGGGAGGATGTCGAGCGGCGAGGCCAGGTAGGTGAGGGCACCGACGATGCAGAGGAGAATTCGAATCCTGAACATCCAGAAGAGGCCGCCCATGGAAAACATCTCCCTGAAGGCATGACGGAGCAGAGTGGGCACATCTCTCAGCCTGTCCATATACTGAGGAAACGGAGGAGAGGGATTATTATAAAAAATTGTTGGAAATTTAACTCCCCTGAACCATAATGTACCATAATCTCTTACCGGCAGTGAAACTTATTCCATGTATTTTGGAGGGAAAGTATCTGATAACATTTTTAACATCAATGCCAGGACAACGGAGGTGTCACTTGTAGCATCTTCAGCATATTATTATATAACAATTGCTGTTTGCTGGTCACAGATATGTACAAGTAATTGAAAATGAATGTTGTGTTAAGTAGGCCGAGCTAACCTAACTACTGCAGCCTAAATATAAACGTGCATGTATTATACTCACAGATCTCGGCTGGCCTGAGAACCTGCGGTTGTAATCGTTGATGTCTCGTAATATGAGCTGAGGTTCCGCCTCGCCATCCTGGACCGCCTCAGGGGAAACTTGTTCATGAAATAGGGGGAAGAGCAATGTGACCTGGGAAATGGGAGAAAAATAACAGTTGATACGTTGGTGCTTAAGGAAATAACTCCATTACTGGACACATATAAAAATATAAGTGAGTAAATAAAGAGTAACATTGTGATGAAAAGAGACCTCAACCTTGGACTAAGCCGGTGGGAGAGGTTCATGGGCTTTCTGAGGGTCAGATCAGGTCTATTATCACCACTTATTTATGACAGTGATTTTGACAATAACAGAAAACAATCAAACCGAAAGTGAAAGGTATTTCAGACCTGGAAACAAACAAGTGCAAGTCTTAATAGAGCAAATAATAGCTTCACAGAACGTATCTTCATCGATGGATGTGCAAGCAAGAGACCGTAACAGCTAGCCGTATGTCTGGCATGAAATAAATAACCCAATAACTATTCTACAGCCATGATTCATTACATGCCTCACCATTTGTCTGCAGATGGGGCAGTGGATCGCACCCAGCCAGGTGCCATACCTCCAGTACGCTACAATGCAGGAGCCTATGCAGGAAAACAAAAAGGCACTAGGTACACATGTAGGTCTATTTTGGCATTCAGAGTATTTCCACGATCTGTCAGATCATCTTACCACAGAAGAGATGTCCACAGTTGGTTTCCACGGGCAGAACAGCCTGCTGTAAACACACAGGACAAGACATGTCTGTGTAATACTGCTGCCGGGCCTCCGTCTGAGGACCTTCATCCTGAAAATAAAAACAAATCTTTAAAATCATAATCATAGACCAATGGTTTTGAAATTCGTCATCTCACTAAAAAGATCAAGATAAAATGCGACTACCTTATTTCCCACCTGCATATTATATTTATTAGAACTACATTGTTTTCTGAAATGGGTGGAGTTTGTTTGTGGTTCATTCAAAGAACCATAACCCTTTTACAATTTCCTGTCCTCATTTGGCAGTAGACACCTTACCGCGTGTTTCTCCGAGTTTTCAACTACTTTCAGACTTTTTAAAAGAGACATTCTGTTGATGCTTTTGCAGCAATTTGAAAATGAATACAGTCATATAGTTCAAAATGTGCATAATACAAACATAATTTGTATTGTTTGTATTGTCCTATGTATCCTATGAACTATTTAGCTAGAAAGCTGCTAGTACCTGCTCTGTTTGTAGTTGTTGTCTGACAGCTCGGACGTGCTCCTGGTTCTCAGGATGGATGTTCTGCTGCACTTCTCTACAACAAGACGAAGAGCAAACATCTGGCATCAATATTCATCAGCTGACACCGTGAAAGATAGAACAGCATCACTGTGTTTGACTGTGCCAACTATCGGGATGTTTCACCATCAAACTTTAAGGAAATCTTTTGCAAAACACAAAGCAAAGCGATAATAACTGTCGTATTAATTGGCCAGAAAGAGCCTGTTTTACAGAAGCAAATACAACTTTTATAAACACACGTAAATATGTGCTACCAGGGTTAATGTACCAGAGATGCTTGTGCAGGCTGCTTTCACTGAATGAGACAACTAGACTTTTCAATCAGAGTTTCCCCAACATTTAAGAAAACTTTATCTGTATCATACAAAGTGTGTAACATTAAGTTAAGATAATTGGTGTGATTTTGCTGATTACCTGCAGAGCAGAGTGAGGATGCCTGCAAGGAAGGTGATGGTGAGCACCACAACAAATAAGACCTGGTTGCTGACTCCTTCGATGAGGGTGTTCTCATCTTGGATCAGGTAGTCCACGTCCCCACATTGATTGTCCTCCATCACCGACACTCATAGTCTACAACACTAGAAAACAAAGACCCATAGTAAAGAGGTTATCACTTAAACATGACATGTTGTTTCTGATCTTTAAGTTCTGTAAAGAAGCATTTTGAGTTATTAATGTTGTTTTTGTGATTAGCTTAATAATGGTGGATGATCTTTGTCAGGGACCAGCAGAGTAAAATGGCTTTTAAAACGTAATCAGCTACTGTTATCTTCAGTGTTAAATAATCTACGCAGCCACACACTGACTACATCATGGCAATCATCTTGAGTTCCACTGTGACCAATGCACACAATGTACTTGAATATACAAAACACTGAAGTGAAGTTCTTACTTTGATTCCCATAGTTCAGCACATTTAAGGCGTTAAAGACAAGTTGGAATAAAGTTGCAAATTTGGAATTAGCCAAAATGTGTTATTGTAAGCACCTTTAACTAACTAACTGAGTGAATGACTGACTGACTGACTAACTCTGCATCTAGTATCAATATCTCAACGTGGTTATAAAGCTGTTAATGTTTACTATCCTGTCACTATCAGTCTGTCACGAGCTTACATTGAACTTAGTGCTAATAGCCAGGTTTAGCCCATATACAGTCTATGGTTTAGCCTTAGCGACGACTGGCTAATGCTGTTATGTATTTCTGAACACCTCCCGCCGCTGACGTGTCGTTCAGCCGCTAGGAGCTTCTCTCCTCCGGTGGACAGTGGACACTTATTAAACAGCCATTTAATATATAAACGAAAACAGTGAATCCAATGAAACCAGGTTCATTTCTGCTCGTGCATATCAGAGACTCATCTTCATCTGTAGCTACTAACGTTCAACAGCCGAAGAGTCCCAACACGACACCAGATCCTAACGGAGCTGGTAGAGTCTGTGTGACACACGGTGCGCGTCACAGTAGAGATAGAACCTCACCTTATAACTACACCACCTCTCTCTCGACTTGACTGACAGCTGGTTAGTGATCAGCAGCTCGACTGGCTGCTGTCACATTATGTTTCAGTTTGTTGTTGACGCTTCTTCTTCTTCTTCTTCTTCTCCTCCTGCTGATTCTTCCTATTCGTCTTCTTCTTTAAGGGTTTAACGGCAGCTTGCATCCCTGATATGGACCTTCTGCTGCCACCACCTGGTGCGAGTTAATTCCTACAGCGTCCGTTTTGTGTTGTCAGATTGTGGTCGTCAGTCTTTTGCGGAGGCTGAGAGAAATAATTTCACTAGTAAAGAAAACATGTGCATAATAATAATTAAAATAACTGCAGTAATAACTAAATAATTAAATTTAATTAATCCTGTGCAGTTCACTTCTGTGCAGGATATGAAAAATTACAATCTGTTTGTCAGTGCCTGTCAGTTACTTAGGCCCTAATAATAATAATCTTCCACTTTTTCTTTTTCTTCTTTTTCTTGGGGATCAACTCAAACACTGAGGGTAATTGGTGGGTCTGGATATAAAATAGTTGAACCTCTATAAAAAACATATATTTTGATAATACCCCATTTCTATCTTTTTTCAGCTTGCAATCTTATTCATTGCACAAAAGTATGTTTTACAGCATGTTGTATCGTATGTTTTAAGTATGTTGTACCGTATGTTGTAAGGTATGTTGTACAGTATGTTGTTCAGTATGTTATTAAGTATATTGTTCAGTAAGTTGTACAGCATGTTGTACAATATGTTGTTCAGTATGTTATTAAATATATTGTTCAGTAAGTTGTACAGTCTGTTTTAACGTATGTTGTATAGTATGAGTTCTGGTGTGTGTGTTAAAATCATAGACTGTATATCTGTCCATGTGGTTTCCACCTCTGGTCAGTAGGTGGCAGCAGTACAACTTAAGACGGATGTCAGTGTACCTTCAAACAAGAAGAAGAAGAAGTGCTTCAGCATCATCGCACATTTCACCAGCAGCTATAAGAAGATTCAAAAGATTTAATTTTCACATCGACACTTTTTCACTGAGGCCAAATGCCTCGTTTCGCTCAGCTGGTGATGGGCCCGGCGGGCAGCGGTAAGGTGCGTCATCAGTCGGCCCCGTTAACTTCCTGTAATCATTGTTATGCTAGTCGGCTAAAGCAATGCTATGCTAAAGCATGAGGCTGATCTGTATATCCCTCACAGACCAAGTTCAACTTCAGGTTTTATTTGTCATACACAAGTGAACACAGAGTCAAAAGTAGAATTAAAGACAAGAAGAAACAGGTCAGCTCAGCAGCAGAATCCTTACAATTAAAATAAAAGCCAGGTAGAAAGAGCTTATTATAAAATAATGTATAGATACAATACAAAGCAATATACAATCTAAGGTGCAGGGTGAATGAAGTAACAACTTTAACAGTATGGAGTGTGTGTGTTTATAGTTATTCCTAACAGGCAGGCAAACAGATGTGCTGAGGGTGGTTGGTCATGAGTTGACTGAAAGTTTAGGAACCTGATGGCCTGATGGTAGCAACTGTTCTTAATGGATTATTAATGTGTTCATGTTTCATCACAGAGTACCTACTGCTCCACCATGATCCAGCATTCAGAGCAAATAAACCGCTCAGTTCAGGTGGTCAACCTGGACCCGGCGGCGGAGCACTTTGACTACCCTGTCATGGCAGGTGAATACTGCATTTCTTTACTTCACATAGTGATATTTGTAGTACATTACGAATACTTAGCTGTTTATAAAGACAAATGCAGACCATGATAAATAGAGGAGATTGCAATAGGTTGTGTTGTTACATCCCTATAACAGCAGACTAAGGTAGATAACAGCTTAGTTTGACTACATAAAACCTGAAATATCTAACTGTACAAAGTGGTAGTGAACAATACAGAATATATTAGACTGATATACAGACAAATGTCAGGGATAATCATAATAAATGACGTTATTTTCTTAACAAAGTTACAAAGTGCTTCACAGACAGAAAAATAAAAAATGAGACAAAAGGCAATCTAAACAATAGAAATGTGATCAGTGCAGAAAACATTGGGAAATAAAATGAAGTCACACACAAAATAGAACAAGGGCTTGTAGGGTAAATGTTATAATCTGTATGACAACCCCATTATTTGTGTCCTCAGACATCCGAGAGCTCATCCAGGTGGACGACGTGATGGAGGACGACTCTCTCAGATTCGGCCCAAACGGCGGCCTCGTCTTCTGCATGGAGTACTTCGCCAACAACTTCGACTGGCTGGAGGAGAGCTTGGGTCATGTGGAAGACGACTACATATTGTTTGACTGCCCAGGTAAATGCTGGCTGAGGGGTTACGTGCTCCTTCTCTTTGTGCTGATGTGAGGGGGTGTAGGTGATGGGTGGAGAAATGGGAGGATGTCTGTTCTGCCAACACACAGTACGGTGGAGTTTTGACGAGTGCCTTTGTCTTTGCAGGTCAGATTGAACTGTACACACACCTCCCTGTAATGAAGCAGCTGGTGGAGCAGCTTCAGCAGTGGGAGTTTCGGGTGTGCGGGGTCTTTCTGGTCGACTCCCAGTTTATGGTGGAGTCTTTTAAAGTAAGGCATCGCTCCAATATCCTCATCTGTTTATTTGAGTCGTTGTTTTTTTGTTTTTTACCTGAAGCTGCAAATCTTCCCTCCTCTCTAACTTCAGTTCATCTCTGGAGTCATGGCTGCCCTGAGTGCCATGGTGTTATTGGAGATTCCTCAAATAAATATAATGACTAAAATGGACCTGCTCAGTCCAAAGGCAAAGAAGGAAATTGAAAAGTAAGTAACAAGTTATATGTGATCAATTCTCCTGAAACCCGCAGCAGTGGTTCCCCTTAAGTTTGTTTAATACAACCCAAGTAAAACTTTGTATCTTCTTTAGATATCTGGACCCAGATATGTACTCGATGATGGAAGACTCCCCCGATTCCATAAGGAGCAAAAAGTTCAAGAAGCTGACTGCAGCCATCTGTGGCCTGGTGAGTGAGAACCTTCATTTCACACTGGATTTAGTTTTGAATCAGAAGATTTTTTAACGAGACAGTCTCTGCCTTTCCCTCCAGATTGATGATTACAGTATGGTGAGGTTCCTGCCCTTTGACCGCACAGACGAGGAAGGTATTAACATCGTGCTGCAAAACATCGACTTCTCAATACAGTATGGAGAGGACCTGGAGGTCAAGGAGCCAAAGGTGAAAAAACTTACTTACAAAACATATCCACAACACAACATTTATAAACATGTAATTACTTAGCATTGGCTGTTATCTTCTGAACTATATATTTAAGTGATACCATGTTCTCTCCCTTTCCACAGGAGACTGATGAGGAGCCCAATAACCTAAACTTTGATGAGATTTTTCAAGGCAAAGGAGACAGCTGAAGAGAAACGCCACTCCAGAGATGACAGAGTTTTAGTGCCATATTGAAGAAAATGTATAATTCTGAGATTTTGTGAATAATGTTGTAAAATGTAGTGTACAGTATAGAGAATAAAATCATAATTTGTGCAAGTGGATCTTTTTCTCGTAATATTATGACTTTATTCTCTAAATCTCAGATTTATAATACTTAACTAATACGTTCAGAGACTTTCGAGGAGACAGAAAACATCTTGGAGGCTGATGATCAAGCCCAAGTGGAGAATGTGGACATGTGACTGCAAAGCACACAGAGAATATGTAAAAAGGACTGAATGCAAAGAGGACAAACATCTTCTGTCATATATATTTAAAAGGGTTTTGTGTTTGTGAGCCACTTCGATGACTCTAGAAATGTGGGATTTCCACTGATATTGAAGTTTGAAGAGTTGTGTTTATATTTTGGAATAAAATAATCCATCAAGTATACAACTTCAGTGTGTGTGTGAGAGAGAGAGAGAGTGAGTGTGTGTTTTATGAGAGAGAGAGTGTGTGTATTGCGGAAGAGTATGTGTTTGTGTGTGTGTGAGAGGGAGAGAGTGAGTATGTGTGTTTTGTGAGAGAAAGATAGTTTGTGTGTTTTTGCTGAGGGCGCCCCCATGCGGCCGCTCCCCCTCACGACACGTGTCCACTTCCTGTAAGCTGAAGGGTGGGACAGGCGGAAGCAGCGTCCTATTTCTCTGGCTGAGCAGTTGGACTGATAGATTATCACTCAACATGCCGGTGAGTAAACACAAACACGACAAATGACAAACACAAGCTGTTATTGTTCAGTTTAAAGCAACAACAAACCCGAACCATCTCCTCGGCGGGTGAAAAGAGGCCCTCCGAGTCAAGCTAGCTCTGCTGTCGGCTCTCGTTAGCATCGCTGCTAGCCACCTTAGCATCTATTCGCTGTTTTTACGATGTGTGTCACATCAGAAATGAATTATTAGCTAATGGAACTGAGGTGCTAACGCTCCTTAGCCTCGTATCTATATAATACACCAGCTGGTGTTTGTTAGCATGCTGTGCTACCGAGAGCAGCAGAGATGTCATCGATGCTAACTGGCAGAAATAAGCTTTATTATTAATATTATTATTATTATTATTAAATGAGCAGTGACAGCAGCTGTATTCCTCTGTGTTTCCAGGCGTATCACTCCCAGCTGATGGTCCCCGACACCAGGATGGTGGGGAACATGGCTCTGCTCCCACTCAAAACCCAGTTCAAGGGACCAGCCCGAGGGGACGGTGAGGATGGGGGGGGGTTAGTAAAGACAACAACTTACAATTAGAGAGACACACACTCATCGTCATGTTTGAAGGGGTTTTGTTTCGTGCAGGGGCTCAAGTCACGTTGCTCAGTTCCTGAAACATGCAACTGCTTTACTTCCATAAATGGTCTGAACGTTACATCCTCAGTGTTCAGACTTCTTCACACATTTCCTGTGGCATCCACGTTTAAAGCTTTTAGGTGCACGTAGGCTTTTCAGTGTTTACTCTAGAAATGTCTGCATTCACGTACTTGTCATTTAAAGAGGTAATACCTTAGGATGAATTGGCCGAACCATGATATCGTGGGGTCATGATGTGATAAAAATCAGTACGCTACTTTAAGGTATGATTCGGTAAAGTAAGAATCAATATTTTCAATAAAGCAAAACTAACAAGAACCAGAATATGCCACTTTCTAGTTGCTATTAAATAAAGTGAAAAACTATTCCTGGATCTACCCCTGATCCGGTTCCTGTAGTTTTTGTGTAATTCAGCTAAATAACAGACAAACACATATGACAACATCACCTCCTCATGCGAAACAACACTTTGTATTCACAACACATTGTGAAATACTCAAATTCTTGACTTAATCTTACACACACGTTTGTGTCTCATTTCAGGCATAGAGTCAGATATCATCGACGAGGCCATCTACTACTTCAAAGCCAATGTTTTCTTTAAGAACTATGAAATCAAGGTAAGACATTTATTATCACCCGTACCAGCCTGTATCCCTCATCTAATACGACCCAGTATTATACATGTGTGTACGTTTAAGACATGAATTCGAGGAGCACTGCCTCACTAGTGTTCTCGTCCCTGTGTGTATTTTCTCCTCCTCCCCATCATGAGGCAGCTGTGCTCTTCGTTCCTCCACATGCCCCAGCTTGTTTTACTTCTCATCCCCCTCAGCGCTGCATAGCTGCTCAGGATTTAAACTATGCGACCTGACTGAAAGTGTCCTAATCAAATCGTGTGTGTTTTCATTTGTGTCAGAACGAGGCCGACAGGACGCTGATCTACGTCACGCTCTACATCTCCGAGTGCCTGAAGCGGCTACAGAAGGTGAGATGTGTAAAGTTTGTGGCTTTTGATGTTTGCATTTCATTAATTGTAATTTGTGTAATTACAAATCAACCCAAGGCGGTGGAGCCTCTTAGGGCTCAACAGATGGTTCTTAAAGAGCCATTAAATGAGTAGAATCTGAATTGTTTTTCCTTGCACACGAGTAAGGAATTAGCAGCTATTTAAATGCTTGTAAGTAAAACAGATGAGTCATTTATTTATTTAATGATTTCTCCCTCTTCTGATTTGACTCTTTATAGTGCAGCTCCAGGGGTCAGGGAGAGAAGGAGATGTACACTCTGGGCATCACTAACTTTCCCATCCCTGGAGAACCCGGATTCCCTCTTAATGCTATGTATCTAAAACCTACAAACAAGCAGGAGGAAGGTGAGAACAAACACAATTACACCAAAAACAAAAAGCAAGACTCTAGATATTGTAACTTATTTCCAGTATTTCCTCTTGAGGTCCATTTCCACTGTTTCTCTACTCTATACTCTGCATCAGAGCCAGTTCTTCTGTCCCCTTCTTCAAATTTTGGCCGAGGAGTATTAACCCGAAAATAGCAATGCTGACCAAAGCATCATCAGATTTAAGGATCTGAAGCTTGACGTGTTGTTTCATGCTTGTTGCTTCCCCTTCTGTTTTTACTGGCATCTTTTTTCCTGTGAAGTTAAGAATATAATACGGATAGAAAACAATGTAAGCAAGTTCCCGAGGTCTCCTTTCCCGGCGGTGTCATAGAGGTAATGAATGTTGTGCTTCTTCAGAGACCATGAGGTCGTACCTGCAGCAGATCCGCCAGGAGACCGGCTTACGGCTGTGTGATCGTGTGTTTGACCCCCAGACAGACAAACCCAGCAAGGTGAGTCCAGCATCTCCAAGTCAACACCCCTACAGATTTATATGCATCAGATAACACCTGTCACATCAGCTCTGACCTACTTTTCCTGTTTTAAAGTATCAGGGCAAATTTAGCCTTTGTCCAGAATGTACTGAGTCAACAGCTTTCAGTTTTGCTTTTGTTGTAACGTACAACAAGGAAACCAGAAAGGAAATTCCAGAAAATTAGTCTACAGCTTCTCCACAAGGTTCAACAATGAAATGTGGGTTGCTCTTTTGAGTCCCAGTCTATTTAGGCCGTTTTTGCCGTTTTATACCACATTCTATTGGTCTTACCAGCACAAAAGAGCCTATATGACAGTGTAGAAAATATTGGACCCAATTACACATAAGACAAGTGACTTGATCTCCAGTGGTACTGGAGTAAATCTGATCTTAAACACTGTGTTCAGTTGTCTCGTGACTGAGGAGCTGTGTGTATTTGTTTATTCTTCACACAGGTTCTTTCAGTGCAACAGTTTCCTAACACGAGTCTTGTTTCTTTCAGTGGTGGGTGTGTTTCGTCAAGAAGCAGTTCATGAACAAAAGTCTCTCCGCTCCTGGACAGTGAGCGAACTCAGGATCTGCAGTTTCTGCAACATGGGTGGATTTTTCGGGTGGGGGGAGGGGAAGGGGGTTTATGTTGCTTAAAAAAAAAGATTTTATACTCATTGAGTTCAAGGATGTGTCTTTGTCTGGATGTTGATCATATTGAGCTGGTGCTTAATTCATTAAATCACAGATTGGAAAGTAATGTGAGACTGGTTTTGTTCTTATTGCACTTCACAGCCTAAAGTCTTGATGAACATCATCTCTGATATAAGTTCTACTTCAGTGAGATTCACACATACAGCTGTGATTTGTCAGCTTCCTGTCTCGGGCCTGATTTCCCTAAGCCTGGAAACAGCCTGTTAGGGGAAGTGCGTGTCTAATTTTCTCTCAGATCCTCAAATTAAGAGCCGGTTATATATTGGTTAAGTGATTAAAAACATCTCAACAAATGGGTCAACAATGTCCACATTGAGCTTTATTTCTTGTTTTCACAATCTTAACATTGATTAACCTGCACACCTCCACACACCCATCAAATGATGTTCCTTATCAGCCATAAAAAATGTTATTACTACTGTTCAGCCCTGATGAGCGTCTCCATCGGGAGATCATTTCATGGGTGCTGTTTGAAGTGCAACCGAACTACGACAACACCGCCTCTGCGTCTTCATGTGCAATCTCAAGGACAAATAGTTTATATTTACAAAAGGTAAAAATGTAGCATGTTCATTACAAAAGGTATTTATTGGTGTGTTGTCTTTGGTTTGTCCATAAGAGTTTATCTGCCTTTCAAACAAGCTGTCAGGTGCAGTTTTTTTATTGAAAACAGGTTTCCTTCCTTTCTTGGCAATCAAAGTTAAGGCAGCGATGGAGGATTATTTCCCCCCCTCAGGGAAAAAACAACCTTAAATGTGCAGGAAAGAAAAGCCAGTGTCTGTAACTCCATCTTGACTGCAAATGCTCCAGAACGACATACATCCATTGTTAAACAATAGACTGGATGGCTCAGTGTGGCAGGTTGAACATAAAACTAAGAAGACTCAAAACAGATGATACGCTTCTTAAAATAGTCGCAGTCTAAATAAATAGGTTCATATGAAGAAAGTAAGTGTGGAGATGGTGCATTAATCACAGGATTTTACTTTTACCCCCAAAAGTATGCACATTAAGGAGGTGACAGCCTGTTTAATTCATCTTCCTGTGAGTGAAACGCTGATTCTTGAACAGAAAGTCGGTCTCGTCCCTTTGGGGGCGAAGGAACAATGAGAAGTAAAAATGGGAACTTTTTTGGCAGCATTTATAAATAACAACTCTCAAACGGCAAGACAAAAATGAACAGACAAATAGGTGACGGCTCCAGAAACAAAAAAGCTGATGGTACTCAACTATACATGGGTTTGTAATTTATTTTCTTCTTCCAGCGGGTCTCTCTCTTCTGTGGGTTGACTGATGTTGGTAAAAGTGTGTTCCACGATCATTCAGCTGACTTAAGTGTAACCAGTTGTCAAATACCCTGTAGAGTTCTAACCTGAAACAAAAACATAAATCTCAGATTAGCTCGGAATTGTGTAAAACTATAGCACAAAGACATAGTTTTACAAGAAGAGACGTCACATAGGTGAGCAGTAACAGTACATTTTCAGATTTCACTCATTTCTTCACAGGTCAAAAATAAATGTAATAGATTTACCAGTGATCTTTTCTCTGAATCAGGATTAAGATTCAATTAAGACACATTTACAGGAGAAATTCTGATGCTAATTGATGTTGTTTCCTTCTCTAAGTATAGAACAAAGTTAGCGATCAATAAAAGTTTATCCATAATGTGTGTTACCTCAACTGGCCTATAAACTCCTGACATTTAATAAACACATTTGCATGAGCTCACGAAAACAGTGCAGGTATTTTTCATCATGGAAATACACCGGCTGGATTTCAGGTGAGTCACAAATGCTGTAGAGGTTTGTCAGAATAAACAAATATCTTCAAGTTGAGTCGTGTACTGATGCAGAGAAAAGATCGGTTTGTGTGGTTGTACTTACTGTGTTGATGTCTGGAGTGAGGCTTTAATCAAAAGCCATCTCTTGACTCCTCCGCACACATCGGGCCACTTTTTTCTTAAAAACTCCAGTAGGATCGTCCCTCCACTCTTTCTGCAGCACAAACAAAAACCCAATCATTTCATTTTGCTTCTTGGTCAAAGCCTTTTGCACAAAACGCTTAGAAGCACAGCTGTCCTATATTTACTTGACTTCAAACACAAGAGTTAGAACGATCACCTTTTTCTGACTCTAGGCCCCCCCCCCGAATAATAAGTAAAGCCCATTTTAACCCAATGAAAACTCAGCTTTGCCTGACATGTGGTGATTCGCCCTGTCATCTACCCACATCTCTCAGCCTACGTGTTGGGATTTCCATTAGAAGAGATAGACTAAACTGAATGATCATTTAAAAGTCCCTCGGTGTGTTTTACACTTCATCTGCACACACACAGTTCATAATCCATCAACTCATTGATTAGAATTATTTTTCCTGTGTTTCTACAGATTTAAGTTGTTTTAAACAAATACACAAGACTGCTGCACAACCACATGCATCACTGAAATCAAACCAAGTTAGATTTAACACTTACAGCTGCATCTACATTGGCAGGAGAGTCTCCATTGGGGTCGGCCAACATGGATATAACACTGATCATGATGGTCTCCACCGTGTGGATGGGCAGCCAGCGCTCCTCGGGCTTCTCATAGCCATACTTGTCCTCACCAGGCTCGTGCAGGATTGAGATGCAGACATCGCCATTTTTTGCCACTGGGAGAAAAACAAGTAGACAATAAGGTTAGAGACATGTTTGCACTTCAGCACAGGATGAAACACTATATAATGCAGATTCACATTTGAAAGGAGTCAGAGGGATTAAACCTGAAGAAGCAGCTTAATGAGAGACTCTCAAAATCATGTTAAGCTACTTCTGTCAAACAATAGGTGAAAACTTCCAGCAAGTGGTGCATTCTGTTTCTGGGGGTTAGAGTGCTTTTTATACACTTCAAGCCGAAGCAGTATTTACTCACTTACCGACTTGATTCAATAATTAGTGGATACAGGGGTCTGAACGGTTGTCACTCACCGTTCGGATGCCAGATCTCTGTGACGAACTTCATCTTGGGAGGCCTGTGAGGATAGTCCCGGGGAAAGTTTAACGTGCACTTGAAGAATCCTCCCTCGCTGCAAAAGGATAAAAGATGCTGGTGTTAG
Organism: Pseudopleuronectes americanus; assembly: GCA_038501795.1. Taxonomy (NCBI): domain Eukaryota; kingdom Metazoa; phylum Chordata; class Actinopteri; order Pleuronectiformes; family Pleuronectidae; genus Pseudopleuronectes; species Pseudopleuronectes americanus. Next base: position 13,857,841 of record CM076733.1, on the reverse strand, counting down.
AGTTCTGCACTGGAGGGGGGAGACAAGGGCAAAGCTACTTTAAGGGTGAGGCCTCTCACAATAACGTGTCCTGGGGTCCAATGACGACCACCTCCCACTGATAGATGTCGTCATCATCCACCAGACCCGCGGAGAAGCCTTCCACTGGGTTCTTGTTGAGCTCTGAAACACAAAACACAAATCATCTGATTTAATAAAGGGATAGTTCCCCTGGAAATGTAAATTCACTCATCATATACTAACCACTGTGCCGATGGAGGGTGGGTGAAGTGTTTGAAGACTTCTGGAGTTTCAGGGGTAAACAGATTTGCAGCCAAATCCAATACAATTGAAGTTAATGGTGACACCAGTCTTTTACATCATGTTTTAGCCTAAATGTCCTCTGTTACCCTCCTCTTAGGATTTAAACAAAGTGTAAATGAGGTTGTTTCGAGTGTAAGTTGAATGTCTGGACTTCCTGGACACTCAGATGACATCACTGGAGCCATATGGAGGCTTCCTAGTTGTGTTGTTTTATGACGTCTGAAGCTTGGGTCACCATTTACTTCAATTGCACTGGATTTGGTTGCAACACTGTTTACCCCAGAGACTCCAGAAGTGTGTTGTGTTGACTCACAACACCTCGCCCAGCCTCCATCTGCCTGGTGACGAGTGGCTAATGGGTGGATTTCAATTTTCCGGTGAACTATCCCTCTTAACAAACCCTTAAAAAACAGATCATCGTAACCACACGAGCTGAACGTGCGTCAAAAGGTGTCGATTTTGTTGTGTGGACCAAATTGTTGACGACACACACCCCGGCGGTGTGTGTTACACTGAGGGGGAACTGACTCACGTTGAGGGGCTGTTGCGCAACACCTCGGCTAACAGCTGTGCGACACGCTAACGGAACACGTGCGGTTTAAATTTGCTCCCGTTGACATGTGTGCGTGACAAAAGGTGACACAACGTAACACAACCACGGACCAACAACGTGTGCGTTTGACACAATAGCCCAGAGGAAAGCAAAACGCGGAGCGGCTTTAGCTTCGCGGTATCAACAGTTAGCGTGCTAACTCACCTCCGAGTTGTTTGCGCAGTAACAACGAGGACTGATCCGTCATGGTGTCGCGGGGCACGTGCTGCGGGTTCTACTTCGTGCGGGGTTGCGGTGAACTGACTCGATCTGTCAACGCGGGGAAAGTTAAACATGTGAAGATGAAGAGAAACGTCACGTTTCCTCCCGAGCCTCAGTCACAGCAACAACATGAGTCGAAGAGACCGCACTGGCGGGGAGTTACACCCTCAGTGCGACCTGCCAGGCAGACGAGGCTCACAGGATGTGCACTTTCCTCGACATTTTAAACCTGTTAAATGAAACAGTGAGTTTATTACAGTCCAATGTGTAACACGTGTGAAATACAGGAGTTTTAATCGTAGTTAAAGAGTTGTACTTTGTGGCTCACACGGTCAGGGCAATGATGCCTGTCAGACATATTTTAGGGTACGAATATTCCAATTTACACTGGTAACTTTTCTTGTTCGTGGGCTTTTCGCTGTAGTGTCTCCCACCCTCTGCGCACTACTGCCTCAACCGGTAAGTACGAGTGCTACAAGGCAGGCCATGTTCCTGGGACCCCTCGTGGGTCCCCTGGAAAATAGTTTGACTATTGTTTTGTACATTTCTACACAATTGCTGAGTAAGACTAAAGGTGGAACACACATCACAGTTTACTGACGTCACATTTTGGTTTTCAGAATGATTATTAAAATGATCTTATTCTTTTACAACAAACCAAGTAAAATGTTTTTAAACGAAAGTTGAAATTCCACTATTGTAGTATTTCATAAGTTTATGGTATCCTCATTGTTATATTATATACCTTTTTTTGTCATAATTTGTTTTTAATTGCATGTTGGTCTACTAAGATTTTATTGTTTATCATTATTACTTATTTTACTTTTAAAAAATTATTAGCTTAGTATCTTAACTATCGTTGTTTCTTTCCTTGTTGTCTTTTCTATTATTAATAGCATGATCATTTTAATGGATGAACATTAAGAATGTTTGCAGACCCCAGTTAGAAAAACACCTCACATCCAGAAATTAATATCAGTATATTAGTACTGTAGGAAATGTGTAAATATAAGAACAACACTCACATAACCTGTATATCTAAACTCAAATTAATTTAGACAACTTCCTTACATTTGTTCTCACCACAGTTATTTCCCCCTTGTAGTGTCAAGAAGCATTCAAATCACCAGATAGGGAAATTAAATTCACAGAAATATTTTAAGGTGGAAACTGCAACCAATAAGATGCATTTGAAAGTTAAGTAGTTAAAAAGTTCTTGCTATCGTGCACAGAGCTCAGACCTCGGCAGCATCCAGCTCCTCTGGGATGAATGAACACTGATTACCTCTCAGGTCTTATCATTCAGCATCACGGCTCAACCTCACTGACGCTCCTGTGGCTGCGTGTGGGAGCAAATCCCCACAGCCAGGCTCCAAAATCCTAGCTTATGCGGAAGAAGTTATATGGTAGATTTCATATTCGATTTTCAACAATCAGAGTAATGAGTGTGTGAAATGTTTGAATACTTTAGAAGTCTCTCATCTTTTCTAACCTATATTCTAAGCATGATCAAGTCATTCGTGTTTCTCAAGCTGAGCTGAACTTGATATGACCTATAAAGAAAATTACCCCAGTCCTGATTCTCTTTATCATCTCATCATTTATCTACAAAATCGGTTCCCTCCTGAGTACAAACACACCCTGTGCTCCATCCTCCATCTCCGACTTCCTCTGCCACCTCTTTGTTGCTTTATTCCCTGTGAGCATCTTTCAAATCCACCTCATCTCACTTTGCTCCTTTACAACACTCTTAAAGCTTCCCATATAAAAAACCCTCCAAAAAATACCAAAGTATGCACAATTTGGTTTCAATATTAAAAGCTCTATAACATTTTCAAGCGTCATTAAAGGTTATCGGCCTCATTACATCATCTCAAAGAAGATGCCTGAGCTGTGGTCGTACTCTGGTCTGTCCTCAAAAGCTTCCATATATATCAATTTGTAAATATCGTATCCATCTATCAAATCATAATGAATCTTATATATCTAGTCTATCATTTCTATTGTGTCTTTTCTAACGGATGTATCTATTGAAATTGAATCGAATCTATCAAAAAATATTGAATTTATCATATTTATTATATCTCTTATCTAGCTATGTCTATCGTATCGTATCTCTCTGTCTATCTTCTAACTATCTTACGTTGTAATGTCTTTCCTATACCAACCATGAATTCATTCCTGCACCATCTGCATTA